>CM055269.1:10011909-10468145 GCA_029237695.1 Conchocele bisecta | reverse complement strand
GCATCGACGTTATAGTGTCCAAAGCGTTGGCCGATAATGAAATATCAAATTTAGAGTTTGAATCCGTTGTGGAAGAAATGAGGAGATATGAAGAATTAAAAAATGATATTAGAATCAAAGCGCGCGCCACCATGCCCAACATTGAGAGTACTGATTGGGATAAATTGAGGGTAAAACTTGGAGATAAAGTCGGAGGAAATGTTACAGCACCACCATCCTGGAAATTGTGATATTTTAGTAAATAATTTTTAAAAAATAATTTAAAAATTTTCTTAAAATTATAAAATTAATTGTATTGGTGCAGTAAACAATTTATTAATTAATTTTAGGAAAATTATTAACAATTTCAAAAAGAAAAAGAAAAAAAGTTTTAGGTCCCACCGAGGCTCGAACCCGCGCCAGCAAAACCCTTCTGGGCCCATCCCACTAAGCCTTCGCTTTAAATCTCTTCTCTTCTCTTTTTTAGGCTTAGTGGGATGTGTCGCACTCACATCTCCTCCACCCCATCATTGGACTGTTACCGCGGACCCCTCCTCATTACCTCCATCCGCTAGAATGCGTAGAGCAGCCAGAGTGAAATACATGTGGCGAAACCTGTCTCAGCGCTGAGATATTATTGCCGGCGTCCCGACACTTAACTGTGTTTATTTCTCGTATATAAACCTAACTTTTGTTGGTGGAAATGTATGGTATAAGAGAGACAACTCTGACAAGGACGACCCTTTTTTATAAGTACACAGTTGTCTAACTTGGCTCTGTATTCTATAGGTGGTCCGCACTTTTGGTCTATTCAGTTTATACACTAGTGCGATTTCGGCTATTTCGTTGGGTAGCTGAAACAAGGTAGCCGAAAACCTCCATACTCTTGAGACGGATTTTACAGTGTTTTAATGCTGTAGAAACACCGTGACTTATCAAAAACTACACATCAGATCGATTCTATCTTTCTAACTGACTTTCCGATTTCAATTATTACTAAACGATAATACTTGCGAGCACGTAATTCCTTGTTAACCATTCGATGAGTAGCCTGAGTTCCACCGCATGGTGGACATAGCAATGACTCGGCTTTGGTCCCTACCCCACAATGCCGACATGGGCGAGGCGAAACGGAACCTCTTCGCATATATGCACGGTGATGTTTGCAATATTCGTAAATACCGGTTCGAAAACATCTCTCGTGACTACCTGTCTTCAACCACGCACACTTAACTAGAACCATTATGTTATATATATACTGAGTATAACATAGGGATTCTTATCTCTAATAGGGTGTATCTTCTCATGTCATAAATATATGGTCTCGCGGTTGATGAAAAATATGTTCCATTCTTCTCATACAGTGGGGGAAAATCCGAGTAGTATATAAGAGTCAAACATGATACCACCTACTGATGGGAGGCACCGCGCGTAGCGGGGGGGCTTCCATCAGTAGGTGGTATCTTTTTGACTCTTATATACTACTGTCTGTCTGTTTATTTTTTGAAAGTTTTAGTAAGTGTTTCTCAAATCACCTATAGGGGCCCTAAGTGCGTCGACAGACCTCATTTACTAGTTAAAATTTAGCCTAATGGGTTGTACATACCGGTACTGGTGGACTAATGCCAGGTTTTATCTAGAAGAAGCACATGTGATACCAACTGGAACTTCCCATCAATGATGGGAAGAAAAATAAAGGATCTGCAGTATAACAACTATGCTATTATGATTCTACCTGTCCACATTGTGTCATATTGCCCGTTTGAATCTATCCTTACCCTGGGGGGAAGGTAGATTCCCATGGACAATATGACACTATAGGAATGAATGGCCTTTTTGTGGAATTTATCGGGGTATAAACTTGGAAAAGTCGCGGGAATACTGGACGAAGGCCGGAAGGCCTCGTCCAGTATTCCCGCGACTTTTCCAAGTTTATATCCCCGATAAATTCCACAAAAAGGCCATTCATTCCGTATAATTCCAGCATTTGAAATAAATTCATCAAGAAAATGTGTTTATTTTCCGTTTTCTTAAGAATTATTTTAACTGCGCCTGACGGTTATGGAAAGTAGTTCGGCATGGAGTTTACTGGGATATAAATTTTGGACGGAGACTTGCAACGGACCAATCAAATGTTAGGGAATTGTGTAAATATTTTTGTGCTGGAATTATTATGTTTGTATAATCACAATAACTTACTGGTATAATGAATAGATAATTCTGAACATATTCCTATTGGAAATCATATAAATTCAGGATGTTTATATATGTCTTTCATATCTTCGTCTGTCTTTATAGAATATCCCATGGCACCAAGTAGCTCCAGCAGATCCACGAAGATCGTGACAAACCAAGGTTTGGCATGGAAATTATCATTATCTTTCTTTACTCGGCTTAAGGTGACAGTGACTCAACAAATTGGGCTTATTGCTTTTGCAATCAGTGTAGACTAAAATCAGCCTGTGCATCCATATACCAGTTGCTGTGGCCTGGCATTCACCTCGCAACTGGAAGGTCAAAGGTGTTCGAGTCTGCTCTGTTTGATATGTTCGGTTATTGAGCCGACAGCTACTTAAATCAATGGTACCATTTACCTACCTCGGATGCCTGGCATATAGGATAGGAATTGCGAAGTGCTGCTGTTCAAGTGTCTCAAAAGTGAAAATTTACTGATACTTGAATAACACTTTAGCAGTCTGATGTCTGAGGTTTTGCATTGTTCACTATTCAGTCTGTGAAGCACCTGGTATGATTTCAACAGAGTATAGGCTGCTAGAGCTTGCTAGCAGATCATTAACTGTACTAACAATAATAATGCCTTAATCCTTACTACGCTTACTGCCGTCTGCTGTAAATGTTTCATTTTCAATATTTCTCGACAAAAACCTGTTTTGACAGCGCATGAGAATCGTCTCCATTTTTAATTTTCGCACTCTGTATCCTTGTCCGCGCAATAACTCAAGTTCTACTTGGTGGATCATAACCAAACTTGGCATACATCTATCTTTATCATGGCAAGATGAAGAACCTTATTGATTTTCGGATTAGTTATATTCCCTCGCCATATATATCCTTGTCCACGCAATAACTCAAGTTATCCTTGCCACATCTTAACAAGATTTGGTACACTTGCAAGTGGAAGAACCTACAATTTTCAAAGCCTTCTGATTAGTTATCTCCCCCTAGTGGCCATTATTGTATCCCCCGGACTCCGTCGGGGGATACTATGGATTTGACAGCGCGCCGCGCCGCGTCCGCGTCCGCCGCAGACACTTCTTGTCCGGAGCATAACTCGAACACCCTTTGGAATATTTTCATGAAACTTCACACATGCATAGACCACGACCCGAAGGTGTGTCGCGCGCAAGAATGACAACTCTTGCATAGCTAATTTTTTAGTTATCTCCTTTTTTTGTTTCTCGCACTGATTTCGTGTCCGGAGCATAACTCCACCACCCTTTGGAATATTTTCATGAAACTTTACACATGCATAGACCACGACCCGAAGGTGTGTCGCGCACAAGAATGACAACTCTTGCATAGCTAATTTTTTAGTTATCTCCTTTTTTGTTTTGCGCACTGATTGACCATAACTCGACCACCCTTTGGAATATTTTTATGAAAACTTAACAACATTCAATTAGACCACGAAACCGAAGGTGTGTCGTGCACAAGAATGACAACTCTTGCATAGCTATTTTTGAGTAATCTTTCTTGATCCCTTTTTTGTTTTCGCTCACTGATTTCCTGTCCGGAGCATAACTCGACCACCCTTTGGAATATTTTCATGAAACTTCACACATGCATAGACCACGACCCGGAGGTGTGTCGCGCACAAGAATGACAACTCTTGCGTAGCTAATTTTTGAGTTATCTCCCTTTTTTGTTTTGCGCACTCTACAAACTGGACAATAATGCATGAAGACCTGTTTTCTCGTCTGCTCTGTACACCTTTTCTCGTGTGCTCTGTACACCTTACCTGTAGAGAGAACAAAAGAAACTGGGAGAACCATGTGCTAGCATGGGCTAGCATGTGCAGATGTCCAGTGCTTGACCACTGCTGACCAGGTAATTTATACAGGTAAATCACTACATTGGGTACTGTGTTGAAAATATTGTGGCATTATGTGGACCTGTGCAGCTTTTTGTAGATAAATATAGGACTATAAAAAAAAATCTGGTCTCCAATAGCAAGCATTATTATTTCATTTTTTTTTTCATTTTTTTTTTTATTTTTTTTTTCATTTTTTTTTTTTTTATTTTTTTTTTCATTTTTTTTATTTTTTTTTTCATTTTTTTTTTTTCATTTTTTTTTTTTTTTTTTCATTTTTTTTTTTTTTTTTTCATTCAAATTATTTTTAAATTTTTGTCTAGTAGCATAAGGTCGTAAGTGATTTATACAGACTATTCACCTGTGCATGTGCTAGCATGTGCAACTGACCACTGACCACTTACAGGTAATTTATACAGGTAAATGATTATATTACATTTCCGTAAACTGTGTTGAAAATATTGTGGCATTATGTGGACCTGTGCAGATATATGTAGATAAATATAGGACTATTAAAAAAAAATTCTGTGCTCCAGTAGCAAGCATTATAATTTTTAAACTTTTTTTTTTCATTTTTTTTTTTCATTTTTTTTTTCAAATTATTTTTCAATTTTTGTCTAGTAGCATAAGGTGGTAAGTGCTATATACAGACTATTCACCTGTGCATGTGCTAGCATGTGCAACTGACCACTGACAACTTACAGGTAATTTATGCAGGTAAATGATTATATTACATTTCCGTAAACTGTGTTGAAAATATTGTGGGAATATGTGGACCTGTGTATATATGATATGTAGATAAATATAGGACTATTAAAAAACATTCTGGGCTCCAGTAGGGAGCATTATTCTTTTTCTTTTTTTTAATTTAATTTTTTTTTCCATTTTTTTTTTTACATTCTTTTTCAATTTTTTAACTGACCACTAACTTATTACAGGTAATTTATACAGGTACATTATTACATTTCCGTAAACTGTGTTGACAATATTGTGGCAGTATGTGGACCTGTGCAGATATATGCAGATAAATATAGGACTATTAACAAAAATTCTGGGCTCCAGTAGCGAGCATTATTTAAAAAAAAAAAATTGTATATTACATTTCCGTAAACTGTGTTGAAAATATTGTGGCATTATGTGGACCTGTGCAGATATATGTAGATAAATATAGGACTATTAAAAAAAAATTATGGGCTCCAGTAGCAAGTATTATTTTTTATTTTTCAACTTTTTTTTTAATTTTTTTTTTTTTTATTTTTTTTTTTTACATTCTTTTTAAATTTTTTAACTGACCACTAACTTATTACAGGTAATTTATACAGCTAAATTATTACATTTACCTAAACTGTGTTGACAATATTGTGGCAGTATGTGGACCTGTGCAGATAGATATATGTAGATAAATATAGGACTATTAAAAAAAATTCTCGGCTCCAGTAGCGAGCATTATTTTTTTTATTTACATTCTATATTACATTTCCGTCAACTGTGTTGAAAATATTGTGGCATTATGTGCACCTGTGCAGATATATGTACATAAATATAGGACTATTAACAAATAATTCTGCACTCCAGTAGCTTCACACATGCATAGACCCTAAAGGTGTGTCGCGCAAGATTGACAACTCTTGCATCACTAATTGTTTAGTTATCTCCCTTTGTCCGTCACCGATTTTGTCTCCGGAGCATAACTCGATCACCCTTTTTTCAAACTACTTGTGTATCTGGGGAGGGGGATACACATGCGCTTGTCGACAAGCGTCCATTTCTAGTTAATTTTTGCATTCTGTATCCTTGTCCTCACAGTAACTCGACATATCTTAACCAAATTTGGTACACATGTTTATCATGGCAAGAGCCCTATTGATGTTCGTACCTTTTGAATGAGTTATCTCCCCCTATTTACTAGCGGGCATATATTATGACCGTCAGCACCCGTGTTGATGAATCTATTGACTATATTAGTACAAATGATGATCAAATGATGCCGCCGGCCCATATGTGAGACACCTTGTTAAACTATGGTTCATTGTATCAAAATCCAAACTATTAAGAATAATTAATTAACAGAGTACATGACAAGCAGTCCCATTCTCTATTCTGACTGTGCAGCTTTATAGGCTGTTATGGGGCTGAAGGTATATGGTGGACTAATGCCAGGTTTTATCTAGAAGAAGCACATGTGATACCAACTGGAACCAAATAAATTTAAATGGTTTGGCCCATCAATGATGGGAAGAAAAATAAAGGATCTGCAGTATAACAACTATGTTATTATGATTCTACACATGATTATGTCCACATTTTGTCATATTGCCCGTTTGAATCTATTCTCACCCTGGGGTGAAGATAAATTCTGACGGACAATATGACACTATGTTGTGTGTGTAGAATCACAATAACTTACTGGTATAAAGAATAGGTAATTCTGAACATATTCCTATTGGAAATGATATCAATTCAGGATGTTTATATATGTCTGTTTCATATCTTCGTCTGTCTTTATAGAATATCCCATGGCACCAAGTAGCTCCAGCAGATCCACGAAGGTCGTGACAAACCAAGGTTTGGCATGGAAATTATCATTATCTTACTTTACTCGGCTTAAGGTGACAGTGACTCGAGAAATTGGGCTTATTGCTTTTGCAATCAGTGTAGACCAAAATCAGCCTGTGCATCCGTATACCAGTTACTGTGGCCTGGCATCCACCTCGCAACTGGAAGGTCGAAGGTTCGAGTCTCTGCTCTGTTTGATGTGTTTGGTTAGTGAGCCGACAGCTACTTAAATCAATGGTACCATTTACCTACCTCGGATGCCTGGCATATAGGATAGGAATTGCAAAGTGTCTCAAACGTCAAAATTTACTGATACTTTAATAATAAACTAACACTTTAGCAGTCTGATCAGGATCTGCACTGTTCACCATTCAGTCTGACAGTGAAGCACCTGGTATGATTTCCACAGAGTATAGGCTGCTAGAGATACTAGCAGATCATTAACTGTACTAACAATAATAATGCCTTAATCTTTAATACGCTGATTTAAATTTTGCCGTCTGCTGTAAATGTTTCATTTTCAATACTTCTCGACGAAAACCTGTTTTGACAGCGCATGAGAATCGTCTCCACTGGAGACGATTCTCATGTACTGTCAAAACAGGTGTTTTGTTAAGAGTTAAGGCAAAAATGAAAAACAGCAGACGACAGTTTCCGTCTCCAGCGTAGTGAGGGTTAAGCCCCATTTCTCTAGTCACAGTCATGTATGTAACCTGCATGTGGAGATGACTTTGCCTACTTAACTTACTTATCATTCTATATCCATGTCTGATTACTCTACATCCTATACTTAATTATGACCTCCTGCATATTGTGACCCCCTAGCTAAGAAATGGACCTTACGGCAACCAGCATAGGCCCATTTCAGCCTCTGATTGAACAGGGCCTACACTGGTCTGGTCATCATTCAGTCAATCTAAACACCTTTATGCCCCTGAATAACATGTTTGAAAAAAATGGGGCGTATTATGTATTCACCTTGTATGGCCGGGCACATCTTGTTTTAGATAATAATATTAGATAATATCTGAATGGCAGCCGTTGTCCGCGCAATAACTCAAGTTCTACTTGGTGGATCGTAACCAAATTTGGCATACATCTTGGCAAGATGAAGAACATTATTGATTTTTGGAATAGTCATTTCACCTCGCCATATATATCCTTGTCCACGCAATAACTCAAGTTATCCTTGCCACATCTTAACGAGATTTGGTACACTTGCAAGCGGAAGAACCTACAATTTTCAAAACTTTCTGATTAGTTATCTCCCTCTAGCGGCCATTATTAATTTTTTGTATCCTTGTCCTCACAGTAACTCGACATATCTTAACCAAATTTGGTATACATGTTTATCATGACAAGAGCCTTATTTATTTTTTATCTGCCGCCGGCACATATGTGAGACACCTTGTTAAACTATGGTTCATTGTATCGAAATCCGAACTATCAAGAGTAAAAACTTTGATTCCTTTTCCTCTATTCTATTATTATTATTCCTATTTTGCTTCTGTCCTCCGAGTTCAGTACAGACCCCGATCAGCCAGCACAATTGAATCAGAGCATACACTGGGCACACTTGTGCTGATACAGATGTTGGTTTGCTGTCAGATCTGTTTTAGCATATATCGGGAATTATAATTACGCCATTAACCCTATCACCTCTAAGTAAGTGGAATGGAGTTTGATATAGTACGTTTGCAACCAATCCAATTGTCACAAAATGATTTTCACACTACTATTCCACTTATGAAAAGGGGATGTTTTTGCTCTCAAAAATATGAAAATTACTTGTGAAAAGTGCAGATCCTGATGAGACGGCTCGTCACGAGCCACCTCATCTGGATCTACACTATTTGCCAATACCACTATACATGCCTGTGGTGTAGGAAGGGGTACTATTTTGCCAATACTCTTCTCTATCCTGTCACAAGTGTGGAACCCTGTCAGTTTACAAATTGGTGCACACTGATCTGAGGTCTACATTGTGAGTATTGTCTGCGAAATCTTCACCATGATATAGGATAAGTAATGTTATAGGAATGAATGGCCTTTTTATACGACCGTTTTTAAAAAACAGTACGTATTATGTTTTACCGCTGGGCGGGCGGGCGGGCGGGCGGGCGGGCGGGCTTTCGGCTGACAGAAAAGTGCATAGTTCGTGTACACAACTCCTCCGAAACCGTTCAGTCAATCGATCTGAAACTATACACACGTCTTCTACACATATTGAAGATGTGCACCTTGGTGTTTTTATGCCGAAATTTATTTTTTTAACAAAAATATCACCTTTTTAACTTAGCCATTTTTTATACATTTTTCTATACAATTCTATATACGGTACAGAGTTTGTGTATACAACTCCTCCGAAACCGTTCAGTCGATCGATTTGAAACTATACACACGTCTTCTACACATTTTGAAGATGTGCACCTTGGTGTTTTTATGCCGAAAAAATATTTTTTAACAAAAATATCACCTTTTTAACTTAGCCATTTTTTCTACATTATTGTATCCAATTCCCTATCATTTCTACTTTACACTCTATTTTTCTATCTCTACCTAAATTAGTATACATGTTTAGCACAACGAGATGAAAAGTAATGCTATAGACTTTCAAATTCTCATTAATGTTTCTTGCCTTGGTGACAGCTTGCCTTGGTGTTGTTTACATTGACAGCACTGACAGCGCACCTGTAGAAAGTAGTTTGGCGTGGGAGTTTACTGGGATATAAATTTTGGACAGAGACTCGCTCTGCCAATCAAATGTTAGGGAATTGTGTAAATATTTTTGTGCTGGAATTATTACTCCATGAACATGAACATACATTCTGGAAGCAATACTGTCAGTAGATAATGATGGGAAATATTATAGTACAATTTTATCATAACATTAATACATCTACCGATGCTTTGGTTCTCTATATCATAGACATATAAATACAGAGATTAGAAGAGCATTCTAAAAAACTTTATTAAAGTATACGTACCCACTCAGTAGACACAAAATGTTCTTTATATCAAAGACATCATCTGAGATATTTAAATAAACATTCATTCACCATTGCCCCATGTATTACTTGGCATTATTATTCATTTTATATCAGACGTAAATTTCCACACTGATATCAGGGGCGATAACCGTGTTTCCTTAGAATGTTAACGGATATTACTATTTATTATCTGTATTTATTTTTTGAAGTGCAATGATCATACTTTATAATCTGTTGAAAATATTATATTTTCAGGTGACGCATTTAATTAGTATAAATAATTTAAAAAATATCATGCCTCATTTGCATATGAAAATAGTCTGATACAACCGCTCGTCACTATCAGTAAAATAAATATTACTAAATGATTATATCTGTATAGCTGGCACTTGTAATGTTTAGAACTGGTGGAATAGTGACACAATTATACACTTATTTAATTCCTGTAAATAACATTTTTTGCCTACTGAGTGGGCATGTACCTTTAAGTTAGAAACAGTGAAATGCATTAAATTATTCTGTATCTCGTCATTGGATTATTGTCGCGCCTGCTTTAGCAGAGGCGCGACTATAGTCGGTGATTTTTCCGTCGTCGTCGTCCGCGTCGTCGTTGTCCGGTTTTTGTCGCGCCTGCTTTAGCAGAGGCGCGACTATAGTCAGCGCTTTTTCCGTCGTCGTCGTCGTCGTCCGCGTCGTCCGTTTTTTTTTGTAAGGCAAATACATTAAAGTTATTGTTTTTTCACAATATCTCTTTAACCCCTTGCCAGACTTTGATAATATTTCATATCAATGTTTGTCATGGGATGATGCTTCATTACGCACACCCCCACATCCAAATTCTGAAGGTCAAGGTCATATATTTACTTGTAATGTTCACCGGTTTTGTAAGAGGAATGCGTTAAAGTTATTGTTTTTTCACCATATCTCTTTAACCCCTTGCCAGACTTTGATAATATTTCACATCAATGTTTGTCTAGGGATGATGCTTCATTACGCACACCCCCACGTCCAAATTCTGAAGGTCAAGGTCATTTATTTACTTCTAATGTTCACCGGTTTTGTAACAGGAATGCGTTAAAGTTATTGTTTTTTCACAATATCTCTTTAACCCCTTGCCACACTTTGATAATATTTCACATCAATGTTCGTCTAGGGATGATTCTTCATTACGCACACCCCCACATCCAAATTCTCATAGGTCAAGGTCATTTATTTACTTTAAATTGTTCACCGGTTTTGTAACAGAAATGCTTTAAAGTTATTGTTTTTTCACAATATCTCTTTAACCCCTTGCCAGACATAGATAATATTTCACATCAATGTTTGTCTAGGGATGATGCTTCATTACGTACACCCCCACATCCAAATTCTCAAGGTCAAGGTCATTTATTTACTTTTTAATGTTCACCGGTTTTGTAACAGAAATGCGTTAAAGTTATTATTTGTTCACAATATCTCTTTAACCCCTTGCCACACTTTGATAATATTTCACATCAATGTTTGTCATGGGATGATGCTTCATTACGCACATCCAAATTCTCAAGGTCAAGGTCATTTATTTACTTGTAATGTTCACCGGTTTTGTAACAGAAATGCGTTAAAGTTATTGTTTTTTCACAATATCTCTTTAACCCCTTGCCAGACTTTGATAATATTTCACATCAATGTTTGTCTATGGATGATTTTTCATTACGTACACCCCCACATCCAAATTCTCAAGGTCAAGGTCATTTATTTACTTGTAATGTTCACGGTCAAATGCCTCGGCAGGCGCGACACCGCTTCCGTGGCGGAATTCTTGTATTATATTATAAATAGCAATATTTTTACATATCATGGGATTTTGTATTGTTTCCTAATGTATGTAATGTTCCTATGTATTTATATGTCTACCTATGTCAAACATAACTTCATCTCTCCACAAAATATGTTCTTGTGGATTTATCTCCTACTGCATGCTTCATAAAGAGATGGGGCACTGGCTGAGAAAATGCAGCTTACATCATTGCCAACAACAGGGCTCCAGATAAGCAATTAGTAATTGAGTATTTTCACTCCAAAATTTCTGAAGCAATTGGGTATTTCAAAATATGAATTGTGTAAAAGAAAATCACATTACTGTTTACACATCAACAGACAGCAATTATTGAATAGTTTGCTTCAAAATGAAAACATGTCTTGCCATTTCATTAGAATTGTCTCCTTGGAGACAATTCTAATGAAATACCAAGGTGTGTTTTGATGGAAAATAAGAAAAATATGCTATATTTGTGGTCTGTTTATTGTTTTCTGCAGTATGCTAAAGGTAACACAATTTTTTTTATTGCTTTTTGATACTCACTACTAAAGATTTCAATTGGGTTTTTGGCAATTTTAATTGGGTATTTAAGCAAATACACATCTTTTCTGGAGCGGGCAACACTTATTGACTCATGTTGGCTTGCCACATCACATCGTTGTATTAAAATCTAATCAATTTGCTGATGACAGCAATGCTACGTCAGCGACTAAGTGCTGAACAGCATAGGCCCTGATCAGACTGCGCGGATGCGCAGGCTGATCTGGGGCTATGCTGGTCAGATACGTCTCAATGTCAAGGTTGGTATATAAGTCACTATGGGCAAGAAATGAGTAACTGTGCCCTTTTAGCTCAGTCGGTAGAGCACTGGTATGTTAGACCAGTAGCCAATTTCATCAACATTTCTAAGCATACTTACCTAGCAAAGTGTACTTTGAGGAAGTAATCATTTATTTTTCCCGAAATGGATTATTTCATATAGAACTAACGACTGCATATATTTGATGATTAAACATATGCAGAATTATTATACTGAATTTATTACATTATCACATAAAAAAATGGCTGTAATAATGTAATAAATTCAGTATAATAAAAATTAATCAATTTATCCTTAAATTGAAAATTTCTCCCTCAAAGTGTACTTAGCAAGATCAGTATACTTTGCAATTTTGGTGAAATAGGCTACTGAGGTCACGATTTCTAGTGCCGCAGCTTGGTACTCCTGTTTCTCACCATGTGACATTAACGTGCCTTTCTCAGCCAAGGACCCATATAAAGTGTAACGATTTATATATACCTGCAGCCCTAACCTGCATGCTAACCCTGAATATTTGTATACCTAGGTGGCAACCGCCTGCCCTACTTTGAACCTGCCGACTCATACCCCTCCCGACCTTCCCCCACATTTAGCCATAGCAGGTCCAGGAGTGACGTTCTAGGTAAATATTATTGATATGCCCCGGCATATTTAAAGTGACTTACCTTCATTTTTAGCTCGCCTGTACAATGTGCAAGATGAGCTAAGGCATACCCCGGCGTCTGTCGTCTGCATCCACAAACTTAACTTGGGGGTATATTTCTTATAACTTCTGTTTCCTTTGATAGAACTTATTGATATTTCACGTATGCATTCCTCTGATCCATGACCCTCCAACCACCAGTAATCCCAAGGTCAAGGTTACAGACTTAGCATGTCACAAAGCATTAAAATTCGGGTAAATTTCTTGTTATCTTCTGTTTGTGTTGATACAACTTATTGATATTTCACACATGCATTGCTCTGAAGGTCCTCTCATGCTGTGATAAATCCATGACCCTCAGACCACCAGTAATCTCAGGGTCAAGGTCACGGACTTAGCTGGTGGGAGCATGAGATTGGTAATTTAACGATCAGGATTCATCCTTACTAGAATCCCGACCGGAAAGCTGGTTTGGCCCTCATGTATGTCTGGCTTTCTTGTATGTGAGAGTTGAATCTGGTTATACCCCTTATACGAGTAATATGATTAATCATAATCCTATTACTTTTAGGGGAAGTGGCTTTGGTGTGGTATGGACCTGGCACCAGATTGATATTTCACACATGCACGCCTGATGGTCCTCTATCACAAATCCACAACCCTCCAACCCCTAGTTTTTAAATCGCTATACCACCAGGAATCAGTAATTTATGGTGTATAGATAGCTTAAAGATGGCGGTTTAATGCACTGTAATGTTTAAAGCAGTGTGTCAGATAACAAATATTGTCTAATAACAAATGTCTGAGAAAGTCGACCGGTATGCGCTTTTCCAAACCAGTTGAAGTTTTTATGTTCTCTTGGCCACTTGACATATCTGTGTTGGCAGCCAAGAGTCATAGGTGCGGCTGAACAACCACATCAGTCAACTTGATTTGGCAGTAAACAAGAGCTTGCAATAGCCCCTGGGTAGTCCCTGACACCAAATTTTCTAAGTCTGTTGGGGGGTGTGGAGGTTCTGTGGTCAAAAGTTTTACACAGAATAATAGAGGATTACCATGTGAATTCATGTATTAAATATCACAACATTCCATGAAAGGAAACTATAAGAAATTCATTAATGTTAAGTTTTGTGAATGTTCCAAGCTTGTGACCTTGACTTTTCGTTATGCCCGGCACATGGCTTAACAACGACGAACGTTTATCACTTACACTGTTACATATGTAAAGTTCTTTCCGTTCTATATAAAACTGTTATCAAAACAGTGTTCCCAGTGATTGGATAACATAATAAACATGAGCTTGGCCCTTGATTTGTTATACTATGTAATGTTTGAAAACAATACTGATATTACCACGATTTTTAAACTAAAAGAATGAACATGGATACATGAACTTAATAGAGCTTAAATTAAAATTTGTTGTATGTTGTTGTATTCCATTTTCCTTTTTTAACAGTAAAACATGGTTTGACAGTACTTCAGAATCTTTTCCAATGGAAATGATTCTAAAGTACTGTCAGGGATGAGTTTTGGCTTAGGGGTTAGGACACCTGACTTCCAATTCGGAGGTTGTGGGTACAAACCTCGCCTTAGGCATTAAAAATAATTTCATAGCATTTTCATCCGACTGGTCTGTCGGATGAGACTTTAAACTGTGTCCCATCTCTGTATGACCCTAGCTGTTGGTGGGACATTAAACCTATTCACTTTCACTTTTTCTAAAGTACTGTCAAACTTTGTTTTTATTGAGAAAGTTGACAAAATCCCACGTTTATCTCGCACATTGTGTTGTAGTTGGCAGTATGGGTAGAACAACAATGACCAAGTCTGCCAGTAGTAAGGAACCACTAGGTGTTCTCAGAGACCCCGAGCCATCTATATCAACAAGTAAGTCACCCGCCTGACGTGGTTTTTAAACCATCTGAATATGAATTCAATGTTTTAGCTCCAATTCATGCATTCATGGTCTTGACATGAACAATCAAACTACTTGATTTTGTCACTAGATTGGAGAACATTCTCTAAAAAAGCTAACTGCCTTTGTCTGTGATGTGAATTTACTTTAGTATTTAGACATAATATTGTATTGACATTGTGTATTTAAATTTTTGAATCGTTAATTTACATATGAAAAGCTTTTTTGTTTTCACTGAATTATGAACAATTTTCTCTGGTGGATAGTATACAGATACACTATTCGACATTAAGTTAACCCATCACAAGCTGAGGTTACACAATTTTTCGCACAAACAAATAATTTTCTCTTAATTATGCACAGAAGTATATGTTGTTACCACTCATTGGAACCGTCTCACAGAGACGGTTCAAATGAGTGGTAACAACATATACTTTTGAGAAGATGTAACAAAAAAAGCGAAAATTATTTAAATTGGTGTAATGGGTGAACAATTATTTCTCAAAACACTTGATCACTTTGGCCATTTTTATCAAGCTCGCTAGCGGAAAGCGAGACATAGTGATCACAATGACGTCCAGGTGTCTGTCCGTGCGTCAGTCCGTGCGTCCGAAATCTGCGTTAAAGTTTTTAAATACCTTATGTCTCTGCAGCCTAAGTCACATTGACTTGAAACTTCATATGCTTATTAGGCATCATCCATATATTCATGCTGTATTCCACTCATGCGGCCCCTGTGCTCAAGGTCAAGGTCAAATGACTTAGAAGTTTGCATTAAATTCACCATGTGAATTCATGTATTAAATATTGCAACATTCCATGAAATGAAACTATAAGAAATTCATTAATGTTAAGTTTTGTGAATGTTCCAAGCCTATGACCTTGACTTTTTGTTATGCCCGGCACATGGCTTAACAACGACGAACGTTTATCACTTACACTGTTACATATATAAAGTTCACTTTTTCTCAAAATAATGATGGTACCTACTAAAAGTAACAGTGTTTCCGTTCTATGTAAAACTGTTATCAAAACAGTGTTGCCGACAGGTAGAAACAAAGCCTACCCTGGAGTAATAATATAGGGTTAACTGTATTGTAATTTTCAAATTTGCGGCGTATTTTAGAAAATGATAGGTCGGAAAATCTGTTTAACTTTCCCTCTGGTGCAATCTCTAATGCACTCCTTTACTACTGGCGTAGGAATACATATTGAAATAATTTGCGACCGTTCATCAACAATGATATACCTGTAATGTATGACCATCAACCAATCAGATTACTTGATATTTATAGAGTGCATTAGAATCAGCGTTAACTGAGGTCAATGTCAAATGACTTTGAAATTTGTGTTAAAGTTTTTACATACCTTATATCTCCACAACACTTGTGTAAATTTACTTCCAACAACCAATATTTCTTATTCATCATCCATATTTTCATTCTATAGCCTGCCCATGTGGTCCACATGCCCAAGGTCAAGGTCAAATGACTTTAAAATTTGCGTTAAAGCTTTTAAATACCTTATATCTCCTAAACCCTTAATTCAAATTTCAAATAAATACCAGGGTTCGGCAAGGAGAAGTGCACTTCGCCTTAAAAAATCTCGCAAAATATCGGAAATTCTAAAAAAACATGGAACCCATGATTGCAACTTTATTTTTCGCCGAAAAGTGTGAAAGAATTAAATACGAAATCGATATATTTTAATGAAATCCTTTGATGCCGAAAACAAGTATTGTGTATTACATTACTAACTGTTTATTTCAACCAAATATGGCTAACTCTATTGTCAGAAAACATGAAAAAGTCTGTAAATATCACGGACAATTTTGGCGATTTCGTACCTACGTAGTTTCGTCCTTTTGCAACTTTTTCCAATCGATGTTAACGTAACCCGATTTTTATGATAATTCAGTTTGGTATTAACTAAATATACAGAATTTATGCACATTCAAGTTCATAAACGATATTTATGTACAGTTAAAGAGGTTCAAATGGGTGGTAACAACATAAAACATTTTGTTTATACTTTTGAGATGAAATCTTTTTTATTTTGTTTTCTCAATGAAAGTATACGTTGTTAACGCTCACTTAAACCGTCTTGGCGAGGTGGCTCAACATGTTGATGCCTCTACCCTCTAATAGATATGCTGTTGAAAACATAGAGTTAATTTATACAGTTACGCGATAACTATCAGTAAGAGAAAAAATCAGGGAAAATATGATTTTGATCACTTCTCCCTAATTTCCCCTCACTTCTCCCTATTTTGCCTGGAGGGAGAAGTGACTTCTCCCTAAATATTTGGCCTAGATTGAACCCTGTAAATACTTCAATAAATTTGTGTTAAAGTTTCTAAATACCTTTTATCTCCACAGCACTTACTCCGATTTACTTCAAACTTCAAATAATTCTTTATTATCATCCATATTTTCATTCTATAGCCCACCCATGCAGCCCACATGCCCAAGGTCAAATGACTTTAAAATTTGCGTTAAAGCTTTTACATACCTTATATCTCCTCAACCCTTAATTCAAACTTCAAATAAATACACTCTGAGACCATCAAATGTCTCGGCGGGCTCGACATGCGGGCCGCGGCCATCTGGTATTAAATCTTATCTACACACATGCCTGGTGCAGTCACAGTGGTGTGTGGTCAATTGTAGGTGCAGTCACAGTGGTGTGTGGTCAATTGTAGGTGCAGTCACAGTGGTGTGTGGTCAATTGTAGGTGTGGGCGGCCAGAGACGGGGCGGCCGTACGTCCACCAGCAGCCAGGACCAGGAGATAGAGTACCTGAAACAGCAGCTCCAGGTGGGACATACTATAGGAATGAATGGCCTTTTTGTGGAATTTATCGGGGTATAAACTTGGAAAAGTCGCTGGAATACTGGACGAAGGCCGGAAGGCCTCGTCCAGTATTCCCGCGACTTTTCCAAGTTTATATCCCCGATAAATTCCACAAAAAGGCCATTCATTCCTTATAATTCCAGCATTTGAAATAAATTCATCAAGAAAATGTGTTTATTTTCCGTTTTCTTAAGAATTATTTTAACTACGCCTCACGGTTATGGAAAGTAGTTCGGCGTGGGAGTTTACTGGGATATAAATTTTGGACAGAGACTTGTTACGGGCCAATCAAATGTTAGGGAATTGTGTAAATATTTTTGTGCTGGAATTGTGAGGACTCAATTCTAATGAAATTTCAAGACATATTTACAGAGAGAAGTAAAACATATACTCGTAATTCGTTTGGCGGATATTTCCGCCGCTAGCATGCAAAGAGTTAAGATGTTGGCTATTAAATAAAGTTAAAATAAATCTTTACAATAATCACAATTCTAAAGCAATTAGCTTTGAATTAAAAGACCATCAGGAAATAAATAACTTTTCCATGTAGTCCTATTGCCATTTGAACTTGACTTGTAACTCAATTATTTTTCTAGTTTCTTTGTCACACCTTCTTGCAATAGCTTGGCAGACAGACAGACGACCCCGATAAACTGAGATACTAATACCTCAGTTTATTGAGGCTGTCTATATGTCAAGAACAAATCAAAGCAATTAGTTGTCAATTAAAAGAAAATCCAGACTAAAGAACCAAATACATGACATACATGTCCATGTCGTTGTGGGACCATTCCAGATCGCCAAGAACCGTATCGGGGCAGCCAATTGAAGGTGGAGGACACGGTGAAGTGTATGGTTACCGGCCAGCCATTCATACTGGAGCCGTACAAATCCAAAGATCAGAAACTGGCACTGTTGGATCATGCCATTAAGACACATGACGGCAATGCTATCATAACTGTAAGTTCAAGAACTGATGCATGGAGGTTTACTTTTCATGTTTGTCACTTAAACATTTAACCCTTTCAACCCTAAGTAACTTGAATGGATTTTGATATGTTAATTTTGCAACCATTCCAATTGTCCCAAATTTATTTTCAGATTAGTCCATTTATGACGAAGGGAGTGATTTCTTAAAAATTACTTGCAAAAAGTGCAGATCCTGTTGAGATGGCTCATCACGAGCCGGCTTATCTGGATCTACACTGTTTGCCAATAACAATATACAGGCCTGCGGTATTGAAAGGTAATATTACAATTTCAAGATCAACGTGGTTAATCGTTGCTGTAACAATATTAGTTGTCAGTTGTTATCCTCTCGTCTATAGCGTTAGTCCATGTACGTCCAACATGCATATGTACGTGTGTGCGTTAGTAACACCTTTTATTTTCAATAACTTACGAACCGCTTCACTGATTTTGATAATATTTGGCCACAATTGCCCGTCCCACATTACAGTGTGTGATATTGCCTGTCCCACATTCCAGTGTGTGATATTGCCTGTCCCACATTACGTGTGTGATTGCCTGTCCCACATTCCAGTGTGTATTTGCCTCCCACATTCGTGTGTGATATTGCCTGTCCCACATTCAGTGTTGTGTGTGATATTGCCTGTCCCACATTCCAGTGTGTGATATTGCCTGTCCCACATTCCAGTGTGTGATATTGCCTGTCCCACATTCCAGTGTGTGATATTGCCTGTCCCACATTCCAGTGTGTGATTATTGCCTGTACCACATTACAGTGTGTCCACATTCCGTGTGTGTATTGCCTGTCCCAACATTTCCTGGTGTGTGTTAATCATTTGCCTGTCCCACATTTACAGTGTGTGATATTGGCCATGTCCCACATTACCAGTTGTGTTGATATTGCCTGTCCCAACATTACCAAGTTGTGTGATTTTATTGCCCTGTTTCCCAAAGTTCCAGTGTGTGATATTGCCACCTGTTCCCCAACTTTCCTGTGTGTGATTTATTGCCCTGTCCCACAATTTACTGTGTGTGATTATTGCCCTGTCCCACAGTTACCTGTGTGTGATATTGCCGTCCAATTTCCTGTGTTGATTTTGCCTGTCCCACCATTACAGTTGTGTGATATTGCCTGTCCCACTTTCAGTTGTGTGATATTGCATGTCCA
Source organism: Conchocele bisecta (assembly GCA_029237695.1). NCBI lineage: Eukaryota > Metazoa > Mollusca > Bivalvia > Lucinida > Thyasiridae > Conchocele > Conchocele bisecta. The sequence goes on along the minus strand of CM055269.1, from coordinate 10,448,404 downwards.
CATTCCAGTTGTGGGTTATTGCCTGTCCCACATTACTGTGTGTGATATTGCCTGGTCCCACATTCCCTGTGTGTGATATTTGCCTGTCCCCTCATTACGTGGGGTGTTGATATTGGAACCTGTCCCTCATTACAAGTTTGTGTGATTTTGCCTGGTCCCACTTTTCCAGTGTGGTGATTTTATTGCCCTCGTCCCACATTCCAGTTGTGTGATTTTTTTTTTTTTTGCCTGTCCACATTCCAGTGTGATTGATTTTGCCCGTCCCACATTTACAGTGTGTTGATATTGGACCCGTCCCACATTTACCAGTGTGTGATATTGCCCTTGTTCCCACCCAATTACCCTGTTGTGTGATATTTGCCTGTCCCCACATTACCAGTGTGTGACTATTGCCTGTCCCAAACATTCCAGTGTGATATTGCCCGTCCCATTCAGTGTGATATTGCCTGTCCCACATTCCAGTGTGTGATATTGCCTGTCCCACATTCCAGTGTGTGATATTGCCTGTCCCACATTACAGTGTGTGATATTGCCTGTCCCACATTACAGTGTGTGATATTGCCTGTCCGACATTACAGTGTGTGATATTCCTGCGGCGGACTGTGAAGGAGCAGATATTCAACATAGAATTGACACGGCGGCAGGTGGCGGTCGACCAGTACCTCGCCTACCTCCGCTCCCACTACAACTTGAAGGAGCTCGAGGATATGCTCGGGTACGCCAGCCATGCTCATGTCACACTATAATACCACAGGTGGATAAAGCATTGCAGGAATTGTAAAATGGTTAAAAAAAATCCTAATTATGTTTAGAAACCAGCGGAAATTCAAATAAATAAAAATTGTGATGAAAACAACAAATTGCCTAGCCTTTAGAGGCAATTTTTTGTTTTCATGGCATTTTTTTATTTCTATAACTTTCTTCTGATTTCTATTAATCATATTTTAATAAGAAATCTTCAAAAATTTAACCTATCCCTGCCACGCTTTATCCACCACAGTTTATGATTTTTAAATCACGTGACACGTAGTGAATTGTTGACTAATTGAGACTGATCATGAATGACGTCAGTCCCCTGTAACCAACCAAACCACTTTGTATCACGTTCTTTAAACATTGATGGCGGCTAATATTTAACGATAATCAGGAAGTGAATGTGTTTGATTTTAAGAAGTGAATTTAGGTTAGTTTGATGTGTATTGGTACAGTTTACACTCAAATATAGGGTTAACTGTATTGTAATTTTGAGATTTGCGGTGTATATCAGAAAATGATAGGTCGGAAAATCTGTTTTATGGCGACGCACCAGCGGAGCCATTAAACAGATTTTCCGACCTATCATTTTCTGATATACGCCGCAAATCTCAAAATTACAATGCAGTTAACCTATTTCTAATGCACAAATTGAACATTTTGCAAATTTTGCCGATTCTACTTGTGAAAGTCGTACCGAGTGCAAGATGTTTGCGCATGGCATACCGGACGAATCACACAAATAATGTTCCGCCAAGCAAAAAATAGTTCCAATTGAATTATACAATGTTTGAACGAATGTGTATAAAGTTATGTTCATGCTTTCAAAATATTTAAATAATAAACTCAATAAACACATCGTCAGAATTATAATTGCTACATATAATATTTTAAGATTTAATTTTTAATTTTTCTTTCCCTCTGGTGCAATCTCTTAGCAACAATCACAATGTCGATGGCCGCAGCCTGTAAAACTCTCGAACTTTGTCAATTTGTGATGACTTGTCTAATCATTCGATCGTCACATACTACCATTTGAGCTGCAACATTACACAATTTATGTGTGTGTGAACGATCTTTCTAACGCACTAATGACGTAATGCACTAATGACGTAACCAAATCGTCTATGTCAGATTTGGTCAGTGTTGGGAATCGCCCGCCCTCAAATTCCATTTTCGGCGGTGGCGACGGCTCCTTTTCGATTTCTAATAATGCCGTAGTCAGAAACTCGTCATCTTCGTCCGTCATTTCTTCCATTTCCAGTCTTACTTGTGAGTTAACGTTAAAATTTCCGAAAATCAGATTTTCGATCGATGACATATTCGCGTCTCCAAAGTAAACAAATTTGGCGTAGGAATATATTCATCGTGCGTGGGTAAAGTGCCCCAGAGTATATATTGTAAACACTTAGCGACCGTTCATCAACAATAATATACCTGTAATGTGTGGCCTTTAGCCAATCAGATTGCGTGATATTTATAGAGTGCATTAGAAATTATGTTGATGTATTGTCAACTGTAAAATTTATGCCGAAACCCGCCTCAAACAGTGGTTTCGATATGCTATAACACGTTGTATGGGTGTGATATTTTCTGGTGCAGTGAGGAAATTTAAAGGTCGTGTGGTTCCGAATATTCAAATATATATTCAAATAGCCAATCGAATAGTCAAATACCGTTTTTGCCATTTGTTGCGATGCCTATTTTATATGTGTTTCCCTGAATAAATCATGTCCGAATATTTCGGCTTAATACAATACTTTGCGACTTTGGTTTACTTGCAGGATGCTGGGCAGAACTGAAGAAGTCGCAGTAAGTCTACACTTGTATCAGCTGTGCATCAGTTACCCGTCGTGCCTAGTATAGAACATATTTCTTTGTTCTTAAAGTGTTGCTCATCTGCATACCTGTAGCCTATTTCATCAACATTGCAAAGTATACTTTAGTAGCAAAGTATACTTTGAGGGAGAAATTTTCAATTTTATGATAAATTTATTAATTTTTAGCCAGGTTTTTGGAAAAAAAATCCAGGCTATTGGATTGGCGAAAGCCGGGCGGGCAGGCGGGCGGGCTGGCGGCGGCGGGCAGGGGGCAGGCGGCGTCCACAATCAATGTTAAGTTTTCGTGTTTGAGTCCATTTCTTTGTTACTGTACCACCTAGGACCACCAAACTTTCACAGCTTCATAATCAAGGGGTGCCCACCACATATCACTATCCAACATGTTACCTTTTTTTCAACTTGACCCATTTTTTCCGCGCAGTCGACTTAGCCATTTTCAATGTTAAGTTTTCGCGTTTACAATGTTATGTTTTCGTGTTTAGGTGCATTTCTTTGGTACTGTACCACCTAGGACCACCAAACTTTCACAGCTTCATAACCAAGGGGTGCCTACCACATACAACTATCCAACATGTGACCATTTTTTTTACCTGCACCTATTATTTCTACGTAATTGACTTAGCCATTTTCAACGTTAACTTTTTAACGTACGTCTGGTTAAAGTTTTTTGGTTAAAAGTTTTTCGTTATACTATATCTCTACAACTGCTTCGCCCATTACCTTGAAACTTCACATGGGTGTTTATCATCATCCATATTTTCATTCTACCCCCCAACCGTGCGGCCCCTGTGCCCAATGTCAAGGTCAAATTACTTTGAATTTTTTTGTTAAAGTTTTTTTGTGTACTATATCTCTGCAACTGCTTCACCCATTACCTTGATACTTCACATGGGTGTTTATCATCATTGTCAGCGCCCGCTTGCGGAAAGCATGATATCGTCGGCATTTTGGCATACGTCCGTCCGTCCGTACATCCGTGTGTCCGGTTAAAGTTTTTTGGTTAAAGTTTTTCCATCTACTAAATGTATATCTATTTTTTTAGTGTCCATGCCTCGCCCCAAGGCGCGACATGCAGGCCACGGCCATCTAGTCTACAAAAAGTGGGTATAATCATGTTATCCAAGTGTCTATGCTTGGAAAAAACCTGGCCTTCGTGGCTTTGCCTCGTTTCTTGTTATTATACTGAATTTATTACATTATCACAGCCAATTTGGCTGTGATAATGTAATAAATTCAGTTTAATAATTCTGCATACTTTTAATCATGAAATATATGCAGTAGTTAGTTCTATATGAAATAATGCATTTCAGGAAAAATAAATGATTACTCCCTCAAAGTATACTTTGCTAGTAAAGTATACTTTGCAATGTTGATGAAATAGGCTACTGGTCATATCTCAGGCGATTGAACACTCCCCCACTTCTCCATATCCATACCCCACCCCCCTCTTTCAATACTTCCTATTATAATGTACAAGTGAAAATACAGTGATGGTGACTGTACATTCTCGCTTTAATATTTGGTAAAGTTGACAAATGCAAAACAGTTATATACAGTTATATGTACTATAAAAATTGAACACTTTGTTGTTAATATGTCACCGAAATCGTCTGACTGCGGTTGCATTTGACCGAAATATCAATGTTCAAAAATTTGATTCGCAGGCGAACTGTGTCACCTGTAGTCTATAACATAAGTACCGTAGTATAGTTGGACCAGTAGCCGAGTTCACCAACATTGCAAAGTATACTTATCTAGCTAAGTATACTTTGAGGGAGACATTTTCAATTTTAGGATAAATTTATTATTTTTTATTATTCTGAATTTATTACATTATCACAGCCATAATATTTCACCGAAATCGTCACACTGCGGTTGCATTTGACCGAAATGTGAATGTTCAAAAATTTGATTCGCAGGCAAACTGTGTCACCTGTAGTCTATAACATAGGTACCGTAGTATAGTCGGACCAGTAGCCGAGTTCACCAACATTGTAAAGTATACTTATCTAGCTAAGTATACTTTGAGGGAGACATTTTCAATTTTAGGATAAATTTATTATTTTTTATTATACTGAATTTATTACATTATCACAGCCATTTTGGCTGTGATAATGTAATAAATTCAGTATAATAATTCTGCATACTTTTAATCATCAAATATATGCAGTCGTTAGTTCTATATGAAATAATGCATTTCAGGTAAAATAAATGATTACTCCCTCAAAGTATCCTATGACCTGTAGCGTATTTCACCAACATTGCAAAGTATACTTATCTAGCTAAGTATACTTTGAGGGAGTAATAATTTATTTTTCCCGAAATGCATTATTTCATATAGAACTAACAACTGCATATATTTGATGCTTAAAAGTATGCAGAATTATTATACTGAATTTTTTACATTATCACAGCCAAAATGGCTGTAATAATTTAATAAATTCAGTATAATAAAAAATAATAAATTTATCCTTAAATTGAAAATTTCTCCCTCAAAGTGTACTTAGCAAGATAAGTATACTTTGCAATTTTGTTGAAATTGGCTGCAGATTTATCTAATGGGGGTAATTGAACGGGGAGTTCAATTGCCTGTCGTCATATACCGGTACACCTTGTGCATTAAGAAATGTGTAAGAATCCATTTTTGACTGAGTAACAACATTTTTTTTAGCTTATTGTTTTTTCATTTATGGATGTTTTTAGTGTTAATATAGAGGGAGTAACAACATTTTTTTAGCTTATTTTTTTTCATTTATGGATGCTTTTAGGCATATTTAATGTATTTATAGACCTCGGTCCGTTACTTCAACCTGTGGTGTCAAACATCACTATATCTGTTACTACTTATGGAAGTTCTTGACATGTCATCATTGCATTCTATGAGAATTCTCCATTATTTTGTGAATTATGGTGATGTCACAACAGACAGCTACTCTTGTATCTGAGAAGTTATTAGACCCCGGCATACAAAATACGTCGAAGGCTATATAGTTTTTGTCATTCCGTCAGTCCGTAAGATTTGCGTTAAAGTTTTATTTGTCGGTCAAGGCGGTGACCGCTGCTCACTTACTCTAGTTGAATTCTTCAATCAATATTGTATGAATTAATTGTCACAATTTCTAAATGTTTAATATTCCAAGAAGGGCACTCTGTCTGTAGGCTCTGTCATTTGAAGGATTGAAGGATACAATAACTGATGAAGAGAAAATTGTATGGGTGGAATAGAATTTTTGTCTCATCCACGTTAGTGGAAAGTGAGACATAGCGGTCACAATTCGGGCATAGGCGACATTGTCATAGAAGATGTCTACAATTTCAGACATGTACATCCAAATGTTGAATATCTCCTGATCTGTTAGTCGGATCATGACCAAACTTTCTTAGTTTAATCACATTGATGGCTATTCACCAAGTGTCATTCGGGTGACTTCATGGGTGAAACACTCGCTGGCGATCGCCTAATAGTATCTCTTACAAAAAAAAAAGACTTACCGTACATAGTATACTGTATTCATTCTAATAGTAGCCCCCTCTCTAATAGTAGCCCCCCTCCCATATTTGTATTCTAAATATGTTATTTTCACCTACAAAAGCCATTTAACTTTAGTATGTGAAAATAACATATTCTGATAATATTTTCCACATTTTGATCCCACAAATTGCATAGCCCCAGGGCTTTACCATTGTGTTGCAGATTCCATGTGTCAAAATGTATCAAAGGTTCACTATTGCAAACATGCTGCAAATTAACGTTGCTTTTTTCATATTTTCTGCACGATATGTGAATGAATATTGTTGGTTATAAGTATAGTGAGAATGACTCGTGTTCCCTCTTCCTATCTTCAGATGCTGAAATACAAGCAGGCCATATCTGTGAATGACCCAGAGGCCAAGATTCACAGACTCCAGGCTTGTCAGAGGTATACGTGTGCCAATGTTTCATTTTCATTTCTTATATTTCTGCTTGTACAATGAACAGGTGTTTACACCATTACACGCAAGATAAAGTAAACAGATACATGTATCGTAGCACACTCTGGCCATGTAAAAGAACTAGGAAGGCCATTTGTTTGTTCCTCTGAATCAATTTGTTTTGGGTTAAAATATTAGTTTGGTTTCAGATGTGGTCACGCAATAGAGTATGTTTTGCCAGCTGGACAACAGTCGGGGAACATTATAATTTGCACTTGTCACACTATGCTTGTCCGGTGAACTACTTCCACTTCAAGTTTCAGTCGATCTTTTTCTCAGTACATACTGTAAAACATTTTGCTCTCTGTCAGTAGCCTATTTCACCAACATTACAAAGTATACTTTGCTAGAAAAGTATACTTTGAGGGAGAAATTTTCAATTTTAGGATAAATTTATTAATTTTTAGCCAGGTTTTTTTAAAACAAATCCAGGCTATTGGATTGGCGAAAGCCGGGCGGCGGGCGGCGGGCGGCGGCCGGCGGGCGGCGGGCGGCTGGCGGCGGCGGCGGGCGGGCAGGCGGGCGGCGTCCACCATCAATGTTTAAGTTTTCGTGTTTGAGTCCATTTCTTTGTTACTGTACCACCTAGGACCACCAAACTTTCACAGCTTCATAATCAAGGGGTGCCCACCACGTATCACTATCCAACATGTTACTTTTTTTTTTAAATTGACCCATTTTTTCCGCGCAGTCGGCTTGGCACAAATGTTTCTCATGATGAGAAGGTATGTTGCGATCAATAACCACGCGCCTATATCCAAGGTCAAGGTCACAGTTGAAGGTCAAAGGTCAAACCTATCGAAATTCCCTTCCGCTCTATATCTTCTACACCGATGCATGGATTATCAAATGGCTTGGCACAAATGTTTCTCATGATGAGAAGGTGTGTTGCGATCAATAACCACGCACCTACGTCCAAGCTCAAGGTCACAGTTGAAGGTCAAAGGTCAAACCTATTGAAATTCCCTTCCGCTCTATATCTTCTACACCGAAGCATGGATTATCAAATGGCTTGGCACAAATGTTTCTCATGATGAGAAGGTGTGTCGCGATCAATAACCACGCACCTACGTCCAAGGTCAAGGTCACAGTTGAAGGTCAAAGGTCAAAAATATTGAAATTCCCAAATGGCTTGGCACAAATGTTTCTCATAATGAGAAGGTGTGTCGCGATCAATAACCACGCACCTACGTCCAAGGTCAAGGTCACAGTTGAAGGTCAAAGGTCAAACCTATTGAAATTCCCTTCCGCTCTATATCTTCTACACCGATGCATGGATTATCAAATTGCTAACCACACACCTACGTCCAAGGTCATAGTTGAAGGTCAAAGGTCAAACCTATTGAAATTCCCTTCCGCTCTATATCTTCTACACCGATGCATGGATTATCAAATGCCTTGGCACAAATGTTTCTCAGGATGAGAAGGTGTGTTGCGATCAATAACCACGCACCTACGTCCAAGGTCAAGGTCACAGTTGAAGGTCAAAGGTCAAACCTATTGAAATTCCCTTCCGCTCTATATCTTCTACACCGATGCATGGATTATCAAATTGCTAACCACGCACCTACGTCCAAGGTCACAGTTGAAGGTCAAAGGTCAAGCCTATTGAAATTCCCTTCCGCTCTATATCTTCTACACCGAAGCATGGATTATCAAATGGCTTGGCACAAATGTTTCTCATGATGAGAAGGTGTGTCACAATCAATAACCATGCACCTACGTCCAAGGTCAAGGTCACATTTGAAGGTCAAAGGTCAAACCTATTGAAATTCCCTTCCACTCTATATCTTATCTACACCGATGCATGGATTATCAAATGGCTTGGCACAAATGTTTCTCATGATGAGAAGGTGTGTCACAATCAATAACCACGCACCTACGTCCAAGGTCAAGGTCACAGTTGAAGGTCAAAGGTCAAACCTATTGAAATTCCCTTCCGCTCTATATCTTCTACACCGATGCATGGATTATCAAATTGCTAACCACGCACTTACGTCCAAGGTCACAGTTGAAGGTCAAAGGTCAAGCCTATTGAAATTCCCTTCCGCTCTATATCTTCTACACCGATGCATGGATTATCAAATGGCTTGGCACAAATGTTTCTCATGATGAGAAGGTGTGTCACAATCAATAACCATGCACCTACGTCCAAGGTCAAGGTCACATTTGAAGGTCAAAGGTCAAACCTATTGAAATTCCCTTCCACTCTATATTTTCTACACCGATGCATGGATTATCAAATGGCTTGGCACAAATGTTTCTCATGATGAGAAGGTGTGTCACAATCAATAACCACGCACCTACGTCCAAGGTCAAGGTCACAGTTGAAGGTCAAAGGTCAAACCTATTGAAATTCCCTTCCGCTCTATATCTTCTACACCGATGCATGGATTATCAAATGCCTTGGCACAAATGTTTCTCAGGATGAGAAGGTGTGTCGCGATCAATAACCACACACCTACGTCCAAGGTCAAGGTCACAGTTGAAGGTCAAACCTATTGAAATTCCCTTCCGCTCTATATCTTCCACACCGATGCATGGATTATCAAATTGCTAACCACGCACCTACGTCCAAGGTCACAGTTGAAGGTCAAAGGTCAAACCTATTGAAATTCCCTTCCGCTCTATATCTTCTACACCGATGCATGGATTATCAAATGGCTTGGCACAAATGTTTCTCATGATGAGAAGGTGTGTCGCAATCAATAACCACGCACCTACGTCCAAGGTCAAGGTCATAGTTGAAGGTCAAAGGTCAAACCTATTGAAATTCCCTTCCGCTCTATATCTTCTACACCGATGCATGGATTATCAAATGCCTTGGCACAAATGTTTCTCAGGATGAGAAGGTGTGTCGCGATCAATAACCACGCACCTACGTCCAAGGTCAAGGTCACAGTTGAAGGTCAAAGGTCAAACCTATTGAAATTCCCTTCCGCTCTATATCTTCTACACCGATGCATGGATTATCACACTATGCCCAGGGTCAAGGTCACAGACTTGATGCGTTTGAAACCTTAACGCTCGGCTAAATGGCTTATACTCAAAAATGCCTCGTTTTCTTTGGCTGCCAGTGGGGGTATTCGTGTGCCGACAGGCCACATTTCTAGTTTAACTTGACCCATTTTTTCCGCGCAGTCGACTTAGCCATTTTCAATGTAAAGTTTTCGCGTTTACAATGTTAAGTTTTCGTGTTTAAGTCCATTTCTTTGGTACTGTACCACCTAGGACCACCAAACTTTCACAGCTTCATAACCAAGGGGTGCCTACCACATACAACTATCCAACATGTGACCATTTTTTTACCTTCACCTATTATTTCTACGTAATTGACTTAGCCATTTTCAACGTTAACTTTTTAACGTACGTCTGGTTAAATTTTTTGGTTAAAACATTTTTGTTATACTATATCTTGCAACTGCTTCGCCCATTACCTTGAAACTTCACATGGGTGTTTATCATCATCCATATTTTCATTCTAACCCCCAACCGTGCGGCCCCTGTGCGCAATGTCAAGGTCAAATTACTTTGAATTTATTTGTTAAAGTTTTTTCGTGTACTATATCTCTGCAACTGCTTCACCCATTACCTTCATACTTCACATGGGTGTTTATCATCATTGTCGCACCCGCTTGCGGAAAGCGCGATATCGTCGGCATTTTCGCATACGTCCGTCCATCCGTCCGTCCGTACGTCCGTGTGTCCGGTTAAAGTTTTTTCGTTAAAGTTTTTCCATCCACTATATCTATTTTTTTAGTGTCCATGCCTCGCCCCAAGGCGCGACATGCAGGCCACGGCCATCTAGTCAACAAAAAGTGGGTATAATTATGTTATCCAAGTGTCCATGCTTGGAAAAAACCTGGCCTTCGTGGCTTTGCCTCGTTTCTTGTTATTATACTAAATTTATTACATTATCACAGCCATTTTGGCTGTGGTAATGTAATAAATTCAATATAATAATTCTGCATACTTTTAATCATCAAATATATGCAGTAGTTAGTTCTATATGAAATAATGCATTTCAGGAAAAATAAATGATTGCTCCCTCAAAGTATACTTTGCAATGTTGGTGAAATCGGCTACTGATCCTTGCAGAGTTTGCCAACTTCTTCAACTGTGAACACATCATACTGCTGGTCTGGCCAACTATTTCTACAATATCCTGCCAAACCTCTTCATATCATATGTGGTACACTTGACAATCAAGTGGAGGAGTAAATATATTTGCACTCTGTATCTAATCCATCAAGAGTTATGTTCCTTCTTTGAATTAAAGTCTTTGTTAATAAAAACTGCCACACTAAATTCGAGTTTTATTTGGCAAATGTTTCATTTATGAGCCCACTGTCTTATACAGTGAAACCTCTCTAAACCGGATACCTTGGGAGGTCCCCAGGGTGTCCGGCTTGTAAAGGTGTCACTGTAAATGAGGTATTTGGTTATTCTGAGCCATAGTTATCTGCTATGTGATTACGAACAGACATTATCACCTGAGATAAATGACCAAGAAACTGACCAAAATAAGATCACAGGTGTTTTCTTGGTGTCCGGTTTGGAGGGGTTCCACTGTACTTCTATCAGCCATGTTGTTTGTGGGTTCAATCCCAGACTGAAGCATGAAAAAAATACTTTCAAAGTATTTCCAACCCACTAGTTTTTATTCAGACGAGTCTTTGAACCAATATCCCGTCTCTATATGACCTTAGCAGTTACTGGATTTTAGATTTTAGACACATTCTTGTTGTTTCCAGGGCACACTTCAATGGCAGCCCGGGCCTGGACCATAACTCGGGCCTCATACAGCAGCAGATAGACCTGCTGCACAGGCAGAGACCTGTCGATGTAAGTGGCTACATGGCCTCTGATATAGACTGTGCAACATATACAATAATTGTAGATAGTTGTGCTTGCATATTCACTCAGTATGATCATAATTACTGTCTGTTTCACGTTAACCTGCCCAACTTTTACACCTATTTAAACACCCTAAAACTCTTATTTTTTGGCATAAAATAATTTTTCAGCAAAATTTAGCAATGAGCCATCTTTTTATTTTTTGAAATTCGGTCCTATAATGAAGTAATTGCCATAAATCAAGAATTGAATGCAGGGTGGCAATGTTAAAATGTCACGTGCGGTCAGATTTTCAACATTTTTCTAGCATCGAACTGCTTGCTGGATTTCATCATTAAAAAAAAGACACTAACCTTGTATTTATGAGAGCAAATCTTGCCAGGTTGAAAAATAAAGGAATCAAGCCTCCATTTCAAGAATTCCAGAAGAAAATGCCGAGAATTTGGTCAAAATACAACATGATATCATCATCATCTGCTTCAGCTTTCATATCTATTGACAACGCCAAGCTGAGGTTGGCATGCTGTTCCTACCACGCAAAATTAATTGCACATATCCTCACACATCGACACCGGTGTAAATCTACCTTCTCTAATGGTATGACTTGGGAACACCATATATATGTCATTTCCGGCGGAAGTATACTGTCACTTCCTGTGAGCCAGTTTCTTTGCCGGACGAATTTCCGGCGGACAACTTGGTTTACTAAACGCTGATTGGTTGATGAAGGTTACCAGGTTAATGGAATCAAGTTCGTTAGCATTCATAATTTACAATACATTAGGACGTATTAGCAATAGTATCAGATCGACTTGGAACCTTATGGATGAATGATATTCGCTAAATATATGAAGATTAAATGATTAATTGATATATTTTAATGCAAATTGTTTAAGTTATATGCCAGAAAATGATGTTAATAAACAAATTTATTAAGAATTTGTGTTCAGTTCGCAATAATAGTTGTTGTTGTTGTTTACCGGAAGTGATTATTGCAATAGCAGTTTCTTGTTTTATTGTCAACAACTAAAATACGGTGAAATGAATTTATAAGGCAAAAGCCCATCCATGACTGTTTATTCGAAATAACTTTATTATTAGACAGATTTTCTTGAAATAAAAAGTAGGCTCATTTCTAAAAAATAGTTTTACATTGTTTTATATAAAAAAATAAGCAGCTTGGAGTGTTTTTACAGCAATAAATCGTGGAACAGACAATAGATTAAAGTATATGAAAAATCTCACATCTTCTTAGGTACCAAATAACATGTCTCATTTATGAACAGATCTTTTTCCGTAACACACTACGCCATGTCTGCCGACTTAGACAATGAACCTGTGATATATTTAACAATTGAAGGGTCAGTGGATGAACGGGGCAAACTTATGTCATTGCTGTGACATCAATAGCGTTAACATCACAGCTGTATGGTGGATTAATTTTGGTCTCGCCCACTTTAATGTCAAATGAGACAATAGCTGTCACTATGCTAGCACTGAAATCAGAAATCATCAATTTTGGATGTCCGCTCTTTACCAAACTTCCTCACATTCATGGCTAACTATGTGTCATTTGGGTGGCTTGACCTACTTTTTGTGGGTGAGACATTCCCCAGTGTCGCCTTGTTTATCTAAAATGATAAATTTCAGGATATATAGAAATTAAATAAACAGATTTTGGTATATGATCAATTATTTGTCATCTAACAAACTTGAAACACTAGTTTCGCAATTGGCAAATATATGTCTCTCACTTACAACAGTGAATAGTCTCATCCAGTGGTATAATTCCCACTGCCATTTAATGATAACTATACACTATCTTCACAAGTAATGCCAGCCACCCGTTGCCACTCTATGATGTCTTTCTAAATCATTAGCTCTCCAAATACGTCATCCAGTGGTATATTCCATCACCAGGTGGCTGATGCAATGGCCCAGAGTGAAGGTAAACACATTGTGTTCCGCAAACTTCCCCGGGCCGCCTCCATCATCAACATGCCCGTAATCACCACCCTCTACTACTGCTGTATATACCACTACGAGGACCCAGAGGTTGGTAACTTCCACCCATTATAGGCTTGATACAATTTCAGTATGAAAATGTTGAGAATTATTTTCACAATTTTCTTTATTTCTCCTCAAAAGTATATGTTGTTGATTATAGTATTTTTCCCGCATCCATGCATGTGAAAAGTATGATTCAGCTCTGTTAACCTGGTCTGTATGATCTTGGCTGTTGACAGGCTGTTAAACACAATTAAACAAACATTTATCAAATACATAGTACACTGTGTTTTCATAGGTGTTTCATGTACACATGGCAATTACATCGTGAATTCTGTTTTGTAGAACCTGTTTGCGAGTCCATCAGCCATAAGGAAACAACACCAGGTACTCGATTACTAAATTATCTTTCCTCTTAGCCCTTAGAATGCGGGAAACGTAAATTGTTGTCTGCTGTTTTGTCATTTTGTCTTTTTTTGTCAATAATAACATGGTTTGACACTTTAGAATCAATTTCATTGGAAATGATTCTAAAGTGTTGTCAAAACATGGTTTTGATGAGAAAAATAAACTGCAGACGGCAATATTTAATTCAGCATTTTAAGGCTTAACCTTTACAATGCTGAATTAAATTTTGTCATCTGTTTATTTTTTCATTTTTCTTGATCAAAACATGCATGAGAATTCTCTCTAATTACAGTTGAGTGAGGTGTGAACACATGTAACACAGCTGCTACCATTTACATCACTGATTTTAACCCTTACACCGCTATCTTATTTTTTTTGTCGTCTGCTGTTTATTTTCCATTTTCCATTTTTATCATCAAAAACATGCTTTGACAGCACTTTAGAATAATTTACAACATGCTTTGACAGCACTTCAGAATCATGGAAATGATTCTGAAGTGCTGTCAAACCATGTTTTTATTGAGAAATAAGGCAAGATATAAAAGCAACAGCAGACGACAATTGTTGTGAGTAGCGGTCTAAGGGTTAAAGCTACAACAGGGAATTGTTATGACTGATAACTAAATGTTGTATCCTGTATTGATTAGATGCACACATGAGACGCGCCATGTGATTTTGTACCTTCGGACATATGCGTAATTTCATGTAATACGTTTATAAATTTATAATATTCTTCATAAATAAAGTCAAAAGTTGACACATTTTTCAGAGTACATGCCGAATTATTCCGCATGTACTCTGAAAATATTTTCAACTTTTGACGCCATTTACGGAAAATATTGTAAATTTTGTAAAACGTATTTCATGAAATTACGCAGATGTCCGAAGGTACAAAATCATATGGCGTGACTCACATCTGAATTACATCAATGTAATGCTGCAATGTAAACAAGTCCACCTTCGTTTCAACTAAAAACATGTAATATTTGTCCAGCCTCTTGCAGGTTAAATGTGGGATCCAACCCGTTAGCCCGGCCTTAACCCTTTCAACCCTAAATAATTGAAATGTAGGTACTGTGATATGTTAATTTTCCAACCAATCCAATCATCACAAAATTATTTCCAGATTAGTCCATTTATGAGAAGGAGGTGTTTTTGTTCTCAAAAATATGAAAATTACTTTCAAAAAGTGCAGATCCTGATGAGACGGCTCGTTACGAGCCGGCTCATCTGGATCTACACTTTTTGCAAACACCACTATACAGACCTGTGGTGTTGAAAGGGTTAAATACAGGATCAAACCTGTTGGCTCTGCCTTAAATGAACTTACCTGTTGATAGGCCATTAAACAACAATAAAACAAATCAATCCACTTGCATATAACATTACCTGATTAGTAGAATATCATTCTAGAACTTTTGATACAGAGTTTATCAGGCTCGGTTCGGATGCACTAGGAATTCCTCGGCAAGTCAACAAATTCCTACACATTTGCTAATTTCCTGATAAACATGATGTCAAAAAAATCACCCAGTTTTCTCTATGTTCCAGCTGTCTGAGAAGCAGTTTATGTGGACGGCCATAAAGGCTAGGGCCAAGTTGAGGATGTGGGGAGACATAGATGCCCTGGTCACTACCAAGGTACCATCGGATATCACACGGCTCAGCCTAACGCACCAACCCTTTGTATACAACATCGGGGCTCAAAATTGTGGTCTTTGAACTCAGGTCTCTTAATTAAGGTTATAAACCAGTATGTTCAGCATCACTGTTTGAATGTGGTCTTTTAACAGATGACACCTTAGAGTGGTTCGTCTGTAATCAGTCTCCCACCCCTATACAGGTATATGGCCTTGTTGTTGAATGGATATAAAACCACATTCAATCAATCAATCACTGATTCACCAACAGCAGAGTGGGCCGTGGCTTAGGGGATATGGCATTTGACCTCAATACCGTAGGTTGTGAGTTCATTCCTCAACGGAGGCGTGGATAATACTTTCATATTATTTCCATCCCACTGGTCTGTCGGATAACACTGTAAAACTGTGGTCCAATCTCTATATGACCTTAGCTATTGGTGGGACGTTAAACCCATTCACTTTGTTTTACCCGCAACCCGCAGCAACTTGTGTCTGTGTTAAAGGCGGCTATGGTTGAGATGTTCTGTGTTGTATGTTTCAGGGCTGGCTGGGCGGCACGAAGCTCAAGTCTGTGATCGGCTTTGACCATGTGGCCGCCATACTACATAAGGCTGATGCTCCGTCAGATGTAAGTTTACCTGTAGCCGATTTCACCAAAATTACTAAGCATACTTATCTAGCTAAGTATACGTTGAGGGAGAAATCAATTATTTTTCCAAAAATGCATTATTTCATATAGAACTAACGACTGCATATATTGGATGATTAAAAGTATGCAGAATTATTATACTGAATTTATTACTTTATCACAGCCAAAATGGCTGTGGTAATATAATAAATTCAGTATAATAACCATTAATAAAGTTATCCTTAAATTAAAAATTTCTCCCTCAAAGTGTACTTAGCAAGATAAGAATATAAGATAAGTATACTTTGCAATTTTGGTGAAATAGGCTGCTGGACATCTGTCTAGAAGTACATACGGACAACTATTTCTGGAGGCCGTTTCCCTAAAAGAAGACGATTTTTACAACTATTTGGTGGAATTGTTCACATTTAGCGACCCCTACATGTAGGTAGTAAATGATGGTAGCATTAATGAACCATGTTACTGTGTTAACCCTTACAATGCTGAATTAATTTGTGTCGTCTGCTGAATATTTTTTATTTTTCCATTTTTCTCATCAAAAATTTGGTTTGGCAGCACTTTAGAATCATTTCCAATGGAAATGGAATGATTCTAAAATGCTGCCAAACCATGTTTTTACTGAGAGAAAAGACAAAATATGAATTATCAGCAGACGACTATTTTCGGTTCCCGCATTTTATGGGTTAAGTAGAATTCTATTGTACAAAGTTTAGTAAAGTGGGCTCCAATGTCTTGTACTGTTCAATGTTATTGTTTTACCCGATTATATCAATATATTTCTCTTTCAGTGTGTCATAAGTTGCATATATTCTTTATATATCATGTCAGAAGTGATATTTATGTCTCCCCCATATATGTATGGGCAGACCATATTGTTTTTGACATGGTTCTGTTCCGTCCGGTACAAAATTTGTGTCGCGCGTTTCTCCAAAGTATTTGAGTTGGAGTCACAACATTTTACAGGAATATTTGTCCTCGTGTGAAGTTGCGCATCTGGGGTTTTCGATGCGGATTCATCCAATATTCACAGAATTATGGCCCTTGACTTAGTGAAAAGTGGCGATTTTCAACTCGTGTCGCACATAACTGAAAAACTATGCGCACCTGGGGTTTTAGATGTGGATTTATCCAATATTCGCAGAGTTGTGGTTCTTGACTTAGTGAAAAGTGGCTATTTTAAACTTGTATTGCACATAACTGAAACACTATTTGAGCTACAATCATGAAACCATATAGGAATGTTTATCAACATGTGGAGTTGTGCATCTGGTGATTTTGATGCGGATTCATAGAGTGGGCAGAGTTATGGCCCTTGACTTAGTGAAATTGTATTTGAGTTACAGGCATGAAACTACATAGGAATGTTAATCAGCATGTGTAGTTGTGCACCTGGGGTTTTGTTTGCGGAATCATTCAGTAAGGATGGAGTTATGGTCCTTGGTTTGGCAATTTTGTCCATCTCAAATTTCATCACAAATGTGTGTTGCGCATATTTCCAATAGTGTTTGAGGTAGAGTTGTGAAATTTTACAGGAATGTTTTTTACTATGTGAAGTTGTGCACCTGGGATTTTTTATGCGGATTCATCTATCATTGGCAGAGTTATGGCCCTTGACAAGTGAACATTGCATATGTTGTATCTTTCTTTTATTATCTGCCAATATACAGCTACCTTACACAGAAAAAACTAGGTAGCTACGTATATACTGTTGTTGCCTTAAATTATAATTTTCCAAGTCCCGATAACATGCAGTGGTGGTGTGGGGGGAGACATGTGTAACATAGATAACATGCAGTGGTGGTGTGGGGGGAGCATGTGTAACATAGATAACATGCAGTGGTGGTGTGGGGGGAGACATATGTAACATAGATAACATGCAGTGGTGGTGTGGGGGGAGACATGTGTAACATAGATAACATGCAGTGGTGGTGTGGGGGGAGACATATGTAACATAGATAACATGCAGTGGTGGTGTGGGGGAGACATATGTAAACATAGATAACATTGCAGTGTGGGGTGTGGGGGGAGACATGTGTAACTTAGATAACATGCAGTGGTGGTGGTGGGGGGAGACATATGTAACATAGATAACAGCAGTGGTGGTGTGGGGAGACATATGTAACATAGATCACATGCAGTGGTGGTGTGAGACATGTGTACATAGATAACTGCAGTGGTGGTGAGACATGTGTAACATAGATAACATGCAGTGGTGGTGTGGGGGGAGACATATGTAACATAGATAACATGCAGTGGTGGTGTGGGGGGAGACATATGTAACATAGATAACATGCAGTGGTGGTGTGGGGGGAGACATATGTAACATAGATAACATGCAGTGGTGGTGTGGGGGGAGACATATGTGTTTTGTCTGAAAAACAACCCTCTAGTTACAATATTTTTCATAAATAAAGTCACAAGTTACCAAAATTTCATGAAATTACGCAGATGTCCGAAGGTAAAAAAATCACATGGCCAATGTCGCTTTTTTGAGCTAACTGCATATATTTTGACTACAGAAAGTATCGACATACCTGAAGCATATCGATGACATAGAACGGAGACTAGCCCTGGCCCAGAAAATGCAGTGCCATGAGGCCGTTATAGAGGTAACTCATGACAACTGTAGCCGATTTCCACCAACATTGCAAAGTATACTTTATATCTAGCAAAGTATACTTTGAGGGAGTAATGCAGGTTTATTATACTGAATTTATTACATTATCACAGCCAAATGGCTGTGATATTGTAATAAATTCAGTGTAATAAAAATTAATAAATTTATCTTTAAATTGAAAATTTCTCCCTTAAAGTGTGCTTAATAGCAAGATAAGTATACTTTGCAATGTTGGTGAAATAGGCAACTGGTATAGTAGTAGATAGGTTACTGAACTTGGATGGTCATGAGTAACTTCCCTTAGAAGTACTTCCTGGGTAAGTTGTCGGTTTGATGTCACATTGCTTAGATTAAACTCGAACCCATTTCAAACTCCGCCAATTGTAAGTGAAGGATACTTTTGATTTCCCAATTTAGGCAACACATTTATAAGTCATCAAGTATTTTCTCTATTACTTACTATGCTCAGACTCGGCATGTCAAACTGTTGTTTGCAACAACATTGATGTTGATTTATCTTAGTACTTCAACTGTCTGTCCAGATAATACCTTAGAATGCAGGAAACGTAAATTGTTAATTCTTTCTCAATAACAACATGATTTGACAGCACTTCAGAAGAATATCTGTTGGAAATGATTCTAAAATGTTGTCCAAGAATGATTTCTTTTATTTCTAAGAAAAATAGAAAATAAACCGCAGACAACAAATTTTATTCATCATTGCAAGGGTTAACAAAATTCTTCAATCACTATTCCAGACATATTTAGCCCAGCGAGATAGGAAAGCCCTTCAGAATTACCAGTCCAGACTGAAGCCAAATTCCAAAGAATGGTATTACGCAAAAGACATTCTCAGTAACAATGTAAGTCTTATCAGTGGAAGTCTCCGGGGAATATATACAAGTAACAGCAATAATAGGATTAAAAAAATATACATTAGCATTCTGTTTTGACTTATATGAATGCACAGGCTGATCTGGATCTACACTGGTCGCAAAACCCATAAACCTCCAGTCAGAGCCACATATTTTAATATATAACAAACAGTGTCAGTCGCATCTGAAATTGTGTATTTACTATGAATCTTGTGTATTGTTACACAGTTATAAACATAAATGTTTTTACATTACAGAGCACAAAGTGGAAGACGTAGAGGATTGATCTATGGCTAACTGCAGGTCGTGGGATATGATATAGTTTGGGGTGGCGGGGTTCGGTGGGGTGGGGGGGGGTGGTTGGCTGACAGCTGACATAGAGTACCCCATGGCAATTGTGATCATACTAGATCAAAATCATCTGTCAGTTCTGATCCGTAAAGCCAGGGTTTAATCTGTGGGCTGACAACATACACCACCGCCTGTGTTAATCTTGCCCAGATGTCGACGTTTCTGAACATCTATTGACAATTTAAACTCGCAGTCAAGCAGTTTGTCTGGCTTCAAGTATTTGGAAATAAAACCAGACCAGTAATTGCAAGATTAGAGCAAAGTGGTGGTGTATGTTTAATTGTGGCTGTGACTGGAGAAATGGGGCTTATGGGTTTTGTGACCAGTGTGATTCCTGGGCAAATATTACACTCATGTAGCCTGGTAACTATATTACCCATTAGAAGCTTGACGGATGTTCATTAATGAAATGGTGAACAGTGCAGATCCTGATCAGTCTGTGCGGATGCACAGACTGATCTGGATCTACACTGGTCGCAAAGCCCATAAGCCCCATTTCTCCAGTCACAGCCGCAATTACATTGAATGGAGTCGACCTTGATCAGTCTGTGTGAATATGCTATGGGGATCATGTGTTGCCTTCAGTCAGCTGGTTTGATCTACCCAGTCACATGTCTATACAGACATTGTTGTTGAACAGTCCTTAACCCATTCAACCCTAATTAACTGGAATGGATTGTGATATATGTTAATTTAAGGACAAATTAGATTTTCAGACAAGTTCATTTATAAGAAGCGGACGCTTTCTTTCTAAATAATATGAAAACGGTTACTTACAAAAAGTGCAGATCCTGATGAGATGGCTCGTTACGAGCCGGCTCATTTGGATCTACACTGTTTGTTAACACTGCTAAAGAGGTCTGTAATGTTGAAAGGGTTAAACCTCAATCTGTCTATCTTTAGATTCGTCTCACAGTATTTTCTTGGTAGATGATTCTTAAGATCCTCAGAGCTCCAGATAAGCTGCGTATTTGCTTAAATACCCAATTAAAATTGCCAAAAACGCAATTGAAATCAGAAGTAGCGAGTATCAAAAAGCAATTCAAATTTTGTGGTACCTTTAACATGCTGCATAAAACAATAAACATACCACAAATATAGCATATTTTTGTTATTTTCCATGAAAACACATCTTGGTATTTCATTAGAATTGTCTCCAAGGAGACAATTCTAATGAAATGCCAAGACATGTTTTCATTTCGAAGCAAACTATTCAATAATTGCAGTCTGCCGATGTGTAAACAGTAGTGTGATTTTCTTTTACCCAATTCAATTTTTTAAATACCCAATTACTCCAGACATGATGGAGTGACAATACTCAATTACTAATTCCTTATCTGGAGACCGGGATTTGGCAGCTTCCAGGTTCTGTGAACTAAATCTGTAGAATATTACAAAATGGAACACAACTATGTATGCTACTTGTATTTTTGTGAGAAACAATTTGTTTACTTGGATATGCTATTTATTGTTACAGTTATATTATACATTCCTATTTGATTGTGATATTTGCATCAATGTAATTGTTCTCGTCGTATCTGTGCTATTACTCGTATAGAGCTGCAGTCTGTCATACAGTGAAACCGCTCCAAACCAGAGCCCCCCAGGGTGTCTGGTTTGGAGATGTTCCACTGTAAATCAGACATGTGAGCACTTGACGACACATTCTAGTGTTTTGCAATCATGAAAAGTCATAATCAGAGATACATAACAGCGAAAGACATCTAAGGTAAACATCTATATTTTCCCCGAGTGTCCAGTTTAGAGCGGTTCCACTGCACTACTCTTTGTTTTTGCTGTCCAGCAGTTAATTTACAATGATTTGAGATGACGCTACCTCACTTCGATAGATAAAGTAGTAAGATTATTACTGATCCTACTGATGTTGGGAGGCGGCAAGTGATTCTGGTGTGGCGAGGACCTGGCATCAAATCAGGATTATTCTGATTTCAGGGCTGAATATATAGTTTTTTTTATTGTAAATATTCAGTTCTGATTTTGGGATTTTCCCACCATTTGTACATGTACTTGAACATGTACTTGTACAGGTAATATATGCGATTTAGTACTAAACCCATTGATCCGGCCTTAAATGACCTTAGCTGTTAATAGGCCGTTAAACAAACTCACTTCAATAGCACTGAATATTATTATAGGTGAATGGTGTTTTCTCTATGATGTAGGAAGGTAGCAAATATTTCAGAAATGTGTATGTATTATCAATATCAATATGTGCTTATCTGCCGTTGTATTTCTCTGAGATAAAATGTGACCTGTCACAGCTACTGTGTTAGGGAAACTTCTTGATACCTCTAACAATCACTTAACAATAAGAATGCTTGTAAGTTGCTGATGATTCTGTATAATTTTAGATGTCACAAATTTGTTTTATGTAATATTACACTGTCAACATTGAACACATGGCCGGTTCTGGGATTGCCTTCCTTGTCCGATCACTGCTTTGTGCCAGTATTGATTGAGAACAGATAAATGCCTTAAATTATATTAATCCTTAGCCCGCTACTCACAACAATTGTCGTCTGCTGTTGCTTTTATATCTTGCCTTATTTCTCAATAAAAACATGTTTTGACGGCACTTCAGAATCATTTCCAATGGAAAGGATTCTGAAGTGCTGTCAAAGCAGGTTGTAAATTATTCTAAAGTGCTGTCAAAGCATGTTTTTGATGATAAAAATGAAAATAGAAAATAAACAGCAGACGACAAAAATATTAAGATAGCGGTGTAAGGGTTAAAATATTTTCTGTTTCGTCCAAAGTTGATGGAAATTACAAAGCATATGTGGCATTTAATTTCATATTGTTGAAAAGTGGTCAGAGAAATAAATGATCAATAAGCCATCTCATTATAAAAATAAATACATTAGATAAATTATAGCACAAGTTATTTATCATGATAATGTCTGTATGGGATATGCTGTTTAATGATTTGATTCTCATCGGCATCAGTTGTCATTTACTAGAACCCTAACCTAATTATATTTATGTTGTCTTGATAACACTTTGCATTGACCTAATACATGTGGACTGAACACAAGTTGTTGTATTGACTAGATACGCATATCCGTGTCACAACTAATTAAAAACTATATTTCATTGGACAAACGATGTCACACGACGTTACCGAAGGACATCAGTGTAATGACATAACGTAAACAAGTCGGCGTTCTTTTCTATTTAAAACCACGTCACATTTGCTCATTCTGTTGCATATAATGTTATCTGGTAAATAGAATACAAGGGAAGTGTCTTTTGATATCAGGTTTATCAGGGTGGGTGGCAGGTGGGAGCACACGATGGGTAATTTAACGATCGGGTTCATCCTTACCGGAATCCCGACTGGAGACCTGGTTTGGCCCTCACATAAGTCTTTGGCATTTTGTATGTGACAGTTGAATCTGGTTATACCCCTTATGTGAGTATTACGATATTCCTAATCCTATTTTAGGGGAAGGGGCCAAGTGACTTTGGTGTGGTATGGACCTGGCACCAGGTCAGTTTATTCTAATTTCAGGGCTGAATATATTTGTTCTCGATGTAAATATTCCGTTCTGATTTTAGGATTTTCCCCCCAATGCAGTAGGTTAAAATGGGATCGAACCCGGCCTTACATGACCTTAGCTGTTGATAGGCCGTTAAACACTAATTAACAAACAAACAAACAGGTTTATCAGGCCAAGCTGGGAAACAGTAGGAACTCCTCGGCAAGCCTCCTACCCATAGCCATGCCGGATAAATTTGATATCGAAAGACACTGGCCTGGCATTCTCTGTCAAAGCTGTATTAAACAGTGACTTTGAGTGGGTGGTTGGTCGGGTGAACACGACGGCGTAAATTAACGGTAGGGTTTCCTCCTTATAGGAATCACAATTTGCTTTTGGGAGGGGGCCAGGTGATTCTGGTGTGGCGAGGACCTGGCATCAGACTAGGATTATTCTGATTTCAGGGTGTGAGCTATTGTTACCGCAATGTGTCCGTCGTCGTCGTCCGTCGTCCGGCGTCCGTGAACATTTTCAAACGTCTTCTCCTCGGTAACCATTGGGCCTATAGTCACCAAACTTCATGGTCATGGTCCTTAGGTAGGGGGATTACAAAATTGTTAAAATGATGTCATCACGTAATCCAAGATGGCCACCGTCTAAAAATAGCATAAATTCTTAAAAAATCTTCTCATGAACCGCCAGCCGGATTTCGACGAAACTTGGTAGGAATGATCGATGTACAATGCTCTTTCAAAGTTGTTAAAATGGTGACCCCAGGGTCAAAAATGGGCGTGGTCCGTGGGGTCAAATTGGGTTCGAATTTTATTTTTGACCGAATATGGTCATGTCATATATCAAATCGAAGGTATCAACGAGGCGATCACTCTGGTGCATTATTTGTCGAAATCGGATGGTTATGTCATCCAAGATGGCCGCCGAAAGGTCATTCTTTTATTAGAGATTTCAAAATTCTTCTTCACACAAACCGCTTGGCCCATGGTGGCCAAACTTCACAGTTATGGTCCATGGGTGAAGCCTTTTCAGATTTGTTAAAACGGAGGTCGTCGCTAATCCAAGATGGCCGCCATCTAAAAATAGCACAAATTCTTAAAAAATCTTCTCATGAACCGCCGGCCGGATTTTGACGAAACTTGGTAGGAATGATCGATGTACAATGCTCTTTTAAAGTTGTTAAAATGGTGACCCCGGGGTCAAAAATGGGCGTGGCCCGTGTGGTCAAATTGGGGTCAAATTGGGGTCAAATTTTATTTTTGACCGAATATGGTCATGTCTATGTCAAATCGAAGGTATCAAAGAGGCGATCACTCTGGTACATTATTTTATCGAAATTGGATGGTCATGTCATCCAAGAAAGGTCAAAAGGTCGTTCTTTAAATAGTAGATTTCAAAATTCTTCTTCACACAAACCGCTTGGCCCATGGGAGCCAAACTTCACAGTTATGGTCCATGGGTGAAACCTTTTCTGATTTGTTAAAACAAAGCTCGTCTCTAATCCAAGATGGCCGCCATCTAAAAATAGCACAAATTCTTAAAAAAATCTTCTCATGAACTGCCAGCCGGATTTCGACGAAACTGGGTAGGAATGATCGACGTAGAATGCTCTTTCAAGGTGTTAAAATGGTGACCCCGGGGTCAAAAATGGGCGTGGCCCGTGGGGTCAAATTTTATTTTTGACCAAATATGCTCATGTCATATATCAAATTGAAGGTATCGATGAGGCGATTGCTCTGGTGCAATATTTGTCGGAATTGGATGATTATGTCATCCATAATGGCCTCCAAAAGGTCCATTTATTCAAGATTTTGAACGTCTTTTTCTCAGGAACCACATGGCCGATGCTGGCCAAACTTCATAGTAAGTTAAGATCCTTGGGTGAAGCATTTTCAGATTTGGTAAATTGAGTCATTGCTTCATCCCAGATGACTGCCATCTAAAAATAGCACTATTTTTTTAAAACACATGAACTCAATGTCACATTCTCCTCTGGTGTTCATGGAGTCAGGTGAGCGAATTAGGGCCATCATGGCCCTCTTGTTTATTGTAAATATTCAGTTCTGATTTTGAGATTTTCCGCCCATTTGTACAGGTATTATATGGGATTTAGTACTAAACCCATAGACCCGGTCTTAAGGGCCTCAGGGCTGAAAATATTTTATCTTGATGTAAATATTTTGTTCTGATTTTGGGATTTTCTCCCCGATGCAGCAGGTTAAATGCAGGATTGAACCCGTTGGCCCGGCCTTAAATGACCTTCGTTGTTGATAGGCCGTTAAACAAACAAACAAACAATCAAACAGTGACTTCGCCGATGCCTCTGAGCAGGTGGCCCAGTTATGACGAATACATGTTTGTTTATTGGTGTTTAACGGCCTATCAACAGCTAAGGTCATTTAAGGCCGGGCCGACGGGTTCGATCGCTCATTTAACCTGCTGCATTGGGGCAAGATATTTACATCAAGATAGAGTGAGTGAGTGAGTGAATAGGGTTTAACGTCCGCTTTTCTGACATAGAGGTACAAGCCTCAGGGAGTCTACACGCAGACGGGTCAACGGGGTCGAGTCCCATATCCACCTGTCCAAGGGGGGTAAATCCCAACTTCAGAACTCAATATTTACAATCAAAATATATATTCAGACATCAAGATAGAATATATTCAGCCCTGAAATTAGAATAACCTGACCTGGAGCCAGGTCCATACCACACCAAAGTCACTTGCCCCCTTCCCCTAAAAGTAATACCGGTCGTATTACTCGAAGCATACATATACATGTACATGAAAGTTCAGTTGTGCAGCTACTTGTACTAATAAAACAAATTTTGAGGATTCAGTTTGTGTTCTTTACATTTTCCCGTCATTATCTGCCAATCACATGACCAGACACTCTGCTGTCAACAGTCCATTTCATCCACTTTACAATTAAAATGTAGAGTTTTGAGCAAGCACTGTGTAGAAGGTGAAATTAACCCTTAGACCGCTACTCACAACAATTGTCGTCTGCTGTTGCTTTTATATCTTGCCTTATTTCTCAATAAAAACATGGTTTGACATCACTTCAGAATCATTTCCATGGAAATGATTCTGAAGTGCTGTCGAAGCATATTGTAATTAGTCTAAAGTGCTGTCAAAGCATGTTTTTGATGATAAAAATGGAAAATAGAAAATAAACGGCAGACAACAAAAAAATTAAGATCACGGTGAAAGGGTTAATAGACCTACCATACCCATGGATGCCCTACATATTTTGGCGGGATATGGAATTATCACACAAACTAGAGTGCTGCATATCGATCCCAGATGATTGGTGTAAACAAACACATTATCCACTTGACCACTTCAGTCCTTAACACTTAGACCGCTAAGGCATTTGATGGTGTAAGGGTCAAAAGGTATTATTTTTAGGTTTATACCACTACCAGATATTGGAATAATGCTATTGATTTGATTTATTGGTGTTTAATGGCCTATCAACAACTAAGGTCATTTAAGGCTGGGGCCAATGGGTCGGATCCCGCATTTAACCTGCTGCATTGGGGGGAAAATATTTTATTGAATATGATAATTTCTATCGACGTCGCTGTCCGCATCACACACAGATTGTTTTTTATTGGGTCAACTTTTGTCTTCAAAACACTCGGGTCTGCAAACATGATTATTGTAAATTG
The DNA here is from genome assembly GCA_029237695.1 of Conchocele bisecta. NCBI lineage: Eukaryota > Metazoa > Mollusca > Bivalvia > Lucinida > Thyasiridae > Conchocele > Conchocele bisecta. The sequence goes on along the minus strand of CM055269.1, from coordinate 10,421,246 downwards.
TCAGCCAGTGGTGTGCATCACATACCACCCCAGTGTTCAACCATCTGCAGTAAAGGAGCCCGTTATCACTAAACTTTGTACGACTAAAATGTTCGTAAGTGCAAATTTAGGATCATCAGGAAATTTCAATTGATGGATTTACATTTATTGAGCATAGGCTGCATATGCATATTTGCTCACTATGATTAGCCAGTGGTGTGAATCCTATACACCAACGCCTACTCATCTTGCCAATATTTAAATTTATTTTTGTTTCAAAATACTTAACCCTTACACCGCCATCTTAATCTTTTTGTTGTCTGCTGTTTATTTTCTATTTTCCAGTTTTATCATCAAAAACATGCTTTGACAGCACTAGAATAATTTACAACATGCTTTGACAGCACTTTAGAATCATTAACCATGTATTTATTGAGAAATAAGGCAAGATATAAAAGCAACAGCAGACGACAATTGTTGTGAGTAGCGATCTAAGGGTTAAATGTTGTGATGGAAATATAGCAGGTTGATTGCCCGAGCTTGATTGCGATTTGAGATTGCCAATAGATATTCAGAAACGTCGACATCTGGACAAGATTAACGCAGGCAGTTGAGTAACACTGTCAAACACATTACCTTCAAATGCCCTGCATCAACTTAACCCTTAGACCGCTACTCACAACAATTGTTGTCTGCTGTTGCTTTTATAGCTTTATTTTTCAATAAAAACATGTTTTGACAGCACTTCAGAATCATTTCCAATGAAAATGATGCTGTCGAAGCATGTTGTAAAGTATTCTAAAGTGCTGTTAAAGCATGTTTTTGATGATAAAAATGGAAAATAGAAAATAAACAGCAGACGACCAAAAAAATAAGATAGCGGTCGAGGGTTAATGTGTAGGTGGAACCACAAACAAGATGTAAACGGTGATAGTTTGTTACATTTGGTTTATTACTCAAAGTAACGTATCAATACCTGAATGTCTGCATAGATTAGCAACAAAGAATACAGAATTCAATACAGAATTCCTCATGTACATGTATGCACCCTATGTGTAAGGCAGAAAAAGAAATTTGTATCAAGATTAATGTAGAAATAACAAGAAAATGTGGCCTGTCCACACACAAATGCCCCGGTGGCCGATTGGAGAAATTCTGGCAAATTTCTGAACCGGACGGACGGGACGGACGGACGGACACACATGTAAGAAGCATGTGCCCAGTATGTCTGATTATCATCTACCTGGTGTAAACCCTTACAATGCTGAATAAAATTTAGTATAAATAAACAGCAGACGACAATTTTCGGTTCCCGCCATTGAAGGGTTAACAATCCCGATTATATTGTAAAGCAGCAACCAGTTCTTCGTCCTTCAACTGGGTCATAGATAAAGCGGACTCCAGGGGCCCGTTTCACTGAACTTTGTACGATAAAGAGGTTTGTCCGAAGATTTCTAGGAATTTACTTTACACTCTCGTGGACTTGACCGAGGCTACCGTATTTCGCCAACATGTACAGTTCAATGTATGTGATTAGACACTCTAGATATTTGCAAACACCGGCTATCGGCGAAAATGATATGATAAATTTCATTGTTGTAAATTTCATTGTTGCACTTACAAACTACTTAGTCGTACGAAGTTTAGTGAAACGGGTACCAGGCCATTTGCAGCTCAGCAGCATTGCACCTTATAATACATGTACACAATCATAACTGCGCCTAAAACATCTCCCAATCTCGATGAGGTTGCTTATATGACTAAGTGACGCCCTGATCAGACTCGGTTGTAACTAGGGATATTTTTCATAAGCCGGGCGGAAAATATTGTGAATCCATTAACCTAATGCAAGTAAATATACTGCAGTCAAATAAAGTGCTTATTCCTCTATCTGAGATTTCTTCACCAACAAAATGTATTTAAAAATGAAATTGTTAAACATTAAATAAAACATTAAATTAATGGAAGATGGGCGTTTTGTAATATCAATGAAGTTACATTGTATTTTTTTAGTAGCAATCGATGAGAGTTGATAAGAAAAGTTTGACACACGTTAGTACATTGCAACAGAATAATAGTCAGCATCCCGAGATATTCATTATGTAAAAGGTAATAATTCCAGCACAAAAATATTTACACAATTCCCTAACATTTGATTGGCCTGTAGCAAGTCTCTGTCCAAAATTTATATCCCAGTAAACTCCCACGCCAAACTACTTTCCATAACCGTGAGGCGCAGTTAAAACAATGCTTAAGAAAACGGAAACTAAACACATTTTCTTGATGAATTTATTTCAAATGCTGGAATTATAAGGAATGAATGGCCTTTTTGTTGAATTTATCAGGGATATAAACATGGAAAAGTCGCGGGAGTACTGGACGAGGCCTTCCGGCCTTCGTCCAGTATTCCCGCGACTTTTCCAAGTTTATACCCCGATAAATTCCACAAAAAGGCCATTCATTCCTATATTGTACAGGCTGACCGAAGGTATACATTTTGTCCGGGCGCAGCACCAACACAGTAGCTCTCCATACATACCCGAAACAGCGAAACATATGTAATGGAGACGTGTTGATGGACATAAATCATGGTCAACAAACACAATGACTTGGGCACTAGTTAACCAGACAGTGAATGTGTTTTACTGTCCCAGCAACAGCTGAGGTCTAACGTAGACGGGACCTGGGTTTCAAGCCTCGTCTATGGATGGAAATACTATGAAATTATTGTTTCATGCCTAGGGCAGGTATTGAACTCACAACCTCTGGTATTGAAGTCCAGTATTCTCACTGCCAGGCCACAGTCCATCCCCACTTAACCATTAGAACGCTGGAAACGAAAAGTGTTGTCTGCTGTTGCTTATTATTTTGCCTTTTCTCTCAATAAAAACATGGTTTGACAGCACTTTAGAATCATTTCCATTGGAAATGATTCTACAGTGCTGTCAAAACATGTGTTTTTTTATAATAAAAATGGAAAATATAACATAAACAGCAGACAACACAATTTAATTTAGCAGGGTTAGGGTTAACTAGAAATATTCATCTGAAAGAAAGAAGAAAAAAATATTAAAATTGTCCATTGCCAAAATTTTGTTATTTTCAACCTGTAGACTAATCGCAGACATGTTGTATTACATATCCAAGAATTACACAGACGAGTTGGAAATAATAATTACATGCATATATATACAAATGTTTTTTTCTGCAGAAAATAAGCACATAATACTGAAATTGCTTCCAATGATTATCTAGGTAATATAATAGATTCTATCTATATTCAGTATGTAAATATCTTGCACAAATATAATTATGGTTTCTTCCACTTTCCAAGTGAATAGCACATAAATAGTATAGGGCTTGAATTTCTCGACTACAAGGTCATAACGCAAATTATCTGGTAACTCGCTATGCATAGACCAAATACGCGCCGACTGATAACAAATTGTCATATCCTACATCGACTACTGTCTGTTTCACAAAACCTGCCCAATTTGTTTTGATATATAAAATTTTATCAAAATTTAAGAATGAGCTTTCTTTTTATTTCGTGAAATTTGGTCCAATATTTAGTTTATTATGAAAAAACAATTTCCCCATGTTAAATCATCATAGACATCTGTTAAATCTCTGTGAAGATGTGTATGGGGATTTAAAATGCGGAAATTTTTCTAATTTCAGAAATAGTCAACCAATTTTTAAAATTTAACTTGCTCATCCAACCTTTCCCCCCCCATGTTAAATTCCCATAGACAAATCAATTTTTCGTAATAAAATCAATGTGACCAAATGTCACGAAATAAAAAGGCTCATTCTTAAATTTTTATAAGAAATAATATTAAATTTATCGAAAAAATTGTTTTTGCATTGTTTACATGGTCGTAAAATTTGGGCAGGTTTAGTGAAACATACAGTAGATATGCACATGCTGGTCACAAGTACTTTCTCTGATGTTTCATTGGTTGAATGGCATCACATGATGTCATTATAATGACACAATGTAAACAAATCTGCATTCTTTTCCATGAAAACCATTTTACTTTTGCCAATCGTCTAGCATAAAACGTTACCCGATAAATAGAATACCATGCCAGATACTTTGATATCAAGCTTGTTAAGCACGGCTTGGAAACGGTAGGAATTTCTAGGTAAACCTCGGAATTCCAACGCGTTTCTGAACATTGCCTGATAAACAGGATATCAAAGCCTAGGCTGATGTTCTCTATTTTGCTGTAACATATAGCAAAAATTATGTGTTTTTAACACACCATGACAAAACAGCAATTTGACATAATGATCTAAATTGTTGAATCCAAGTATGGAGAATATTAATCATAACGGTGCAGATTGGTTTGTGATACTCGTATAGATTTGCACAAAAATTCTCCAAATTTGTACTAAAAATCAGGCAGTATAATTGGTCGAGACTGAGCAGCTCAGTCTTAACCAATCATACTTCCTAATCTCGACTATTATTCTCTTCTCATGGTGTGTATATCATTATAGACATTTATTTCATCCATCTCGTATCTACCCATGTGTTTTGATGAACCTCAGACATTTCCTTCCTTTGGTATTTGAATCATCCATTCTAAATGCAGGAGACATTTGAATCAACCAATCAAACTGTTTGACACATAAGAGCAAGGAAGGAATTGGGTAGGAGTTGTTCATGAAAATTTTCATTTAATTTATTTTGAAACAACACACTTTCTATAGAGATATTTTTGTATAAAAACAGTTTCTAACTACAATTTCATTTCTACGCATGTATTTCCAGATATAAATGTATCTAAAAGTATATAAACATGTACAATAAAATAATTTAATTTGAATCAATCAACAACAGTACAGAAACAGACAATATAAATGGATAGACAACAAGGTGTGTGATCACGTGGTTACAACAACAACAACAAGTACTGAAACTTCCAGAAGCCCTCCGATTAAAGTACATATTATTTTATTTTGGTCTTATTATTTAACGGGTTTTGATGAAATATTGCGCATCAAAGGCGTCTTGTTAAGCAGCATTTGGTGGTCTCGGTACTTCTGTCGTTTTTGTGAAGAATCGATTTCCATCTCTTCGCAAAAACGACATAAGCCTGTGTCGAACTCCCATGACCACCAAATGCAGCTCATGAAGACGTGTTTTCTGCACCATATTTCATCAAAATGCGTTGCATATTAAGGAAAATATCAAATAATACTTACTTTGGAGTGGGCGAGCTTTCAACACTTTCAGCCACGTGTGTTGTCGTTGTAACCACGTGATCATGCACCTTTGACAATAAGGCAAGATATAGAGACCAGCATTAGAATGGATGCACCTCGAGAACAATGGGCTTGTTCAAGTTCCAACTAGGGAAGACCCAGATCATCCTGCACATCCGAGCAGCTATATAAGGTATAATCATTTTGTCTGAAACACATCCCTGATCCTTCTGATAATTTGTTTTGATATCAGGGGCCTATTTCATCAACATCGCAAAGTATACTTTACTAGCAAAGTATACTTTGAGGGAGTAATCATTTATTTTTCCTGAAATGCATTATTTCATATAGAACTAACAAATGCATATATTTCATGATTAAAAGTATGCAGAATTATTATACTGAATTTATTACATTATCACAGCCATTAAATGGCTGTGATAATGTAATAAATTCAGTATAATAAAAATTAATAAATTTAAAAAAAAATTGAAAATTTCTCCCTCAAAGTATACTTTGCTACTAAAGTATACTTTGCAATGTTGATGAAATAGGCTACAGGCTGCCAGAGTGAGCTGGCTCACCGACTGCTTTCATTTGTCGTTTCTGGGACCGGCGGCCAGATTACCACCCATCAGCTAGCACACGAACACATCCTGTAAGCATTTTTCATTTTGTTAGAAGCATGAACGTTGTTTATTCAGCGGAATGGCGAACAGTGTAGACCCTAATCAGACTGAGCAGATGGTGAACATTAAAAAGCAAATTCAATATTAAGTAAACTGTAATTCTAACCAAATTATGGCTTCAATTACAGAAAACATCTACAAATCTTCAGCTTATTTTATGGACTATATCGGCCTAACTGGAGATGAAAAAGGTGTTTTGTTATTATTGGTGTGCCATGACAAATATGGGCTTATCGATTTATGGATTTCTATCCAGTGTAGTTCCTGAATTAGCTAGCTCACAGAATGCGCAAACAATAATACACACATACATGGACTAACGTTATATCCCCTCTTGCCTATTGGCGAGAGGATAATAAACAATACAATGGATAATGAGTTTGATTGATCAGATCCGTAGGAATCCCATTGTTCATTCCTGTAGCCGATTTCATCAAAATTGCAAAGTATACCTTTGTAGCAAAGTATACTTTGAGGGAGTAATCATTTATTTTTCCCGAAATGCATTATTTCATATAGAACTAACGACTGCATTTATTTCATGATTAAAAGTATGCAGAATTATTATACTGAATTTATTACATTATCACAGCCAAAGTGGCTGTGATAATGTAATAAATTCAGTATAATAAAAATTCATAAATTTATCCTAAAATTGAAAATTTCTCCCTCAAAGTATACTTTGCTAGATAAGTCTACTTTGCAATGTTGGTGAAATAGGCTACATATCTGTAGGAATCCCATTGTTCATTCCTGGCAAGACTGCTCCCTAGTCTGGATGGTGGAGACGCAAGATGAAAGTCTCCCGACTCGCAGCTGGCTCCAGCTATACCTCGGGGCTGTGTGGCGATTTCGGTAACACACGCGGCGTCAGCTGAAAACATAAAATCATTTAATGATAACAATGTAACAAGAATATGTGTCGCAGGGCAGTAAAAACAGCAGATACAACAGCTGACTGGCACAAAACTCACACGAAATAATAAACAAAACGCTATGCACACTTGATTACAAAACGGAATTGATAGATCGCTCCTACCGCGATATTGGAAGCTACTTAGTGTCACTAGCGTGTCCACAGTAGAAAATTGTATTAAATCGAGCATGACAACTTCATGAAATAAAATACTAATTTGTCATTTATTTTAAAATTTAGTAGGTTTTACAGAGAAAGTGTCGGACAGTCGGTCCAATGAACAAAACAAAATCTGTTGGACCGCCAGAATTTTTACGGAACGTGTCTGACGGACCGACTATTTTCGCGGAGGCTCCGTGTGTAGTATACTGCATTACATACTAATGTAATTATTCCACACGTTTTACAATAGTAGTCTTAGTATTGAAAGGCTAACCCTGAGCCCAGCAATCAGCACAATTGTGGTTCTGACTGAAAAAATGGGGCTTATGGGCTTTGCAACCATTGTAGATCTAGGTCAGCATCTGTCATGCTTCCAAACATTATGACAGATTGGTAACAGGCTACAGGAGAGTGCTATTTGATCAAAACCTACACTGGTCACAAATCCTAAATTTTCCAGTGACAGCCACAATAATGCATAGAGATGTACACTGACCCCGAGTAGGTTGCGGGGTATATAGCCCTCGTATTGGCCGAGTCGCGACCACCACCACTCCTTCTCCTGGTCGTCCCCCTTCTTCAGCACGGCTAACATCTCCCCGATCTGCATTGACAGCTCGTCGCCATCCTCACGCTCGTAGTCGAACACCGCGTACACCGCACCATTGTTCATAATACCCAACTTCTCCTGGACACCTGCAGGATAATGGTCGATTAGATGGTGGATATTTCATTTTATCCCGTCAACACAGTGCGTATGTGGCGTGAAACACGGTGCCGTGAAACATTGTTGATATCCAGTCAATACTATTTTTGCATTTTACAGCCATTTGTAGGTGTTGACGGGATAAATAGAATAGTAGGTTAGTGCCGTGAATGGGAAAAAATATCTGGCGCGGCACGGAAACGGGACGTGCTCGGCAGAGCCTCGCCCATCCCGTTTCCTGAGCCTTGCCAGATATTTTTTCCCATTCACGGCACTAACCTACTATTCTCTATGTATGTACTTAACAGTGGGAGATATTGCATCTGCTTTTGCACAAACAACAAGTGAGTGAAACGAACAAGTGGTTTGCGAGAACACCTACCTCTCCTGGACACCTACATAATAATGTGATACAGATAGCGGATATTCCATCTAGAGTAGCCCGCTACCTTCTGCCACTGACTCCTTCAGTGATATAGTATAAAATATCAGCGCTCCAGATAGATAAGGAACTAGTAATTGAGTATTGTCACTCCATAATTTCCGAAGCATTTGGTTATTTCAACATTTTAATTGGGTAAAATGAAATCACACTACTGTTTACACATCGACAGACAGCAATTTTTGAATAGTTTGCTTCGAAATAAAAACATATCTTTGGCATTTCATAATACCAAGATGTGTTTTCATGGAAAATAAGAAAAATATGCTATATTTGTCGTCTGTTTATTGTTTTCTGCAGCATGATAAATGTACCATACATTTTGTATTGCTTTTTGATATTCTCTACATCCGATTTCAATTGGGTTTTTTGGCAATTTTAATTGAGTATTTAAGCAAATACGCAGCTTATCTGGAGCTCTGAAATATGTTATTCTCACACAATAAAGGTGTACAGGCACTTGAAGCAGCCATCATAGACATGCTCGTTACTTTAACTGCAATATATACCATGTTCTGATTACCATCTATGAAATCATAAATGAAACCAGTCATGTGAGTTTGTACTTGAAATCATATGAGATATCTATATATATATAGTTAGGGAAACATTTTATAAAATTAACAATATTTTCTGTAAATGATGTCGAAAGTTGACGAAATGTTGAGAGCAAATGCGGAATTCTATTCCGCATTTACTCTGAACATTTCGTTAACTTTTGACGTCGTTTACAGAAAATATCACAGTTTCTATGAAAAATCGCACATCTTGTTATGTGCAAAATCACATCGCTTGTCTCAAATGTGGCTGTGACTGGAGAAATGTGACTTGTGGGATTTGCGACCAGTGTAGTTTATGATCAAATAGCACACTCTGTGGTCTGATAATGAACTATGTTGCTTGTTAGAAGCATGACGGGTGTTTAATTGATAGAATGACAAACAGTGCAGATACTGATCTGACTGCGGATGCACAGGCTGATCCAGATCTACAATGGTCGCAAAACACACAAGCCCCATTTCTCGAGTCACAGTCACAAATATGTTAGTGCGGCTACATACTGTAGAGGTACTCGGAGCAGCCATCGTAACCATCCTCGTCCTCCTCGCATTTCTCGGCGGCGGTCTCGTGGTCGCTGATGGTTGTCGCGAAGATACACGCGCCGTGCTCCACGAGGAACTTCACCATCGGCAGGTTGTTACACGAGGCCGCGCAGTGCAGGGGCGTCCTGTAGTGTAGGTGGTCATTCAGTCAATGGGAGATTTGATCTCAACAGCTAAGGTCATTTAAGGACGTGGTCAGTGGGGGAATATTCCGATTTGAAGGCACAGTATGACTTAGACTAGGAACGCGAGAGTTTATAAAGACTTTTTGAGCACGTCTCTTTTCTCCAACTCGAAATCAGAAAGTCCGACTGGAGATGATTTTGAGCACAATTTTGGAGAACATACTCAGATTTGTATACACATAAAACCATTCTGTACTCTGTTTTCTGATTCGAAATTATGAGAGTATGATTGGTCCTGCGCTGTGATAAATATAGATCCTGTATTCAATTTGACTATCCAAATATGTTACACACATTAAAACTAGCTTCTATAGATACATGTAATGTTTTACATACCATCCATCACTGTCTGGTGAGTTGACATCACAACCAAACTCGACAAGGAAGGTGACTATCTCGTAATGGCCTGCGCAGATTGCGTTGTGGAGGGCCGTAATTCCCTCATCGTTCGACGCACTTACATTCTCCACCTGACATATATACAAAAGCTGTTGTTGCCTGCACTTAAGGCTGGGAATTTGTTAACCCTTAGACCGCTACACACAACAATGATCGTCTGCTGTTGCTTTTATATCTTGCCTTATTTCTCAATAAAAAACATGGTTTGACAGCACTTCAAAGCATGTAAATTAGTCTAAAGTGCTTTCAAAGCATGTTTTTGATGATAAAAATGGAAAATAAGAAAATAAACAACACACGACAAAAAAATTAAGATCACGGTGAAAGGGTTAATAGACCTACCATACCCATGGATGCCCTACATATTTTGGTGGGATATGGAATTATTACACAAACTAGAGTGCTGCATATCGATCCCAGATGATTGGTGTAAACGAACACATTATCCACTTGACCACTTTTCAGTCCTTAACACTTAGACCGTTAAGGCATTTGATGGTCTCAGAGTGTATTTATTTGAAGTTTGATGCCCAATAAGCATACAAAGTTTCAAGCAAATCTGACTTACAGTTACAGAGATAGTAGGTATGTGAAAACTTCAATGTAAATTTTGACAGAAACTTTAACGCAAACTTATAAGTCATTTGACCTTCACATAGGGGCATGAGCGGGACACAGAATGAATATATGGATCATGACTAATAAGCATATGAAGTTTCAAGTCAATGTGACTTAGGACTGCAGAGATATAAGGTATTCAAAAACTTTAACGCAGATTTCGGAACGCAAACTTCTAAGTCATTTGACCTTGACCTTGGGCACAGGGGCCGCATGAGTGGGATACAGCATGAATATATGGATCATGACTAATAAGCATATGAAGTTTCAAGTCAATGTGACTTAGGACTGCAGAGATATAAGGTATTTAAAAACTTTAACACAGATTTCGGACGGACGGACGGACGCACAGACGCACGCACAGACACACGCACGCACACACCCGGACACCCGGACGTCATTGTGATCACTATGTCTCGCTTTCCGCAAGCGGGCTCGACAACAATGGTCGTCTGCTGTTGCTTTTATATCTTATTTCTCGATATAAAAACATGGTTGGACAGCACTTCAGAATTTCCAACGAGAGAAAGTGCTGTCAAACCATGTTGTAAATTATTCTAAAGTGCTGTCAAAGCATGTTTTTGATGATAAAAATGGAAAATAAACAGCAGACGACAAAAAATTAAGATAGCGGTGTAAGGGATAAACAGAGCATAGTGATATACCGGTAATAAACAATACGTGCATCCATGTACTACTGACACAACTGATCTCATGAATACAATTAAAACATGAACATTAAGCTAGTATGCATTCGAAACTCATTAACTCCATTGGAAATGATTCTGAAGTGCTGTCAAACCAAGTTTTTATTGAGAAATAAGGCAAGATATAAAGGCAACAGCAGACGACAATTGTTGTGAGTAGCGGTCTAAGGGTTAAGGTGGTTAGATTATAATTTATTATGAATGTTTCAAACTAAACAAATACAAAAATGTCTATATGTGTCCAGTATTCATTCATATGTATGACGTATCATTAAACGAAGCTAATCCCCTCACTGGCAGCCGTGATAATAAATAAGAAAAGTGCCGTAAGACACAAAATACGCCCGTCGAATATGGGACAGACAGTGAACATGCAGAAATGAGAATTTGAAAATCTATAGAATTATTTCTTCCTCTTGTTGTGATAAACAGGTATACTAATTTAGGGAGAGAGTGTAAAGTAGAAATTATATAGAATTTGTTTGGCATAAAACACCAAGGTGTACATCTTCAATATGTGTAGAAGACGTGTGTATAGTTTCAGATCGATCGACTGAAAGGCTTTAGAGGAGTAGTGTACACAAGCTCTGTACCCTGTATAGAATTGCATACAAAAATGTAGAAAACTAGATGGCCGCGGCCTGCATGTCGCGCCTTGTGGCGAGGCATGGACACTAAAAAATAAGATATAGTATAACGAAAAACTTTAACCAAAAACTTTAACCAAAAACTTCAAAGTAATTTGACCTTGACATTGGGCACAGGGGCCGCACGGGAGGGGGGTAGAATGAAAATATAGATGATGATAAACACCCATGTGAAGTTTCAAGGTAATGGGCAAAGCAGTTGCAGAGATATAGTATAACGAAAAACTTTAACGAAAAACTTTAACGAAAAAACTTAACCAAAAACTTTAACCAAAGAACTTAACCAAAAACTTTAACCAAAAAAACTTAACCAAACAACTTAACCAAAAAACTTAACCAAAAACTTTAACCAAAGAACTTAACCAAAAACTTTAACCAAAAAACTTTAACCGTACTAACGTACGTACGTACGCCAAACGGCCGACTATATCGCGCTTTCCGCAAGCGGTCGCGACAAAAATGGCTAAATTAAAAAGACGATATTTTTAAAAAAATATTTTTTAGGCATAAAAACACCAGGGTGCACATCTTCAATATGTGTAGAAGACGTGTGTATAGTTTCAGATCGATTGACTGAAATATTTTAAAGGAGTAGTGTACAAAAACTCATACAAAAATGCAGAAAAAATGGCTATTAAAGTTAAAATGGCGATATTTTTATTAAAAAATATTTTTTCGCCATAAAAACACCAAGGTGCACATCTTCAATATGTGTAGAAGACGTGTGTATAGTTTCAGATCAATTGACTGGAGTTTTAGATGGGTAGTGTATACAAACTGCAGTTTTTCTAAACAAAATAGTAATTTCAATTGTTTGCTTTACAACAAAGTCCTCAGTGACCTTGATCTTGGGCACGGACGTGGATCAGATGCAAAACAATGTACCATCCCTAGACACACATTGTGACCAAATATTATCAAAATCGGTTATTGAAAAATGAAAGGTGTTACTAGCGTACGCACGCACGCACATACATGAACTAATGCTATATCCTCTCTTGCCTATTGGTGAGGGGATAATAACTGACCTGTAGCCTATTTCATCAACATTGCAAAGTATACTTTAGTAGCAAAGTATACTTAGAGGGAGAAATTTTCAATTTTATGATAAATTTATTAATTTTTATTATACTGAATTTATTACATTATCACAGCCAATTTGGCTGTGATAATGTAATAAATTCAGTATAATAATTCTGCATACTTTTAATCATGAAATATATGCATTTGTTAGTTCTATATGAAATAATGCATTTCAGGAAAAATAAATGACTACTCCCTCAAAGTATACTTTGCTAGTAAAGTATACTTTGCAATGTTGATGAAATAGGCTACTGGTTGTAACAGACCCCAGACTAACCTGTTTAGCACATCGTTTGACAAGCTCCAGCTCTCCTTCCAATGATGAATCCAGTAACAGTGCTAATGGGTCGAAACTCACACGATTCCCAGACTTCCCGGAATTCGCACTTTTAAGGTTTGTTTTCTTCTTTACACTGTCCGTTTTCACCTCCACGTTAATGACTGTTTGTTTATCTGACTCGTCAGTTTCATGTGAAGTGTCTTTAGAATTGTCTGTCACTTCCACAATATTCCCACTAATGTCCAGTAACAAAACCTCCGACGTCTGAGGAATGTTATTGCTAAATGACGTCGCCTGAATTTCAATAGCACCGTTTGCATTTTCCAACATCAACAATTGGTTTTCCTGGGCAGGTAGATTGTTTTTGTTTGTGTTGATTTGATACTTGTGTAATGCTTTCCCCACTTCTTCATTGTCACTGTCAGAATGTCTCCGACGAATATTTTTAGGTGTGTTTGGCTTATAACTTACTTTGTCTGAAGCAACATCAGCATGCGGTGGGGTCTGAGGGAAATTAAAGTAGTCTGTTTGTCTGGAGGGGCTGGCAGGGGACGGGGTGGAATTGGACGACAGTGGGGAATTCTGACTGGAGAGTGGCGACAATGAATCATTTTCTTCATATGTCGAAGTCTCCTCTGCAGTATTAGATTTAAACTTAATATCCGATTTATCCTCAAAAACACTTTCTTTTTGTTTACTTCCTGAATTCAGGTCTCGATGTAAACTTAGCACATTTTTCTGGTATTTTTCCAATGCTTCATGGTCAAATTTAGGGAGGTATGTGTTTGCTATGACACTTTTCGGAGCATATCTGTAAGTGAGCACATTGCGGGTGACTGCCCCCAGTGCGGAGGCGTGGTTGAGATTGGACCAGCCACCACTACCGGCCTGCTGTGACGTCTTGTCCTGGTTCTGTGCTATTAACCCAGAAAATTTCTGAATTCCTTTTGACACTGAAACACTAGTTTGTTCTGATTCGGCATCAGTTGTGTTGTTGTTATTGTTTCGTGCACTATGCTGTGGTTGACTGGTTGGTGGGCTAGTTTTATCTTGTGCATTAGCAGATCTAGTTGGTAACGGTGGTATATCGTGACCTTTCAGCTGTGTGGGTGAGATTTGCGGAGATTGTTTATGCTGCCCTTCTTGACCTTCTATTGATCCTGGCGAACTTTGTCCACTTCCTGATTGTCTAATATCTTCATGACCCTCAAACCGAAGGTGATCTTTCGGAACACCAACACCTGCACGATTAGGAACAATTGCAGTACTATATGTGCTTCCAAATGGGCGTGGAGTTAAATGTGAAATACCGGACCTTGCTGGTACTGACATCCCATACCTGACATTGCTCATGGCCGAGCTGGTGCTGGGTATGCCGTCTGACACATGACTGGTGCTGTATGATGGATGGGCTGGCGGTAAATGACCTGCAGTGGAGCTTGGTTTGTGTAACCCATTCTGATTAGATTTGCCATTATTATCTACCGTCACAACTAACGGTATTGTGTAATCATCCGACTTATCTGGCTCGAGATGTTTGCGATTATAATCAACTGTATTATTGTTTGGTTCACGAGGCTTATTACCGGTTCCCTTGTCGGAGTGTGACACCTTCGAGCTGGGAGGCAATGACTTGTATTTCGGATCCTTCTTACCAAAACCAGAATTTGAATTTTTAATATCATCCACCATGTGGTCAGTGTGTGGCTCTTGTATGTATGGCTCAACAGCGGCAACATTAGCAACGGGTCGACTGGGCAGTTTATTGTTGATGTTCGGTCTATTTAACTGGTTGTTATCACCCAGTTCTGCTTCCTGTGCACGTTTTTTCTTCAGCCGCATCTGGAGTTCGTGGATGCGGTTGTCCATGCGGGCCACCTCCTCCTTGCGCTTCAACAACAACTCCCGGTTGACGGTCATCTTGGAATTCTGTTGCTGATTCAGCTTGTTACGAATCTGCAACGGGAAATAAAATAAGTTGGTAATTTATAGAGGTGGGTATCGCTGGCAAAAACGTATCACCATACGTATCGTGATAGTCGGGACGTATCACGATACGTATCGCGATAATATCGCGGATTACTCTGATAACCAGTTACACTGCTTTTGTACTGTGCAGCCAAAGTTGTGTACCATACATAGTTGTTGTGTGGTGTTTAACACTGTTTATAATTAGTTGTATGCATGTTCTACTCGTTTTTCTTTAATACAAAATAGATCAATTAGTTATATTGCATAATTAATTGGCCTCAAGACGGTTTTCAAATAATAAAAAAAATGCCCGTGGACAGAAAGAGGTGGGGCTGTGGTGAGGGGGTGGAGGGTGCTTGGGTAGGGAGGATTGAAATTCTAGTGTCTCAAAAAAAGATCACTAAATACACAATACTCAATAATAATGATGCAGCTCAATTTGATTGATAATAACATTGTGATTTGGAGTTGGATTTTTATTATTATTATTATTTTTATTGAATTGTTGAACATATATTCAAATTGAATCTACAAGGACCCACAAACACACAGAGGCATCATTAAACAACAATTGTGCACTTTAATTTTACACCAAAAACGGCCAGTTCTACTGTAACGCTGCCTTTTTCGATGTGGAAGTGAAAATAAATGGTCGCGAAAACCCATGACACGGCTCGTGTTCCGAACTTCCGGTTTGATACGAGGTTAATAAAAAAAATGCCATCAACGGCGCACAAGCCAAACGGTTCAATAAAGTGTTTGTTGTGCACATTAATGATTGTTAAAGAAACTGTCGATGTCCTAGAATGTCGAATCCAGAGGTTCCTATAAAAATCACTTCAAATAATTCTTTCTAGCACCAAAAACACGATCATTGAAAATGTGTTAATAATTACAATGTAGCTATCGTCAACTATCGATAGTTGGCAGTGTATCGCGATACATGTATCGTGAAGATATGTACCTCGATATATCGATGCATCGATACTATCGGTCCACCTCTAGACTAATTTACAAAAAAATTACTTGTAATATATTGAATAGACCATAACATTTGTGAAGAAATTAGAAAACTGAGACAGATATTCACATTTAATCCTATAATAACAGGAAACAACTATTGGTCGTTTTTAATAGTTTTCTTAATTGTCAATTAAAAATGTTTTGTTGCAAAGTATATTATTTATATTATTACATGTAATATGGAAAATAACGAGAAGACAACAAAATATAAGCCGGCATTGTAAATATTATCCGACAAAAACGCAATAACATGTGAATTGATTGAGTCGTTGATTGGTTTTTTTTTATTCTGGGGAAACATATATAAATATATAGTAATTTCCAATAACCTCAGAAGGGAAGCACATTTAATACACATTGTTTTAGTCCTATGTGACGTCCATAGTGTAGCAGTAAACCGGAAACCGGTTTACTGCTACACTATGGACGTCACATAGGACTGCCAATACAGTTTCACACTATTTTGATAAAGATCATGTGGTCGAAAATTTAACAAAAAGAGTGACTTTAAAACAATGTGTATAAATAAATAGTTACCCATAGCGTATGGTTACCAATAATAAAGAGTATCCCAATGTTTAGGGTTAGTATGGTGGTACTGGTTTATCCCAATATACATACATGTAAATGTATTTGGATACAATTTGTTTTGGGAGGCCCCTATTTCATAGCAGTATCCCAAAATAATTGGGTGTCCGAATACTTAGTGTTATTAGAAATTAGGTATTATTATATACGTTCTTTCGTTTTCCATTGAAACACAATGCAACACAAGAAGTCAATATTTTTCCATATTGACATCTCGTGAGTTGATATTGGTCAGTGCCGGAACTACGATTCACCTCGCAAAACAGTTCCTTCTTAATCATCACTAATTTGTTAATTTTAGTCACATTTTGTGTATTTTTAGGCGCATATACATTACGAGTGATATATGTATATAATAAAAAAGTTATTATATATGCCACTCGTTCCCGCCTCGCAACGATATTGCGCTCCTAAAGTCGCGCATTATCTCACGCTGCAGAACTCATGCATATATGCACATACAAATCAAATAACCTACAAATATCTGTTTAACACAATCTAAGCATGCGACTGGGAAGAACCAGTCTGTAAATGTTTTAGGGTAAACTAGGCAATTGAATATAAAGAGAAACTTTCTTCTCAGTATCGGTACTCTAAGGATTTGTACTTTAAGCAAGCAGTTTAAATAAACTTTCTGAGTTTGAAAATGAAAGTGGAGTACATGTATTGCAGTCCTGGCGCCAGTTTCACTAAACTTGTATGACTAAAATATTCGTAAGTGCAAAATTATGATAGTCTGTAAATTTCACATTAACAATGTTTTCTTGTAAACAATTATTATGCAGCCTATGCTCAATAAATGTAAATCCATCAATTGAAATTTCCAGACGATCCTAAATTTGCACTTACAAACATTTTAGTCGTACGAAGTTCAGTGACACGCCCCCCTGGGCTCTGTTTCAATGGGTTTACAACTTCAAGCCTATTCTTAAATATGTACTCGTAATCAGTCACCAAATTAATGGACCAAGACTGAGCACAGCTCACCCTCAACCAATATTGGCAATAACACTACTTGGGTTAGATCATGAAATTCACGGTACATGCTCAGAATGTGTTGCTCTGGTACGCACCATCAGTTCCTTCTTGAGTTTCTCGAGTTCGGCCATGGCGGCCGGGCTGTGGTTGGAGGTCGCGGACTTGACCTTGCCACTGCGGATGTCCTCGAGTTGCCGGGTCATCTGCTCGACCTTGGTGACGGCCATCGCCAGCTCCTTCTCCTTCTCATTGAACAGGTGCTTGATTGTCTCCAGCTCAAAGTCTGCAATATCACATGGATCATTGATGAATGGCGAACAGTGCATATCCTGATCAGACTGTGCGGATGCACAGGCTGATCTGGATCTACACTGGTCGCAGAAGCCATAACCCCCATTTCTCTTTCTTGATTGTCTCCAGACGACAGACGGCAACACAACATTGTTGGCGCAATATGTTGCTGCGACTGGACAAATGAGGCTTATGGGATTTGTGACCAGTGTAGCTCCTGATCAAATATCACACTCCTGTAGCCCGATAACGATCTATATTGCTTGTTAGTACGATGAGTGTTTCATTGATGGAATGGTGAACAGTGCAGATCTGGATCTACACTGGTCACAAAAACTGTCACAGCCACAGGTCATAACATTGAACAGGTGTTTGATTGTCTCCAGCTCAAAGTCTGCAATATCACATGGAATTCATGGGCCTACTGCGGTAGTTTAACAGGTGGATAAAAAAAAAGAGCTGAGGAAAAAACATACATCTAGGAAAACTAGCTTGATATGAATTGTATAGATGTATGATCGAACTTAGAAAATAAAAGACAGAATTTGAACATCCGATATTAGAAAGAATTGATTGATTGGGGTTTGTCTTGAAGAAAGAAAAAAAAACATTTTATTCACAAAAATGTTTTTTTTACAATGTTCATACAGCCACAAGAAATGGCTGTGTACAGGAAACAGCCAGTAACTAATACCGAGGTTGCCATTGTTACCTGATCAATAAAATACCATGCTTGTCTTTTAATATCAAGTTTATCAGCCTTGGTTTGAAAACGGTAGGAATTCCTCGGCTTGCCTTAAACTTGAAATCAACCAGACATGTTTTTTTGTTGTCTGCGGTTTATTTTCTATTTTACATTTGTATCATCAAAAACATGCTTTGACAGCACTTTAGAATAACTTACAACATGCTTTGACAGCACTTCAGAATCATTTCTGTTGGAAAAGATTCTGAAGTACTGTCAAAACATGTTTTTATTGAGAAATAAGGCAAGATATAAAAGCAACAGCAGACGAAAATTGTTGTGTGTAGCGGTCTAAGGGTTAACATAAACATGTAAACCATATTGGAAACAGACATTTTGTTGTAGTTTTCATTATATATTTTGATATTGGTGGAACATTGAACGCTATAGCCGGTATAAAGACATACTGAGGTTGCCGTTGTGCGTGCGGTGCTCCTCCACCTGGCCCCTCAGGGCCCGTAACTTCTTCAGTTTCATCTCCTGGGCCTCGACCTTGTCGCGGAGTCGGCGCAGTCGGTCGTTCTCCGACGTCAGCTTCTGTTGTCGCTGTTCCTGCTGCTTCAGGTACTTCAGTCGCTGCTCCTTCGCCACCAGGATCTGTTGTTGGGACTCGATCTGTTGTTGTTGTCGCGTCGCCATGTCCTGCAGCTCACTCAAGGTCATGTCGTAGCCTCCACCCGGCAACTGGAAATATACACAGAGAATTGACTCAGATCTGTTGTTTTGTGACCATAATTATATTAAATAGTGAGTATTTTTGTATAGTGAATTTACAGTAACCGTTTAAACTTGGAACTGAAATGGGTTTCATGCTGGTTTTTACTATTTGCTTTCACATGCCATCTTCATGAATATGATATTAATACAGTGGAAACTCTATATCGAACACCCTGGGAGGTCGATCCGGTGAGTTTGTTTATTGGTGTTTACCAGCCTATCAACAGCTAAGGTCATGTAAGGCCGGGCAAACGGGTTCAATCCCATTTTAACCGGCTGCATTGGGCATACCACACCAAGTCACTTGGCCCCTTTCCCTGAAATAGGATTACGAATAATCGTAATACTCACATAAGGGGTATAACCAGATTCAACTGTCACATACAAAATGCCAAAGAATTATGTGAGGGCCAAACCAGGTCTCCAGTCGGAATTACGGTAAGGATGAACGCCGATCGTTAAATTACCCATCGCATGCTTCCACCTACCACCCACAGAGATTGCACTGTAATTCAGATATATGAGCACTTAAAGAATATGCTTTTCTTTCATAAACAGACATTTAATATCACAAGATAAAAGGTAACATTAAATACATTTACAATGAAGTCTTAGTGCAGTCAAATATATAGTGGTTGTACTGTAAGGTGTCTATTTACTCAAGTCAGTATAAATTTCCAATTCAAGTTGCAATGCAGTCAGACACAATGTTACATACCGTACTGCAGTAATGTTTTTTAATTGGATTGATTGATTGAATGACATTTTACATCTGTTCAACAATAAGGTCATATTTATAGGTTATTTGATGTGTATGTGGATATATGCACGAGTTCCGCAGCGTGCGATATTGGGCGACTTTAGGAGCTCAATATCGTTGCGCGGCGGAACGAGTGGAATATATCACCCACATACAAATCAAATAACCTTTTCATTATATATGTAAATCACTTGCAACTTATATACACTTCAAAAAATATAAAATCAGTCAATTTTAAAACTTGTTTGTTTTTGGACTCCTGCTCCAGTTCCGCCTTTTCCCTCATGTTAAATTCCCAGAGGAAAATCATTTTTTCGCAATAAAATCAATATGTTACGGAATTTTATCAAATAAAACAATTTGGAGAGGGTGACTATTTTGTTATTGATGAAAAAGTACTTACATTAAATATTTTTAAGATTTAATGTGTTTAATGGCCAAATGTTTGTTGGCAGCAAAACGTGGAACAGACAGTAATTATTTGAAACATTCAGAATATTTATAGGTACATGTATATATTTTATTCAATACATATGAATATTGTTAGTGCTTTGTTTATTGACACTCTATATATGTTGATACAACAATGTAATTACCGGTAACCCTTACACCGCAATATTAATTTTTTTGTAGTCTGCTTTTTATTTTCTAGTTTCCATTTTTATCATCAAAAACATGCTTTGACAGCACATCAGAATCATTTCCATTGGAAATGATTCTGAAGTGCTGTCAAATTATGTTTTTATTGAGAAATAAGGCAAGATATAAAAGCAACAGCAGATGACAATTGTTGTGTGTAGCGGTCTCAGGTTAACTCCACTAAATGTAACTAGTATGTTATTTGTATTGTTTGATGCTGTAAACACATGTCAAAATTTGTTTGACATTTGAGTATGGCTATTGATGTACAAACAGTTGTAGCCCAACAATGACCTATTGAACAGGATCACAATAGCTTACAATGTCTTTCAGGCCAGGCTATACAAATTGTTGGTCTATGTTTACAGATTCTCAAATATTCCCTAAGGTTTGAATAATTCATATTACAAATGATCTGGTTTTTTTATTGTGAAAGACAAAATGTTACCAGCAATGATGTTATATCTCAGGTCTTGAATACAAGAATTGTGGTTTATTCCACAGGCATTTGGCGTGTTTCGGCTTTCATCGGTATTATTAACTCTATATATATGTTCTATATGTATATGTTCATATATAGCAGGGATTCCGCTGGGGAAAATAAAAAAATCGCCACTTAAAAAAAAAGAAGACAATTGGCGATAAAAAATTACAATTTTCGAGAAAAAAAATAAAAATAAAAAAGATTTTTTTTAAAAAAAATTCCCGAAAATTGTAATTTTTTATCGCCAATTGTTTATTTTTATCGCCAATTGCGAAAGTGGCGATCGCCAGCGGAATCCCTGATATAGAGTTATACCGATGAAAGCCGAAACACGCCGAATGCCTGTGGTTTAATTATGCCTGTTGGAGAATCAGCTAATAGAAAATGACATCGTAATCCAGAGGATGTTATGAGTGTCAGAATTTGAAGTGCTTTCCATTTTCAACGATTCTGGGGGCCGTTTCAGTAAACTTTGTACGACTAAAATGTACATAAGTGCAAAATTATGATAGCCTGTCATAATGAATTCACATTTATTGAGCATAGGCTGCATATGCAGCCTATGCTCAATAAACGTAAATCCATAAATTGAAATTCCAGACAATCCTAAATTTGTACCTACGAACATTTCAACTGTACAAAGTTTAGTGAAAAGGCCCCCTGATACTCATATACTCACATACTCACATACTCGCATACTCACATACTCACATACTCATATACTCACATTGTATACTAGTATATAGTCCAGGATACTAGTATACAATCTAGGATACCATAATAGTCATCAATATTTGGACACAATTATTCTGGGAAACACACATTAACTCTTACACCGCTATATATCTTAATTTTTATTGTCTGCTGATTATTTCTATTTTCCATCATCAAAAACATGTTTTAATAGCACTTTAGAATAATTTACAACATGCTTTGACAGCACTTTATTCCATTGGAAATGATTCTGAAGGGCTGTCAAACCATCTTTTTATTGAGAAATAAGACAAGATGTAAAAGCAACAGCAGACGACAATTGTTGTGTGTAGCGGTCTAAGGGTTAATATATGGTTTCTCACAGCATGGACTGCCCAAATATTTATGGCTAGTATGGTTGTTCTTGTTTACCACAATGTATTTGGATACCATTTGTTTTGTTTCCCAAAACAAATGGTGTCCAAATAGTTAGGGTTATTACAGTAAGATAATAGCTTTCACCTCTGACCGGCTGCTGGCCCACACACTGATACTAGTGACCTACTATCAAACCCTTTATCTAAGGGAAAACAATAGAAAGTCATTGGATTATCATTATTGTAGTATTACTGCCTTTTCATCTCAAGTAGTCCAATCATACAGTGATAATGGGCTAATGAAAACCTATTTTCAGCTGGAATCCTGTCCTAGAGTTCCTCATATGTGGCTGTGACTTGAGAAATGGGGCTTATGGGTTTTGCGACCAGTGTAGATCCAAATCAGCCTGTGCATCCGCACAGTCTGATCAGGATCTGCATTGTTCGCCATTCCATCAATGGAACACCACCTGTGAGTCACTATCATTAAAATAAATATTACTAAATGATTATATCTGTATAGCACCATAATGTGAGTCACTATAAGTAAAATGAATATTATGAAATGATTATATCTGTATAGCGTGCACTAGTAATTTTTAGAACTGGTGGAATAGTGACACATTTATACACTTATTTAATTCCTATAAAGAACAGTTTATACCAACTGAGTGGGCATGTACCTTTAAGTGAAGAAACCAAGATGAAATTCTTGCTGCAAGATTTCCACTTTATCGGCAATGGATTGTTATGAAATTGCTAGACTAGTCAACAGTATTTATGTATACCTTTGGAATTACATTCCATCTGCATGCACTAAGATTTAGCTACAATCCACTTTCATACTTCACAATATTCTTATTGAGAGTAAATGCAACAATCTGTCGTATGAAACAAAAAAGTGAAATCATAAAGTCACCTAATAAAGTTTGCATTTGTAAATGCCTTAGGTCACCTTTCCTGTAGCCGATTTCATTAAAATTGCAAAGTATACTTTTCTAGTAATTAACCCATTACATTCGGAATACACCATTACGGGTATGGACTTTTTTAAATATTTTTTTTTCTTATTTCTCAGTTAAAGTATATGTTGTGACCACTCATTTGAACCATCTCAGCGAGACGGTTCAAATGGTGGTTACGACATATACTTCTAAGCACATAGAATGAAAATACTTAGGATTTTCTACACACAAAATGGTGTATCCTGAGCATGAAATGGGTTAAAGTAAACATTGAGGGAGTAATCATTTATTTTTCCCATTATTTCATACAGAACTATATCTACTGCATATATTTGATGATCAAAAGTATGCAGAATTATTGTACTGAATTTATTACATTATCACAGCCATTTTGGCTGTGATAATGTAATAAATTCAGTATAATAACAAGAAACGAGGCAAAGCCACGAAGGCCAGGTTCTTTCCAAGCATAGACACTTGGATAACATAATTATACCCACTTTTTGTAGACTAGATGGCCGTGGCCTGCATGTCGCGCCTTGGGGCGAGGCATGGACACTAAAAAAATAGATATAGTAGATGGAAAAACTTTAACGAAAAAACTTTAACCGGACCCACGGACGGAAGGACGGACGTATGCCAAAATGACGACGATATCGCGCTTTAGGCAAGAGGGTGCGACAATGATGATAAACACCCACGTGAAGTATCAAGGTAATGGGTGAAGCAGTTGCAGAGATATTGTACACAAAAAAACTTTAACAAAAATATTCAAAGTAATTTGACCTTGACATTGGGCACAGGGGCCGCACGGTTGGGGTTAGAATGCAAATATGGATGATGATAAACACCCATGTGAAGTTTCAAGGTAATGGGCGAAGCAGTTGCAGAGATATAGTATAACGAAAAAGTTTTAACCAAAAAACTTTAACCAGACGTACGTTAAAAAGTTAACGTTGAAAATGGCTAAGTCAATTACGTAGAAATAATAGGTGAAGGTAAAAAAAATGGTCACATGTTGGATAGTTGTATGTGGTAGGCACCCCTTGTTTATGAAGCTGTGAAAGTTTGATGGTCCTAGGTGGTACAGTACCAAAGAAATGGACTTAAACACGAAAACTTAACATTGTAAACGTGAAAACTTAACATTGAAAATGGCGAAGTCGACTGCGCGGAAAAAATGGGTCAAGTTAAAAAAAAAGTAACATGTTGGATAGTGATATGTGGTGGGCACCCCTTGATTATGAAGCTGTGAAAGTTTGGTGGTCCTAGGTGGTACAGTACCAAAGAAATTGACTTAAACACGAAAACTTAACATTGTAAACGCGAAAACTTAACATTGAAAATGGCTAAGTTGACTGCACGGAAAAAATAGGTCAAGTTAAAAAAAAAGTAACATGTTGGATAGTGATATGTGGTGGGCACCCCTTGATTATGAAGCTGTGAAAGTTTGGTGGTCCTAGGTGGTACAGTAACAAAGAAATGGACTCAAACTTAACATTGATTGTGGACGCCGCCCGCCCGCCCGCCCACGCCCGCGCCGCCGCCCACCCGGCTTTCGCCAATCCAATAGCCTGGATTTTTTTTCAAAAAACCTGGCTAAAAATTAATAAATTTATCCTTAAATTGAAAATTTCTCCCTCAAAGTATACTTTGCTAGAAAAGTATACTTTGCAATGTTGGTGAAATATGCTACTGATGCACAATGCAGGAAGTAAACAAAGAACGTGGAAATACTGCTCCGTCATCATCATTATTTGTTATGATGATGGTTATTATCATTGTTATTATTATTAGTAGTTTTGTTTGTTTGTTTATGGGTGTTTAACGGCCTATCAACAGCTAAGGTCATGTAAGGTCGGACAAACGGGTTCGATCCCATTTTAACCTGCTGCATTGGGGGGAAAATCCCAAAATCAGAACGGAATATTTAAATCGTGAACAAATACATTCAGCCCTGAAAATTAGAATAACCTGGCCTGGTGCCAGGTCCATACCACACCAAAGTCACTTGGCCCCTTCCCCTAAAATAGGATTAGGAATATCGTAATACTCACATAAGGGGTATAACCAGATTCAACTGTCACATACAAAATGCTAAAGACGTATGTGAGGGCCAAACCAAGTCTCCAGTCGGGATTCTGGTAAGGATGAACCCCGATCGATAAATTACCCATCGCATGCTCCCACCTGCCACCCACTATTATTAGTAGTAGTGGTAGTATGATTATTATCATCAACAGAACTATATACATTCATGTTATGAATGTGGATTCCATTTGGATTGTTTACTCCAATACTCGAACATACTATGGTAGTAACTATGAACTGTTTTATCTAAGAGTGGTCAGTGAACCAAAGGAACACCTACATAAAGAACATTCATTATCTGGTGTGCTGTCCTATGACAATACCCATTATGTGTCTGATTAGAATTTAGATATGGAGATTATTATGTAGATAGGATTGTGGTTTGATGGACTGATATCTAATTATTAGAATAACAAAATAAATTAACGAGCTCGGGAGAAGATCGTGAACGAAGGTTACTTAGTGAACTGCTAGTGTTTGTTTGTGTTGTTACCACTCATTGGAACCGTCTCGTCGAGACGGTTCTAATGAGTGGTAACAACATATACTTTCGATTAGAAATAAGAAAAATATCAAACTTGTTCATATGGCTCTATGAGTCCATTTCCGTTACTTACCGGTAGTTATGAAAGGGTTATTGAACAACTGCACTGTGCATGTATCAGCTAAACAGCAGGGCCCGGTTGCTGAAAACCTCTGTTAGCTTAACAGACTATTAATTGCTAAGGATTTAACAGTCTGTTAAGCTAACAGAAGCTTTGAGCAACCGGGCCCTGGTAACTGCATATACATGTACCAGTCTCTCATGTAATGAGCATTTATAAAATGGTCCAACTATTAACTTAACCCTTTCAACACCACAGGCCTGTATAGTGATATTGGCAAAATATGTAGATCCAGATGAGCCAGCTCATGACGAGGCGTCTCATCAGGAACAGCACTTTTTGCAAGTAATTTTCATATTGTTGAGAACAAAAACACCCCCTTTTCATAAATTGAATAGTCTTAAAATCATATTGTGACGGTTGGATTGTTTGCAAAATTAACATACTAAAATCCATTCCAGTTACTTAGGGGTGAAAGGGTTAACCCTTAGACCACTACTCACAACAATTGTCGTCTGCTGTTGCTTTTATATCTTGACTTATTTCTCAATAAAAACATGGTTTGACAGCACTTCAGAATCGTTTCCAATGGAAATTATTCTAAAGTGCTGTCAAACCATGTTTTTGATGATAAAACTGGAAAATAGAAAATAAACAGCAGACGACAAAAAATAAGACAGCAGTGAAAGGGTTAATGCATAGCAAATAGGAGATACATACATAGGTTTTCCCATGACAGTTTTTGATTTTATCAATCTTTCTCTAGAGCAGACATTACGATGTTTTGAAACTCATCCAAAGTAGAAAGATGGAGACAGATAGCAATGCACCATCTATATGCCTGTTATGTATGCCAGATCCATGATGTGTAAGTTGCCGTTGCCGCGCATATTTGTGGCTGTGACTGGAGAAATGGGGCTTATGGGCTTTGTGACCAGATCCAGATCAGCCTGTGCCCACAGCAAAATCCAGCATTTTTAATGTTGTCACATATATAACTAGAAACTGTGATCTGTCAACGCACTTAGGGCCACTATAGGTGATATGAGAAACAGGGCGAAACAGACAGACAGACAGGGCAAAAACTGTACGGCACTGCCGAATTTTGGCAGGGCCCTAATTATACAAAGCTTGCAAATAATTTAACCCTTAGACCGCTACTCACAACAACTGGTTTGACAGCACTTTAGAATCATTTCCAACGGAAATGATTCTGATGTGCTGTCAAAGCATGTTGTAAATTATTCTAAGTGATGTCAAAGCATGTTTTTGATGATAAAAATGGAAAATAAATAGCAGACGACAAAAAAAATAGCGGTGTAAGGGTTTAGGTATATATCTACATGATATAAACTGAAAGTCATATACCATGTTGAAGACAGGAACTTATAGAGCGTGAGATGCTTGTTACGGACATAATATACCATCTACCTGTATAGCAAATAAGGATGTGCAATGTATTAAATCATCCTAAGCCGTAGCCAGTCATAAAAGGAAACATAATCTTGCGTGACACGAATGCGGCAGTTACGCATTATTTGCATAGACCGTAAGGTTATAAACTTGTGTACAAAGAACAGGATTCAAAGGGACAGTGAAGTGTTAATTATTTGCATAGTGGGCAATTATATCTGCACATACATATATCTGTATATAGTCGGTCAGGTCACACTAATTCTTCCCGCCAAAACTTGGAGGTCAGGTAGTTGTAGAATGTAGAGTACCTTTAACCCATAGCCTGCTGATCGCGAAAACTGTCGTGTGCTGTTGCTTTATTTGTTGCCCTGTTTCTCAATAAAAGCATGGTTTGACAGCACTTTAGAATCATTTCCAATGGAAATGATTCTAAAGTGCTGTCAAAGCATGTTTTTGATGAGAAAAATCGAAAAATAAAACATAAACAGCAGACGACAACATTTCATTCAGCAGGCTAAGGGTTAACCCTTTCATCCCTAAGTAACTGGAATGGATTTTGATATGTTATTTTGCAACCAATCCAATAGTCAGAAAATGATTTTCAGACTAGTCCATTTATGAAAAGGGGGTGTTTTTGTTATCAAAAATATGAAAATTACTTGCAAATAGTATACCTGATGAGAGGAGCCGTCACGAGCCATCTCATCTGGATCTACACTATTTGCCAATACCATTATACAGGCCTGTGGTGTTGAAAGTGTTAATAGTGTGTGAACATTTATCTGTACAGGGATCCTCAAGATTATCGGACAAAAATGGGTTTTTTACGATATTTTTCTTAAAATAGCAGCTACGGGCATCAATTTTTCACAGAACAATCGTCGGTTCTTGCTTTCTCAACACATGCAAACTATTTAGCAAACTGTGCCATCTTTCTCACTTAAAATTGGGTCAGATCATCAGTAGTAAGATTGCCCCAAAATTAACATCGACAATCAGTTATCCGCACAAATGTATAATCGTCTTATATAACTTGTATTCTCACCTTGAAATCATAATTGTATCGCCTGAAAACCAGCGTAAACAGCATTGTGTAGTCTTGCAGAAATCACCATTCGCTTCTTGGAAAACATTTATAGAATTTATTCTATTTATAAAACAACTCAGAAATGACGTAATGGGTGCGCTCAATTGGAAGCCCCTGCGCCACTTTTGACGTTGTAAACAAACAACTTGTGGACAGAGTTGAGGAATGTTTTCAGCAAATTTTACTAAAATGTTGACCTTGGCGTTATATTCTTCACACTGGCATGGAAACAGCAAGCATCTGAGTGACTTAGATGAGTTTGTTGCAAAATCAGATCAAATGAATGCGTTTAATTAACAGGTATTTTCATTTGTCCGATAAACTGATTGTCCGGATAACTGGTATGACCCCTGTATACAGCTTTGAAACAAAATGTTGGCTCAACGTATATGAACCCTTATGATGCTGAATTAAATTTTATCGTTCAATGTTTATATTCCATTTTCCTCGCATAAAAACATGCTTTGACAGCATTATAGAATCATTTCCAATGGAAATGATTCTAAAATGCTGACAAACCATGTTTTATTGAGAGAAAAGAAACAACAGCAGATGGCAATTAACGTTTCCTGCAAGGGTTACACTACATAGATGGGTTGGGCTGGCAACTAGTCAGTGCTGTATTGAGTTGACAGTACAATTTTATTCTACTCTGCACAGAACTTGCAGAAATAAGAAGTTATGGTTAAATGGTGTGGCACAAATTTTAAATTAAAAAGTTTGCTGTTATTTTGAACTTTTGAAGTTCCGATGATATTCAATGTGGACGTCATCATGCAACCAGATGTTGGTTCACTTGCATGGCTCCAAATTGTGATGGACATGTGATTCACCTTTCCAGTATAGTTATACAATACTGCAAAATCCTTACTAACTCTTAGAATGCGGAAACCAAATATTGCCGTCTGCTGTTCTTCCATATTTTGTCTTTTATGTCAGCAAAAGCATGGTTTGGCACCATTTTAGAATGTGCTGTCAATTAAACCATGCTTTTGATGAGAAAAAAAAGGAAAATAAATATAAACAGCAGACGACAAAAATTAATTCAGCATTGTAAGGGCTAAATTCCACACACATAGAAGTAGTTGCACCATGGACTGGAAGGTACCACTTTCTATAGATAACCAGGTTGGGATTCACAGGCTGATCTGGATCTACACTGGTCGCAAAACCAGTAAGCACCATTTCTCCAGTCACAAGACACATATATGCTGATCTGGATCTACACTGGTAACAAAACCCATAAGCCCCATTTGTTCAGTCACAGTCACATATGTATGGGTTTTGCTACCAGGTAGATCCAGATCAGCCTGTGCAGATCATTATCTGTCTACGGGAGTGTGCTATTTGATCAGGAGATACACTGGTCACAAATATCTCTCAAGCTCTGGCAAGCACGAGACTCAACTTCCCTGTAACAGTCTAAAGCCTGAACTCACGCAGCTCAGAAAATCTCAGCTCTACGGATGTGTTTTACTATTTCATCTGTCTTTTATATTTTCTGTATCCGTGACGGATACAGAAAATATAAAAGACAGATGAAATAGTAAAACAATCTCAGCTCTATGGATGTGTTTTACTATTTCATCTGTCTTTTATATTTTCTGTATCCGTCACTCACAGATGAAATAGTAAAACACATGCATAGAGCTGAGACTTTCTAAGCTAGAACTCACGGTAATCTGAAATCATCACATAGGCCAGATGGTCTAGACCACTGGACTGCTGACCATATGGACGTGGGTTTGAGTTCTTGAGCAAGACACATTATCCACATTTCTGCAGCTAGTCCACCCAGCTGTAAATGGGTACAGACTAATTATGGTCTTGGATAGTCGCATAGTAGGATTAGGGTCTAATAATTTGGTGATGGTGTCTTTTGAGCGTCCCTGCGAGTGCAAGGAAATTTTTATGATCATTTCCTTCCAAATCTGTTGTTGAACATGCACATAAACTTCACAACCGACCCATATACACTGATCTACTTTAGCAATGTTCCTCCTAACTGCACATATTCCGCTTTATAGGCAACAGGTTGTCCTATTCTTATGTAGTGCAATGTAATGAAATGTAATTAGAGTTATGTACTCAGAACAATGTTCCTCCTATTTTGTGTTTTAATTAATAAATTGGGAGACCTGTTCATTACCAATTTTTCTCTGGGTCCCTCAAGAGACACAGGTTGAACTGGGTCTATGTTTGTTGTACAGCGAATGTTTCTGCACACGTTATGGCAAAATATGTATGGTCTGAATGTTATACAGTCAAAGGCCCCATTAAAAAAGACACGCTGACATCAAATAATATCAAAGATGTATGGACTGCCAACCGAGTATATATCATTATTAGAAATAAATATAGTATCTAAATAATACATACCGGTATACAGGAATAAAGAAGAAAACAACTAGCTTAAATAATCTCAGCTATGGGTGCCTTTTACTGTTTCATCTGTCTGTTACCGGTATATTTTCTGTATCCTCCAAAGGATACAGAAAATAAAAAAAAAAGATGACATAGTAAAAGGCATCCATATAGCCGAGATTATGTAAGTTAGGAAACAACGTAATAAAATGACAAAACCAAAGAATCACTATCCGTTATTTACGCACCATTTTGAGATAAGCCTCCAACTGGGAGTTGATGACGTGCAGCGTATTAAGGTCCCAGTCCTCCTCAGCACTATCAAACGTGAAACTGGCTGCCATCTTGATAGCGAACTGAGTCAGACCACATGATTCATGCGACACTTTTCAGTTTGAAAAATAACACCAATCTGTCTTTTCACCTGTGTGTAAACACAGGTATTCCAACACAAAGTATATACCTATGCACACATTATCCACTTAACTAACATACCAATACGACTAAGTACAAAGTAATGTGTCATAATCTAAAGACGAATTGAGATAATCATCTGAAATTTGCTCCAATTAAATCTATAAACACAAGTATTAGCCTAACCAAGCACACCATGACCTAAATAATTTACCTGTAGACTGTACATGCAATCTATTCCTACTTTTTACTACACTCAAAAGTCATCCTTTATTTGTCAACACGGCCCTATACACAGTCTGTCATAATTGAAATATTTGAACGCATGAGTAACTCAGCATACCTGTGGGGCGTAATCTCGCAGGTGAAGACCCAGTAAAAGCTAAAGCATGGATTATTTCCCTTTGTATATGAACCAACTCTAATTTCTCAATGAACAGGTAAATTTGTTGTTTACAAGTCTTGTTGTCGATAAACGTTCTAATGTGTGATAAATGGCTTATGTGTCGGTATATATTCACGTTCAGTTATTGGTTCACAAGTTTGTGACAAACAAACATCCCAGGTGTATATCCGGGTGTGAAGTAACAAAAGCTTCAATCTATAACAACAGTAGGACAAAATTGATAAATTGCTCAATGATCTAAATTATATTTTCAATTTGAATGTCATATCAGTATTTGTTGTACTATTTTATATATTATATTGTTGCTAACTTGAAAAATGTTGAATAAAAAAATAGTAAATCACAAAGCAAAACAATTATGTACCATCAGAACTAGCTTAACTTTTTTATATAATTATAATACAGATTCAGAACAATCTCAGAACACGACTACCATTTTAATATATATATATATTTCTCAAGTGCGGTTTTAATGCTTGATTGTGAGATGTGAGCCAATAAATGTTCAGAAACGTTGGCAAGATTAACACAGGTAGTTATGAAGCAGGGACCCGTTTCACTAAACTTCTTACGACTAAAATGTTCGCAAGTGCAAATTTAGGATCGTCTGTAAAGTTCAATTGATGGATTTACATTTATTGAGCATAGGCTGCATATGCAGCCTATGCTCAATAAATGTAAATCCAATAATTGTTTACAAGAAAACTCTGTTAATGTGAAATTTACAGACTATCATAATTTTGCACTTACGAACATTTTAGTCGTACGAAGTTTAGTGAAACGGGCCCCAGTTGGTTAACCCATTTCATGCGGAATATCCATATATGGGTATAAACATTTCTAAATATTTTTCTACAATTCTTCTCATTTCTCATAAAAAGTATAAGTTGTGAGATGGTTCAAATGGTGACTACATCATATACTTTTAGGGAGATATGAGAAAAGTATTCAATTTTTCCATCAGCAAAATGGGTTCAGAGAAACACACTGTAAAACAAACACACAATTAATACCAAAAAAAATCAACATAATACTTGCTTGAAAATCTTGAAAGACCCGACTGAAAATATTTACCTTCATGTTCTACTTATCAGGCAATTTACTGTGTGCTTAATGAGAATAAAGTTCAGGAATCAATGACCCAGTCATAATGTAGATGGACAGCGATAGGCGACATGTTTATTTACTATTATACGATATGTCAGTGGTAGTAAATGTGACACGATGATAGTCCAAGTACATGAAATAGGCACTCTATGTATTGTTTATGCATGTTGTCATAGTGTATCTCTGTAACGGTATTGTTGTAGATGGAGTTTTGCAAATAATTTAATAATATTACGTTCAAATGGTGGCGTAATACTGATAGCACTTCTGTATAACTGTGATTGTCATAAATGGCGCAACAGTCGTGAGGTTAAGGTCGCCGGCTTCAATGATTTAATTACCGATTCCCGAAAGGGTCGGGGGTTCAAACCCCGACGTGGTATAAAAAAAAAATCTCCATATATATTATTTTTGTGATTTTAATATTTTCACAATTTTATGATTTTAATAAAAATACCTATAAATTGATAGAAACTTACCAACAATTAAAGTGTCTGTCTTTAAGTAATATATACACAGACAGTTTGTTACTGATGTTTTAAGTTTAAGTAATATATACACAGACAGTTTGTTACTGTTTTTTTAAGTTTGAGGTACTGTCTATGCTGTCTATACCATATAATGTTTTACTGTCTCAAAATCTTTTTTTTTTGGCTGTCACAATTAATTAATTTTCGGACAGCAAACATTTTTTTATGAATTTGAAATAATTATTGTCCTCCATCTGCTCACAACACTGTTCGAACTGCGCCTGTGGCTACCACGACCAGAATTCACTGGCCGCAAACACAGTAGCCATCGGCGTCTATTTATTAAATTATTATTTTGTATTTTATTTGAATTCCGCGTGAACGCTGCATTTTGTGTCAACACCATTTACAGAAAATATTGGTGATTTTCTAAACGAATATCGGAGAAATGCGGCTATATATTTTGTCAATTTTCAACACCATTTACGGAAAAAAATTACTGATTTTTTAAAACAATATCGGCACAACGAAATACGGTGATAGAATTTTTGAAAACTTTTCAACACCATTTACGGAAAATATTACTGATTTTCTAAAAACAATATCGGCGAAGGTGTACTGAACTAATCTTTATTTTAAATAACCAGCCGTCTAATAGATCTGTGTATAATCGAGAGTATATCGTTAATTGTCATGTTGTCTCCGACAGTGAGGTGTTGCGGCACACATCAAAACGACACGTCAATTTCAAAACATTGCCTAAGGGTCACAGCTGTGTGGTGTCATCAGATCAACACCTCGTCACACACAACTACGCATTATCGATTTTTTTCCCCCACACAAAGCGACGTGTATTTACAACTAGATCTGTGTAATGTGTCGGGTGTAGCCAAAGACCATACATAAATTCGTAATTAGTCACAGATGTAGCCTTAAAATATAACGATTTCCTTAAATTACGTCCGCATGTTGACAGATATTACAGAGCAGACGTCATCGTAAATTTGCCGTTATTTATTTCCAAAATTAACCATATATTCTGTAAATGGCGTTGAAAGTTGACAATAAATTAAGACCAGATCAGTACGTTAAATCGCTATCGACGACAACTGACGATCCGATGAGAGAGTAATACCGTTTAAGCGTATCCAATGTTAAATATACATCGTTATTTTTTTATGACTTTCGTAGTTTTTACCGAGAAATTCAAACCGTTTCCAATTATTGGGGAACATAATATCATGATTAGCACATCGTTTCACTAAGGCGGGGGCTACTCAGGAAATGGGATCACACGGTCTATTGTTTACACTGGATTAATGGCGGCCTCCATGAGGTCTCAGGTAAATCTTATTTTTCAATAATACGACTGTGGTTTCTTCCTTTTAGTGATAACCATGTTCCAGCCGTTAACACTTATTTAGCAACATTACTTAATATGTAGTTAGTCTGAACATTCTGCAGAGAAATCTGAATTGGACGGAATCGAGCGTTGTTTAAACTTAGTCCGGTTCATATGCACAGGTCAAAATATGAACTGAAAATGGCGCTTTGTGTGACAGAAATCCGTACGCAGACGAATAAAAAAAATATTTTGTTATAAATATCACATACAGCGAAACAGCGGTAGCATCTACTGTTTTAATAATATGCATACATATTGTAATTAATGTTTAATAGTGATATACTTATGAATAATATACGATACTATGGTTTATACTCCAGCACTATGTTTTTAGGCTGTGTGATTTGCCTCAATATAAACTGGATTAATTAATACTTATATTCATGCGCTTCATGACAACATCATTACATTTAAAATATACAAATATTACTTAAATGGGGTACCGATATGATACATTTTAATAATATAAATATTGAAAATACACATTACAATCGCTTACAACATAAGTTATTGATTGAAAATAGTCACTGCATCGTGACCTATTTGACCGCATTACCTATTGCGCGGCAACCTCACCAAACCCGCTGTTTACATAGGTAACCGCGGGTTTGGTGAGGTAGGCTCGCTAATACAATGTTTGCGTAATGTCTAAATATTTTTCTACAATTCTTCTCATTTCTCATAAAAAGTATAAGTTGTGAGATGGTTCAAATGGTGACTACATCATATACTTTTAGGGAGATATGAGAAAAGTATTCAATTTTTCCATCAGCAAAATGGGTTCAGAGAAACACACTGTAAAACAAACACACAATTAATACCAAAAAAAATCAACATAATACTTGCTTGAAAATCTTGAAAGACCCGACTGAAAATATTTACCTTCATGTTCTACTTATCAGGCAATTTACTGTGTGCTTAATGAGAATAAAGTTCAGGAATCAATGACCCAGTCATAATGTAGATGGACAGCGATAGGCGACATGTTTATTTACTATTATACGATATGTCAGTGGTAGTAAATGTGACACGATGATAGTCCAAGTACATGAAATAGGCACTCTATGTATTGTTTATGCAATTTGTGTCATGGGCAGCTCATTTGGAAAATGCAACGAGATCTCCACACCCTCGCCCCCACACTACAGCGCAACAAAGGACATGGTGTACGAGGCGGCCTGGCAATGTCAAATCCATCCACAGACTATTGTCTCGAAATACAGTAAAAGGCACATTTGACAAAAATCATCACAACTTGAACATATTGAAGAAAAAGATGCAACTGTTTGAACCCAGAGTAGCATCTCACTGGAACAGATCTTCTCACTGCTACTAGCAGGATCCATTTTACCCCATTCCGTGTGGAACTGAATACCTATATATTGGTATAAACATTTGTAATATTTTTCTGCATTTTTTTCATTTCTCATCAAAAGTATATGTTGTTACCACTCAGTTGAACCGTCTCGACGAGACGGTTCAACTGAGTGGTAACAACATACAATTTGGGTGAGAATTAAGAAAATAATCAGATTTGTCCACGTAAAAAAAAATTGTTTAATGGGTTTAACTAAATTGGAATGGCCCTGCTATAAGTGATACTGTAATAAATTCTGCAGCCAGGCATCCCTTTACATCATCCGCAAAAGATCTTCGAGCAGCTAGATGTGCTTGCAACATACCGGTCACTTTGATTGCGTCATTTGTCAGGTGTAGCACTTTTAGGAAGTGGGTGATATGGTTAACAATTTAATTGAATTGGTGGTCAATTGGCACAGTGCATGTAGATTAACATTCCAGAGATACAGATCTGTCTGAACTGTCTAGCCCTGCACCAATATGGTCAATTAGGCATTACGCCACTGTCCCAACACTCCCATGTCACACAGTGCAAATAGATCCACCTATTAAATATTACAACTTCATATTTGGCCTCACACATGGGAGAAAGGACCTTGTAGCATTTTGCGCAAATTTGATACAATTCTAAACTGTTTGCCATAGCACTGTCATGATACAATGTAATGTAAACTTATCTGTGGCCGTGACTGGAGAAATGGGGCTTATGGGTTTGCAACCAGTGTATATCCAGATCAGCCGGCCATCCGCAGTCTGATTAGGATCACACTGTTCGCCATTCCATCAATAAAACACCCATCACGCTTCTAACAAGCAATATAGATCATTATCAGGCTATGTGCTATTTGATCAGGAGCTACACTGGTCACAAATCCCATAAGCTCCATTTCTCCAGTCACAGCCACATTTTTGGCCATGAAGCAGTATCATCATTATCAAATATAACCTGGTAACCGCTGTGGAGCCTGATCAGTCGGAAGGGTCAGCAGGCTGAACTGACCACAAATGCTGTGAGGTACCATTTCCTTATCCTGCATAATGATCCTCAAGGAACATTCTCAATAAATGAAAGGTCTCAACTTTATCTCAATTACCTGTCTATGACGATTCCTGTTCAAATATTAACTGAAGCAATTTACTGTCCATTATCATGCACTTGTGTCTGTGCATTATTTATTGGTGTGGGTTCATATACATGTGTGCATCAATTCCCAGACCCAACAGGATTGGTGATGAATGGCACAGCTATATAATCAACTGCATAGCAAAATGTGGTTGATACAATTGAAACCCATTCCTTTCGGAATACACCTTTACAAGTACAACATGTATTTAATGTTTTATTTTTGTTATTTCTCAATTAAAGTATATGTTGTGACCACTCATTTGGACCGTCTCTACGAGATGGTTCAAATGGTGGTCACAACATATACTTCTGACCGCATAGAAAATATTTAGAAGGACTTGCTGTACCGGTAAACATAATATTGTATCCTCAGCATGAAAAGGGCTTAAACTGTAAGACGATAATCAAAGCAATATTTTTTAAAAACATGGACAAGAATGACCAACAATATACATAGAGATTTGTTTTTCATTTCTCATTCTTGGTAGATGAACATTTGGGTCGGTGTCTCGCTCAACGACATGGGTAAGAGCAAAATATACTCAGTTACATTGCTTTACCAGTTGGTGCAAGCATATATTGTATCCATAATTCTAGATATTGTCAATAGAAACAAATTTTAAAAGTACTACGTCATACAGAGGCGTTTAAAGGGAAAAGTATCATTATGTTTAGATTCAGAACAAACTACACGCAGTACACACTATTTTAATCATATTTAAACATTGTTATTCAATAATATTCCTCTCGCGAATAGTAAATATGATCTTAAAGGTACATGCCCACTCAGTCGGCACAAACTGAGACATTTTCTGGGAAAATAAACATTCATTCACAATTACCCCACGTATTGATTGTCATTATTATACATTTTATACCAGAGGTAAATTTTCATGCTGATATCAGGGCGATAACCGTGTTTCCTTAAAATATTAACGGACATTACTGTTTATTCTCTGTATTTATTTTTTGATGTGCAATAATCAAACTTTAAAATCTGTCGAAAATATTATTTTTTCAGGTGTCGCATTTAATTAATATAAATACTTAAAAAATATCATGCCTCATTTGCATATGATACCACCGCGCGTCACTATCAGTAAAATAAATATTACTAAATGATTATATCTGTATAGCGGGCACTTATAATCTTTAGAACTGGTGGAATAGTGACATAATTATACACTTATTTAATTCCTGTAAAGAATAGTTTGTGCTTACTGAGTGGGCATGTACCTTTAATAAAAGCTATGTAAACATGTAAATTCTATCTTATGATCAGCAGCAGAACATACATTAAACTTTTGTCGGGGAAACTGTTAGTGCAGCTATGGCAAGTGAAATTGTGCCTAAATGTAACACAATTTAATGAATAGATAAGTCAATGAAAGTAATGTTTGCTGACATAGAAAACACAGAAAGAATTCCCTTTACTATTTATAACTGATTGTCTATGTAAACAAATCATGTAGACAACGGCAAGGTATCCCGATTAAATTATAGATAGTTTCTATGGGGATTTACCACTAAACAGTCTATTCTAATTAATTGCAATTGGAAGCATCTATTTTGAGACGTCCACCCGCAGAGATACACACACTAACGCACTACTGGCCGAGACTAAAATGACTAACGACTTGCAATGCAGCAATTTTGATCTTAGTAGTGTGTAACTAATACACTTGTTATACACATACAATTGCTGGACCAGGCATATTATTTTCAGATTATATAAAGAAGGATTATAAAAAAATAATGTATTTTAAAGTCTATTTGCATTACCATGCCAATCTTAGATCACACACCGCCTACATGTCCCTTTAACTCTTTGCATGCTAGCGGCGAAAATATCCGCCAAACGAATTAGGATTATATGTTTTATTTCTCTCTGTAAATATGTCTTCAAATTTCATTAGAATTGAGTCCTCAGGACTCAATTCTAATGAAATTCCAAGACATATTCATGATATTTACGGGGAGAAATACAAGAAAATATGAATTTTTGTCCGCTAGTTTTGAACTATTTATAGCCCACAAGTTTCCCAGCATGCAAAGAGTTAAAATACCACAAAATCATGATCTTATATCATAATTACAATTACACCCTGGGTGTCCGGTTTAGAGAGGTTCCACTGTATGTTAGATACGATTGTCATGGGCATCGAACCGACAGCCCTGGCAGGATGTCCGGTTTAGAGAGGTTCCACTGTAAAATAAATACATGTACGACCTGAAACTTACCATACTCAGTAACACCGAGTGATCGATACTGACAACACCAACTCCAGATATTCCCACTAATTCCAGCACACTAATTGACACACATTTATAAAGATATAATTATGAAAAAAATGCATTTAATATATTTCAACTTCCCATTATCCTACACATATAATACATGTATACCAGTACTACTGTATGTATGTTTATAAAATAGAGTCCACCTTCCTGGCCAATCAAACAAGCTTTGCCACATCAAATACCACACGCAGGGACACCAGTAATGATCAATTTTCCATTTCGTATACACCACACTCAAATTTTCTAATACACAAATATTTGAACAAACTTAAAGCAATATTGTAAATCGATTTGCGAAGCAGATATGAATGTTAACTATAATCCATGAAATAAGTCAGAGGGGATTTTAATAAAGCAATGTAATTATGTATACATGTGGCCAAACATGCCACAATTGAACCATGCACAGCTGACATGTGAAACTGCGATTTCTCTTGAAAAGATATTTACAGAAACTGTGATATTTTATGGAAATGATGTTGAAAGTGGACGAAATTTTCATTGCAAATGCGGAATAGATTTTCTGGAAATGACGTTGAAAGTTGAGGAAATTTTCATAGTAAATGCGGAATAGATTTTCTGGAAATGACATAGAAAGTTGACGAAAGATTTTTTGGAAATGACGTTGAAAGTTGATGAAATTTCATAGCAAATGCGGAATAGATTTTCTGGATATGACGTTGAAAGTTGATGAAATTTCATAGCAAATGCGGAATAGATTTTCTGGAAATGACGTTGAAAGTTGATGAAATTTCCATAGCAAATGCGGAATAGAATTCCGCATTTGCTATGAAAATCGTGTCAACTTTCAACGTCATTTACAGAAAATATCATAAATTGTGTAAATATTTTTCATGAGATATCGCACATGTTCTTAGGTACAAAATCAAACGACGTGTCTCATCTGCGAAATACCTATGCAGGCCTGTCTACACCACAGTAAGCTTGGTAAATATATTAACCCTTTATACAATGCTGAATTAATTTGTGTCGTCTGCTGAATATTTTTCATTTTTCCATTTTTCTCATAACAAACTTGGTTTGGCAGCACTTTAGAATCATTTCCAATGGAAATGATTCTAAAATGCTGCCAAACCATGTTTTTACTGAGAGAAAAGACAAAATGTGAATTATCAGCAGACGACTATTTTCGGTTCCCGCATTCTAAGGGTTAATATGTAAACAAGAGTACCACAGGGCATAACATATGCCCAACAAGGCATGGTTAACCCTTTCATTGCTGAACTAAATTTTGTCGTCTGCTGTTTATGTTTTATTTTCCATTTTTATAATTAAAAACATGCTTTAACAGCACTTTAGAATACTTTACAACATGCTTTGACAGCATAATTTTCATTGGAAATGATTCTGAAGTGCTGTCAAACCATGTTTTTTCTTGAGAAAGAAAGCAAAATAAAAAGCAATTAACAGCAGACGATACAAATGATTAAATATAACCATAGGCTACAATGTGAAACGATGGCCACGTGGAGATACTGTGGAATACATGTATATCTAAACTTCACACCTTCGGAGCAGAATTAACAAAGAATATCTCAAAATCAGAACAGAATATTTACATCGAGAAAAAATATATTCAGCCCTGAAATTAGAATAACCTGACCTGGTGCCAGGTCCATACCACACCAAAGTCACTTCCCCCAAAATAGGATTACGAATAACACACAAGGGATTCAACTGTGACATACAAAATGCGAAAGATGTATGTGAGGACCAAACTAAGTCTCCTGTCGGAATTCCGGAAAGGATGAACCCCGATCGTTAAACTACCCATCGCATACTCCCACCTGCCACCCACCAACAAAAGGATTAGACCCAGATGCAAATATATAAAGTGTATAGAACTATCAGGATCCAGATTTTCCACAATTAAATGTCCTAAGATAACTTTTTGTCCATTAAACATGACAAACAGTTAATCTGGCTTTGACTGGAGAAACGGGGCTTATGGGTTTTGCAAACAGTGTAGATCCAGATCAGCCTGTGCATCCGCAGTCTGATCAGGATCTGTACTATTTGCCCCGCCATCATTATCAATGAAACACCCGTCATGCTTCAAACACACATACCATATTTATTCTATTAAACGCCCCCGGGATGTTGCAAAATGACAACTGGGGGGCACTAAATAGAGCTATTTTATCCGACATTTCTTAAAAACCATAGCCGGTCGCCGAAATACAATAGGCCTGTACAACCTACGTATCTGTAGCCGATTTCATCAAAATTGCAAAGTATGCTTTTCAAGCAAAGTATACTTTGAGGGAGTAATCATTTATTTTTCCAAAAATGCATTATTTCATATAGAACTAACCACTGCATATATTTGATGATTAAAAGTATGCAGAATTATTATACTGAATGGTTGTGATAATGTAATAAATTCAGTATAATAAAAATTAACAAATTTATCCTAAAATTAAAAATTTCTCCCTCAAAGTATACTTTGCAATGTTGGAAACAACTCGCCTATTTTTAGAAACATGTCGCAACATCCAACTAGTCACGCATGATACGCCTGATTAAATAGGTCACTGGGTTAAGCGTGTCAAAATGCAATGCTGGTAGCAACGAATAATCTACGCATTCCCAGTGTCTGTATTTTAATCTCTTGCTTATAATCAACACTACTTCCTAGTCAATCAATCAATCAAATTTAACATTAATTATCGTGTTTAGTTCATTGTTATGACGAGTTTAACTATTAAAGGAAACACTGGCTAGTTTGTGATGTTTGTACATCGGCCGCCGAATATTGGGTATACTTACACGTTCTACCCGGTGATTCGTTTTACGACATGCCGTAAGTCTAATACGGAAGTTATCACTCGATGTTTGTGTTTGTTTTATAGCCGCCGTATTATGTTTTTGTTTGTTTGTATTTTTAAAAAAAAAGGGGGGGGGGGGGGGGCGATTAATAGAATAAATACGGTAGATCGGTATCAGGCTACACAACAGTGATAATTGATCAGGAACTACACTGGGCCGACATCCCACAAGCCAAATTCCTCGAGTCACAGCCACAAATCTCCTGATGTACAAATTCTCAGCCCATTTACTGCAACGAAAATAGTTTATACATATAAATATGGTACAGAAAGTACTAGAGTAAAATATCACATTCCATAATCTAATTATAATGTGATGTTTATGTACGCTTATCTTGGCTGACTGCCCAAAATAGGACATTAACTGTACGAAATATATATCGAGTACGTACATATTGTGAGAAATAGTTATATATTCACGATAATTGATCTGAAATAAATAATGTGTTTTTATAGACATACATATCAAAGCTATTTAATATGGTAATATGAAAAGTATTTTACAGGTCATAAAGTCATCCACAGCTAGTCAGTTAAACTGCTATTTTATACCATAACAGATTATTATTAATTATGGTAATTATAAGCCCTCGCGGTTACAAAGCATTTTCCATACTCATCTCCAGTTGTCCTCCCTATAATTTTATACAGGCTCTAGCTCAATTTAAGGTGCATGATCACGTGGTTACAACAACAACAACAATGGCTGAAAGTGTTGAAAGTGCGCCCACTCCAAAGTAAGTATTTATTTTATTTTTATTTTCCTTAATAAGAACAACAAATATTATTTTTGATGACATATGGCGCAGCAAACGCGTCTTTATGAGCTGCATTTGGTGGTCCCGGGCTTTCGGCACATACTTCTGTCGTTTTGACAGAAGTTTGGGCCAAAGTACCGAGACCACTAAATGCAGCTTAACAATACGCGTTTGATGCGCCATATTTCATCAAAATCGGTTACATAATAAGGACAAAATAAAAGAATACATACTTTGAATCGGAGGGTTTCATACACCTTGTTAAGCTGCCAGATTCATCAACGGAACCCACAGGTGGAAGACTCGGACCTAGGACCCAATACGTGTGGCTCATTTGGATAATGTTACCCCACCCACCATACACTATACCTAACAAGGTAAAGTATATGGAAATTGGTGGGTGGGGAAATGTTTTCCAAATGAGCCAGGTATTGGGTCATAGGTCCTAGTCTTCCACCTGTGACTGAACCATCTCACAGTCAAGTACCAGCACTTGGCCTGGTTGCCCAGTGACAATGATAACCATAGACAACATAAATCAACCTCCATCTGCACAGCCTCACAATCTGATCATGGATAGTGTGTGTTTGTCAGAATATCTCAGATAAACACACCCCTGTATTGTAACATAGGGCAATGTGTAGACTCAGTGGATTGGATGCCCATGGTCAGTCATACATGTATGCTACAAGTATCTGTTTCTCGTGGACCAGGTAAGACATGCCAACACCAACAGAAAACTGAAAATAACCAGCTGTTGTTTACAAGGAAAAACATTTAATATGACATATAGCAAATGTCTTAGATGGCCCTCTTCTGAACTTCGTACTGACCAAATATATCTATCAGATGAACATTCAAACTGAAATAATGAGGTAAGGATGGATCCACCAAAATAATTCAGTGAAATGGGAGTCAGGCCATGCTTTATTAACCCTTTCACCCCTAAGTAACTGAATGGGCTGCGATATGTTAATTTTGCAACCAATCCAATCAT
Source organism: Conchocele bisecta (assembly GCA_029237695.1). Classification (NCBI taxonomy): domain Eukaryota; kingdom Metazoa; phylum Mollusca; class Bivalvia; order Lucinida; family Thyasiridae; genus Conchocele; species Conchocele bisecta. Next base: position 10,377,130 of record CM055269.1, on the reverse strand, counting down.
CGCAAAATGATTTTCAGACTATTCCATTTATAAAATGGGGGTATGTGTTGTTCTCAAAAGAAAATTACTTTCAAACAGTGCAGATCCTGATGAGACGGCTCGTTACGAGCCGGCTCATTTGGATCTGCACTGTTTGCATAAACCGATATAGCGGGCTTTCAGGTTCAAAGGGTTAACCCTTAGACTGTTATCTTACTTTTTTTGTCGTCTGCTGTTTATTTTCTATTTTCCATTTTTATCATCAAAAACATGGTTTGACAGCACTTTAGAATAATTTACAACATGCAATGACAGCACTTCAAAATCATTTCCACTGGAAATGATTCTGAAGTGCTGTCAAAGCATGTTTTTATCGAGAAATAAGGCAAAATATAAAAGCAACAGCAGACGACAATTGTTATGAGTTGTGGTCTAAGGGTTAATGATGAAGACTAATCAATATTCCAACAGGTATGGTATTCTTTTTGCTGCCAATGGTGAATGAAGTCTTGTGTGGCAGACTACAGAGTCGAGTAGGTCCTGAAAAGAGTGCACATACACATTAACTGTACAAGTGTGCAGGAGCGCACGGATACACCTGGCCACTGCCTGGTCTGACGTCAAATATGGCCTTGGCCATGGGCATGAAGTCGCATGGGTGGGCTATAGATGAAAATATGGATGATGATAAAGAAGTACATGACGTTTCAAGTCAATCTGACTTACGGTCGCAGATATAGTGTGTACTTAAAAACTTTAACGCAAATATTTCAAAGTAACTTAACCTTGGACATGACAGCCATATGGGCGGGTTATAGAATAAAAATATGGATGATGATAAAGAAGTGTATGACGTTTCCAGGCAATCCGACTTACTGTTGCAGAGATAATGGGTACCCAAAAACATTACGGATTAACGGGCGGACGGACAGAAATACAAAACAATATACCCATTGACATACTTCGTATACCACTAGGAATAATCAGTCACATCAATGGGATAATATTATTTTTAGTCTTAAAAAAATATACACCGGTTATAACAAATGTCATGAATGTGAGAAATCAATGACAATTTCTGAGCAATTGCAGAAGTAAACATGAAAACTGATAATTACTAAGTTGAACTTGACTAACTGAACAGATTGCTCCAAAAGTTTATATACTAGTACTACATGTACCTTTTTATTATATCCAGCCATTATATTACTCCCTTGAACACACACTGGCTCCAAATGAAATATAATGTAACTCAGTTGCCTGCCAAATACTAAACTCTACTGCATACATCTAATTGGTAATTGGAGGCCCAAATTGGCTAATCTCATTCTGGGGAGGGAGAGTATTGTTTTATCAGACAGGCACCCACAGGTCAGACCAGGTGAACTGATATGCCAGGAACAATTAACAGATCCAGGTCATTTAGGTTACATGTTGGGAATCAAAGCACAAAAGGTACTATAAGATAAATACAACAGTGAGTATCAATATGATCATTGATATGTTAATTGTATAAATATGAATTTCAGTAATATTACCCAGAAAATGGAATCTCATCTAAAGTATTGTATTTATTGTAACAGTTGACCCCTCTCTAATAGTAGCCCCTCTCCCATATTTGCATTTTAAATACGTTATTTTCACATACAAAAGCCATTTAAAAATAACTTTTGTATGTGACAATAACATATTTTGATCCTATTTTCCATGTTTTGATCCCCACAAAGTACATAGCCCCGGGGGCGATTATTAGAATAAATAAGGTATATGTTGTGACCACTCTTTTGAACCATCTTCACGAGACAGTACCACATAGTTGGTATATTATAGGGTTGAAAGGGTTAACATGACCTACGCTGGTCTAAGGTTCCTTTTTGAGCCAGTGGCCTAAATACCATCAATTCTAATCCATCCAACAATCACTAAATATTCAAGGAGTTACAATTTCTCTGCTCATTCAGGGACGGATCCAGCATTTGGGGAACAGGGAGGGGGGGGGGGGGGGGGGGGGGGGGGCGGGGGGTTGTCTAGTTGCGAAGGTAACTCTTGCAGCTACCGACGGTACAGGAGTAATTGCAAGTTACCGTTCGCAACTAGGGGGTTGTCCTATTTTTGAGCTCTTCGCAAAGCACTTTTCTGTGTTTTACGGCATTTAAATTCAGACTCCAACTGGTGGTAAACTCTATGTAAACTCTGTGCTGAATGGGCGGGGGGGGGGGTTGCAACCCCAGAACCCCCCCCCTCCAGATCCGCCCCTGTCATTCATATGCAGATGGTCTCCCTGATGGAATGTACTGAGCACATTACCCCCAGCTAGTTGTACTGATCTCGGTATTTATGACTAACATCTGATCAATGCAGTTAAGTAATCTGCTTTCTGATCAAGATAGTTAATCAAGATATGAATATATGAATACATATGCCAAATTTCATTGCTTGCATAACCTACTTAAGATAAGATCTTGAAACTTTAGGGGTCTGTTGACAAAATTTGCAACTTTTTGTTAGTCATAGATCAGTACAACAGGTGCATTTGTTATTGAACAAGTGCCCTATGATAGCTAACACAGCCTCATGACTAAAACTGCCCAGGAAGGAAGGTCCTTTGATTGCAATGCCAGTCATGGACAGTCTGATTGTGTGAGCTGAACCTTCTAAATAAAATCTTTAATTAGTAAGGGCTTGGATTTAACAGACGTGATCACATTCATGAATACATAATTAAATGCAGAACTTTGAACAAAATAGCTGTAGTATATATACCCAAACTTCATTTCAACATTTTTTTCATAACACCCAACTAATCCTATTTCAAACTTGATATAACTGAATCTGTATTTGAAAAAAAAATGTTACTCAAATTGAACAAGAGTGCCGAAGGTCACAATATACACCCGTCGAGGCAAGGCCAGTCAACAAGGGGAGATAACTCATCTTGACGTGATAAACATGTAAACCAAATTTGGTTATGATCCGTCAAGTAGAACTCGACTTATTGCGTGGACAAGGATACGGAGTCCGAAATATAAAAATGGCCGCCAAGGGGAGATAAGTCATTGGATAAGTCATCAATAGGCTTCTTCGGCTTGCCGTGATAAACATGTATACTAAATTTGGTTACAATCCGTCAAGTAGGAATCTAGTTATTGCGTGGACAAGCTGGTGGAAATTATATATCCACTACTATCCGAATCCACAAGATCTTGATGCATGCAATTATAAGGTTCGACTATGTCCAGCCGTGGGTAAACGTTTGCCGTGGCATGAGGGAACTGTTGGAACCCCAAGGCCGTAGGCCGCGGGCTCAAACAGTTCCTGAGTGCCACGGCAAACGTATACCCACGGCTGGACATAGTCAAACGTAATTGTTACATTTCTGTAAATTGTTACATTTCTGTTGGAAATATGATGCAATTTGGGCATATATATGCAGTACTTTCGGTACTTATGTAATCTGCTCCATTCAAACAGCTGATTTACACATACATATTCCGGGGCTGCAGTACACGTCGTGTGATGTAACTGCATCAATTTCAAAATTTCAGTGCAACCGTTGTGAACTGGTAACGTCACCAGACACATTCATTACGTAGGTGTTGGCTTGGCCCCGGAATGAGCATTGTCTACAGCCATGGTCAAACAGCACGTGTTGTATGTTTGAACACGGCTCGAGCGGTGTCGAACAACGGCAGTCATGTAACAATATATATTCATGAATGTGATCACGTCAGTTAAATCATAGCCCTAATATTGATTGGCCTATTTCATGTGAATACATACAAACACATCATGCACAGATGCACACGGCATGCTATCAGGTGATTTAAATGTCAAGTGTCATCTAAATCTAGCCGTGACATATTAGTTTGGCAATGGTTACTGACAGGCTTATCAAATTTTCAATACATATCACATTCCATTTTACTGCGACATTTATGCAGCGATTCTTCTAATTGAATTTAAAACTCATAAATGTTATGAGATTTAAATTAAATGAAAAGAATCCATGCATGGGTTTAGTACATTTGGGACCAGATTGCTTCCTGATTGCCGATATATTTCTGTAGTCCATTGTTTGCGATTTTTTGTGTTGTTATTCAAGTATAAAATCAGATGATTGAACATAAATTGTATATAAATCTGGTGAGTAGTATGGTATGATCGATTCAACATTATACATTGCTATTCTTGGCCACCGATCTTGGTTTCTGATAGAATCTGAATATAGTTTATCAGCAGGGGGCTGTTTCACTAAATTTTGTACGACTAAAATGTTCGCATATGCAAAATTATAGTTTGTAAATTTCACATTCTTGTGAACAATTATTGGATTTACATTTATTGAGCATAGGCTGCATATGCAGCCTATGCTCAATAAATGTAAATCCATCAATTGAAATTTCCAGACGATCCTAAATTTGCACTTTAAATTTTAGTCATACAAAGTTTAGTGAAACGGCCCCTAGGTGCCTACAAATTGGAATAATTATTGTCATAACTTTCACGAAGAGTACAGTAACATTTATTTCTTACATGCACCTGCTCTAAATCTTTATTCAAGTTTACATTAACAGTAACCGATTCTTCGTCAAAATTACAGAATTATGAGATTGAAAGCAAACTGTACAGCAAAGAGCAATTTAACCAGTTCCGCATTTGCTGCGTTATGTTTCATGAAATCCACTATTCCGTTAGAAAGATATTAAAGGAAATCTACTGTATACACACATTTACAAACATGACATGCGGTTCGGAAACCATGTCATCCCACACCCTGATCTATAAACTGACTAAATGTCCTGATTGTTCTCTGATTGTTACTGCATTTTGTATCATACCTGAGTCCTCAGGACTGAGTCCTCAGATGCTCTGGATGTAAATTCCATAAACATGGTACAATGTCCCGTATTAATTTCCAATCATAAACAAATAGAACGCCATACAACAACAGTGGATGCACTCACACCCGTGGATGACGGATGACTTCACCTTACGCTACCTGGCTGGGGTCATTTGCATCATCACTTCCTGGAGTGTTAGGTACCGTAAAAACCCTAAATATTCAGACACAATTTATTCTGAGAAACACACATTAACCCTTAGAATGCGGGAAACGAAAACAATCGTCTGCTGTTGTCTGAAATTTTGTCTTATTTCTCAATAAAGACATGGTCTGGCAGCACTTTATAATCATTTCCATTGGAAATGTTTCTAAAGTGCTGTCAAAGCATGTTTTTGTTTGGAAAATATTAAGTAAACAGCAGACGACACAATTTAATTGTAAGCATTGTAAGGATTAACTTTTAGACCGCTATCTTATTTTTTTTGTCATCTGCTGTTTATTTTCTATTTTCCATTTGTATCATCAACAAGAGTGCCGAAGGTACCAATATACCCCCGTCGAGGCAAGGCCAGACAACAAGGGGAGATAACTCATCTCGACGTGATAAACATGTAAACCAAATTTGGTTACGATCCGTCAAGTAGAACTCGACTTATTGCGTGGACAAGGATACGGAGTCCGAAAGTTTTCAAAATCAATAGGCTTCTCCACCTTGCCGTGATAAACATGTATACTGAATTTGGTTACGATCGGTGAAGTAGAACTTGAGTTATTGCGTGGACAAGGATACAGTGCGAAAAATAAAAATGGCCGCCAAGGGGAGATAAGTCATTGGAAAAGTGACTCATTGGAAAAGTTTGAAAATCAATAGGCTTCTTCGGCTTGCCGAGATAAACATGTATACCAAATTTGGTTACAATCCGTCAAGTAGACTAGTTATTGCGTGGACAAGCTGTGCCCACCCGCCCGCCCGCCGGCCCGCACGCACAAGATGAATACATAATATGTCCCGTTTTTTTCAGGACTAACATAGTTTCTCAGCATGGATTAGGTTCAAATATTTTGGTTAGTATAATGGTTGTACTTGTTTATCACAATAACAATGTATTTAGATACATGTTTTGAGAAATGGTGTCCGAATATTAAGCGTTATTACGGTAATGTTTATGACTTCCTCCACTGACAGTTGTCTCCCAAGCCTTTGTCTATGGTTTGGAGGTGGATTGGGTCAGGTGTCAGGAGATAAATAATCCAATACAGGTAAACGAAGAACAGAAGGGCAATCATGATCCATTGGTGAATTAAATTTTGTTTGATATTTTCCATTTTTCTCAGTAGAAATCTGATTTTACAGCACTTTAGACTTGTTGCTTAAGTGCTGCCAAACCATGTTTTACAAAATTAAAACGAGAACAGATGATTTTGTTCCCCCCCCCCCGCTCAACCCAAGACCAGCTGGGGCATAAAAATACATGAATTGTATTATATTAGTATTTCCATCACACTTGACTTGAAACTGAGGGCCCGTCTCTACATTACCTTAGCTGTTGCTCCGCCATGCCAGGGACATCTGCATTTTTCCCTTCATATTTTGTCTTATTTTGCAACAACTCTGCAGTTAATTCACTGGGGTTATATTTGTCAACTGAATCCATAGAATGCAAATATCACACTCTGTATGCTGCGAAACTTCTATAAATAGTTCAAAAACAATTAATTATTCTTTTATTTCTACCTGTACATATCATGAATATGTCTTGAGATTTCATTAGAATTGCATGCATCCTCCAGAGGACGTACTTCTAATGAAATTCCATCACATATTTACAGAGAGAAAGAAGACAAACACTCAAATTGTTTTGCTGTTATTTTCATCGCATCGCATCATTGCAAAGACTTAGAATGCTGGGAACGAAAATTGTTGTCTGCTGTTGTTTTATAGTTTGTCTCCTTTCTCAACAAAAACCTGGCTTGACAGCACTTTAGAATAATTTCCAATAAGAATAATTTCCATTGGAAATGATTCTAAAGTGCTGTCAAACCATGTTTTTGATGAGAAAAATGGAAAATAAAACATAAACAGCGGACGAAAAAATTCAATTCGGCATTGTAAGGGTTAAACCCTTAGACCGCTACACACAACAATTGTCGTCTGCTGTTGCTTTTATATCTTGCCTTATTTCTCAATAAAAACTTGGTTTGACATCACTTCAGAATCATTTCCAATGGAAATGATTGTGAAGTGCTGTCAAAGCATGTTGTAAATTATTCTAAAGTGTTGTCAAAGCATGTTTTTGATGAGAAAAATGGAAAATAAAAAATAAACAACAGACGAAAAAAGTTCAATTCGGCATTGTAAGGGTTAAACACTAACCTCACAGAAGAAGCAGAAAACTAAGATATGTACTCATGATGTACCTAATGCCATAACCCTTCCTACGCTGTTGACGGAAATTGCCATCTGCTGTTTTTCATTTTTGCTTTAATTCTTAACAAAAAACTGGTTATGACAGCACATGAGAATCGTCTCCACTGGAGACGATTCTCATGTGCTGTCAAAACCAGGTTTTTGTCGAGGAATATTGAAAATAAAACATTTCCAGCAGACGACAACATTTAATTCAGCGTAGTAAGGGTTAATCTTCCAGGTAAACAATACAACAAAGGCTGCAGTTCTATAAATAGAATGGAAATATGCACGTTTCCTCTTTGATACTGACTAACCCGCCCGGTTACAATACGTGTACTGAGGGATAATTGACAACGGTGACAGCAGCTGGCAATTGTGTCAGTATCCACGTAACTCGGAATTGGATATCGGACTGCACTAATGTACGGTATATGTATATGAAGTGTATGCCCTTTGTGACAATAACGTTTGTACTGCACGCTCAATAGTCATCAACTCATTATCATGGTGAGTTACATATAGATGTGCCACATATACAGGGTACAATTTTTTTTTTAATTTTCACTCGTCCTTACTTCGACAGAGATGGCAAAAATAAGAAATTTATATTAGAAAACTCAGAATTTTTACTCGTCCTGCATGCATTCGGACTCGTCAGGACGAGCGGACGAGTGGATTTTTCATGCCCTGATATAGATGTGTATTTTCATCCATAACAAGAGCAACAGGTGAAGGAATTGCATATATGCCAGTAATTGTGGATGAATACATGTTCCCAGTTACTTTAGTCTCAGTGTCAATATTGCCGAAAAGAAATTTTGAAATAGGTGCTTTTACTAGGATTAACCCTTTCCCTGTTTTGCGATATTTCGACTCATTCAAATTCAAAACATCTGAATAAAAGAATCAAATGCTGGGTCAAATGATGGTTAAATTATCTGATAGAGTAGAAAACATTGTGGGAAAAGGAGAAATTGCTTGTTACAAGCAATTTCTCCTTTTCCCACAATGTTTTCAAAAGACATCTTCTGCAGAGGCGTGAAAAGTCGTCTCTATCAGGGAAAGGGTTAATACAGCAAAAAAAAACACTATTTGTACAAAACAGCAACACATTAGTTTTGCTTTAAGGCTTCAAGCATGAACTATGACAGTGAATGACCTGTTTACTGCCAAATCGCCTCGAGATTTATTACATACATTTCTAACCGCAAAATAAACATCGACACATGACATTATTGTCGGGCACAGTAAGCAAACAGACACACTTCACCGTATCATATATAATAGACATATCTGCCAGCTGAAACAAGTGTAGTTATAAATAATCTAATGGCAATTGGCACGGAAGTAGGGTATGGTAGGCTTGAAAAAGTTTAAAAATATGACCACTATACTGTTAATATGTGAATCAGACAAATTTTGATTTTAACCCTTAGAACGCTATTTTATTTTTTTTGTCGTCTGCTGTTTATTTTACATTTTCCATTTTTATCATCAAAAACATGCTGTGATAGCACTTTAGAATAATTTCCATTGAAATGATTCTGAAGTGCTGTCAAAACATGTTTTTATTGAGAAATAAGGCAATATATAAAAGCAACAGCAGACGACAATTGTTGTGAGTAGCGGTCTAAGGGTTAAAACGTGTGAAACAGGACGCGAGAATCAGGGCTGTGGAAATAACATGCCCGACTTGCTCGACTCGATCAGTTTAATTACTGGGCAAGTGTATTTTCATATACAAATCTGAATCACAAGTATGCTGGTGCTCAAATCTTCAATGTACCGAATGCATGTATGAGGGGTTTCTAATTGATTTTCATAAAACCAGTGGAAGGAGTGGATTACATAAACATGGTACAATGGAACCTCTCTAAACCGGACACCCTGGGGACCTCCCTGGAGGTCCCCAGGGTGTCCGGCTTAGAGAGGGTTCACTGTAAATCAGGCATGCATTTGATCATTCTGAGCCATAATTGTGTGCTATGTGATCACAAACAGACATTATCACAGGAGGTATATAACCAAGAAACTAACATCACAGGTGTTTTCTTGGTGTCCGATTTAGAGGGGTTCCACTGTACAACATACATGTTTTCAGAAATGTGGCTCTGAACGTTCCAGCAACTGTTGAACTAAGGTCATAATATAAGATCCCGTCTCTATATTATTCATTCGTGAAGCCAGTGGGATAGAAATACAATGAACATACATGTACTTTTTAAGCCGAGAGCGGCCCTAAGGCCAGAGCTCTAGCTAAGGTGCGTAATTTGACCAACTTGGGGTGAAATTTTGTTATTTCTTCATCAAAAATGGCAAGTTGGGAGTCCTTTAGAATCATCTCATTGTCTCAAAATCAAAATAAACTTTGCGCATCACTCATCATAAGGAAGCTACATACCAAGTTTCAGGTCCGTAGCTATGATGGTTTGAAGCTTTGCGCATCTACTCATCATAAGGAAGCTACATACCAAGTTTCAGGTCTGTTGCTATTACGGTTTAAAAGTTTTATGAGCTACAAGGTTGGTGACCGGACGGATAGGAGAGGTTTCACTGTAAATCAGGCATGCATTTGATCATTCTGAGCCATAATTGTGTGCTATGTGATCACAAACAGACATTATCACCGGAGATAAATGATCAAGAAACTAACATCGCAGGTGTTTTCTTGGTGTCCGATTTAGAGGGGTTCCACTGTACAACATACATGTTTTCAGAAAAAAAAAAATATACTTTTGCGCATCACTCATCATAAGGAAGCTACATACCAAGTTTCAGGTCCGTAGCTATGATGGTTTGAAAGTTTTGCGCATCTACTCATCATAAGGAAGCTACATACCAAGTTTCAGGTCTGTAGCTATTACGGTTTAAAAGTTTTATGAGCTACAAGGTTGGTGACGGACGGGACGCATGGATGGATGGACGGGAATGGAACGGACGGACAAGGATAACACTAAATGCGCCATCCACTATCGTGGTGGGGCATAAAAATACTCTCAATTTGTTGGCTGTTATTTTCACTGCTAGCATGCAAAGAGTAAGCTATCCTCTAATAAGGCCAATAAAAGATGAAAGGAGTTCAAATATTGAACATCGTTGTACAAGCATGGGGATATTAAAAGCTAAAAGTAGAAACACAAACTGTAAATCCAATTGAACTTGGGCATAACAGGGTAACACTTTAATTGAGCTTGCAAACTTTCAACAAGCGATCACTTAAAAAATATATGAGACAAGACATGTGATTTTGTACCTAAGAAGATGTGCGATATATCATGAAATGTATTTCCAAAATTTACGATAATTCTGTAAATAAGTCGACAAAATGTTCAGAGCAATTGCGGAATAGAATAATTCAATTCAATTTCATCAACTTTCAATGTCATTTACAAAAAATATCGCAGTTTCTATAAATATTTTTCCTGAAAATTTGAGTATCTTCTCAGGTACAAAATCACATGGCTCGTCTCATATGCGCTATTCATGCGCTCTATGTAAATGTCGTGACTTGGCACGATCCCAAGGTGGGTTCATTAGCATTGCTTAATTAAATCCATGGCCAGGTATTATTCACATTTTAATCTGGGATGGCTTATACATTTAGCTAGTAGCAAATAAAACCTACCTTTACCAAATCCAGTGACGTGCACATAATGCATTGTTCCAGTTTTTTCCACAAACTCTATTCCGGGTTCAATTAAACTGTATACAATTCAAGTATAACACATTACATTCGGAATGCACCTTTTAATGCGTATAAAAAAAAATTAATATTTTATTTTTGTTATTTCAAAACGAAAGTATATGTTGTGACCACTCATTTGAACCGTCTCGTAGAGACGGTTCAAATGGTGGCCACGACATATACTTTTAACCACATATAAAGAAAATATTGAGGATTTTCCAACAAAATGACGTATTTAAATGGGTTAAAGTCCAATTCCGCTTCACTTCAGCCTTCACAATCTTCCTTGTTCACAATACACATGGCATTTGTCTCCATTCGCATGACAAGTGTTTTGTTTGATGTCTGAGTGGGCAAATAAGTTGGCTATCACAATCTGCTCCGTTGAATTCATCACTTTAACAACTCGAACATGAACGAACACAGGTAGATCTCAATATTCAATGAAATCATGAATTTGGTGATTTTATTCACGAGTGTATCTATTGTTCCTAGCGTGTTGTTTTCACATGATTTCAATGATCATCAAGGCAGCACTAAACTGTATACAAGTCAGTAGTTGTAGATTTCACTGCAGCCACAATCACACATAAAGAACTCCAAGATGAACCTACACTGGCTTGAATCATACGTGTGCTTTTATATTTCTTAAACTCTTAAACTTTGTGAATGACAACATCCATTTATTTTAATGTTAAATCGGTTGAAATGAATCAGAAGTAATACAGTTTCTCTATTCAAAATGATTGTCATGGGAACCAACAGATTGCCCCATCAATGGAATTAGCTTCAGAATTTTACATGCAAAAACTGGGTAGATGTATTCCCACAAAATGTAGAGAAAAAACACGAAAATGCAATACCATGTGATCATGTGTACAAATTGGAATGAGAATCGAGTCACATAATACAAACAGAAAGTGTCCGCAAATCAACACAAATTGCCGAGCACTGAAGGAGTCCAGCGCTCCAGATAAGGAATTTGTAATTGAGTATTGTCACTCCATCATTTCTGAAGCAATTGGGTATTTCAACATTTTAATTGGGTAAAATAAAATCACACTACTGTTTACACTTCAACAGACAGCAATTATTGAATGGTTTGCTTTCGAAATGAAAACATATCTTGGCAAGATGTGTTTTCATGGAAAATAAAAAAAATATGCTATATTTGTAGTGTGTTTATTGTTTTCTGCAGCATGATAAAGGTGCCACAAATTTTGTATTGCTTTTTGATACTCGCTACTTCTGATTTCAATTGGGTTTTTGGCAATTTTAATTGGGTATTTAAGCAAAACGCAGCTTATCTGGAGCTCTGGAAGCCTGTTAAAATTATAGGTTGGACGTATCAGAAATCACTACTCCAGAAACTGTATTTCAGGGGAAAGTATTGGTCATGTGATGAACCAGGTCACAAATTAATGGTATGCCACAAAATAATTGTACCTTGTCACCAAGCGAGACATTCCAGCACTGTTTTCACACTTTTGCAACATTTTCTGCCCTAGTAATTCCCCCTTATCCCTTGAGAGCTTCAAATAATTTACCTTCAGTCTATTGTATGATGGGTAGTTATGCTGGAAATTACTGTTATTATAATAAAGATGCTTACTCAAGTTATTCATAGATTCACGAGAAACAAACGTGCCGAAGGTCACAATATACATGTACATGTATGTCCATTGAGGCATAGCCAATAAGCAAGGGCAGATAACTCACTGGAAAAAATCGATATGGTTCTTCCTCCTGCCGTGATAAACGTGCATACAAAATTTGGTGAAGATCCATCAAGAAGAATTTGAGTTATCGTGACGACAAGCTGCACGTCTGTACAGTGTGAATACATACGTCCTGTATTGTTTTTTCGAACATGTGTGCAAACACTGCTAAGAGCCGTAACATAGATTATCACATGAACACCTTGTTGTGATGTCTTGTAACCCATTTCATAAATGTGATATGATACACATGTAACAAGAAATGACATCATTAAATGAAGCTACTCCCCTCACGGACAGCCTTGATAATGAAAAAAAACAACAAAAAAAACAAGTTGAACATAAGTCCTCAGTGACCTTGACTTTGGGCGGTCGGACTAACACCTGCAGGGATTTTGATTGGCTAGCCGCATCACCCACACTACATATTCGTATTATGCGCTAGCGTTATGCCCAACAAACAAAACAAAGACGTCCCTAATGACGTCCCTAATGGCACGACAAAGCAACAATGTTTTGACATGGATGTCAGTCATCCTAGTTTAATCCTCGTTTGGCGTTGGTAAAATGACTACAATTGTTAAAATGCTTGGTAATATGAAGTGTTTACACAGAACGGGAACCTATACTATGGCACATATATAATATATTTGTTATATTAAAACTATTTTTTCAGCTTGATGCGAAAATAGTCAATGGCGTCTTCTCGCTGAAAAATATTGGATATATCTGCTATTTGAAGTGTGAAGCCACAGCCACATATTTGCTGGTGTATGGCATGCTGCCATTCTGATTGGCTTTATTCTAGTATAGCATGAGAATCAACTTTAATGAAGGACATTTCCTTTCTCATTACTATTTCTAATCCAAGAAGAGTGTTGCACAGGGCTTCAGATAAGGAATTAGTAATTGAGTATTGTCACTCCATCATTTCTGAAGCAATTGGATATTTCAACATTTGAATTGGGTAAAATAAAATCACACCACTGTTTACACATCAACAGACAGCAATTATTGAATGGTTTGCTTCGAAATGAAAACATGTCTTGGCATTTCATTAGAATTGTCTCCTTGAGACAATTCTTATGAAATACCAAGATGTGTTTTCATGGAAAATAAGAAAAGATATGCTATATTTGTGGTCTGTTTATTGTTTTCTGCAGCATGATAAAGGTACCACAAAAATTGTTATTGCTTTTTGATACTTCCTACTTCTGATTTCAATTGGGGTTTTTGCAATTTTAATTGGGTATTTAAGCAAATACACAGCTTATCTGGAGCATGGTTGCATTCATATGATTAGCATAATGATGGCAGTTTTATTAGAAAGGCAATTACTTGAAGGTAACACAATTCCATCCATAAAGAGTGTGGCTGATTGCATGGTTATATATTTATAGCCACTTCATTTCATTATCCTTGTCCTGTCATGATAGCTCGCTGGTTCCAGCACCAACTGCCAATGAATTTATTCCCAAGATCATGGCAATACTTATTTTGCAAAAACTCTGAGGATGCAGGAAATTAAAATTCTCGTCTACTGTTTCGTATTTTGTCTTTTTTGTCAATTAACCCTTTCAACATAACAGGCCTGTATAGTGGTATTGGCAAAAAGTGTAGATCCAGAAGAGCCGGCTCGTGACAAGCCGTCTCATCAGGATCTGCACTTTTTGCAAGTAATTTTCATATTTTTGAGAACAAGAACACAACCTTATCATAAATTTATTAGTCTGAAAATTATTTTGTGACGGTTGGATTGGATGCAAAATGTACATATTAAAATCTGTTCCAGTTACTCAGGGGTGAAAGAGTTAAACATGGTTTGACAGTACTCTAGAATCATTTCCATTGGAAATGATTCTAAAGTGTTGTCAAATCATGGTTGCGATGTAAAAATTTGAAAAAAAAACAACAAAAAAACAGCAGGCAACAAAATTTAATTCAGCATTGTAAAGGTTAAATGTTAAAACTATAATATATATATTACATTGTGATCAACCACAGGTAGTAAAACACATACATGATCTTTGAAACAGGCTTGCCATCTGAAATTACTAACAGGAGAAATACGGTAATTGAGACATCCTGGTTCAACTGGTCACGCAGTTCAAATAACAACAAGTAAATTTGAGAGGTCTGTGCCGCATCATTTTACATCAAACCTCAAACACCGATCATATAGTAGGCGTATTTTAAAATTCAATAGCGTAAAGTTCTGACATCGTGTTATCAAGTCCAATTTAGACAACAATGGTATAACAAAGCCTCCGGTATTTGGGCAATTTGTAACACACTTTACTTTATACGCATTTTGGTTCTATCGGAAAACCACAGAGAGATTTAATACGAAAGATAAAAATTTAATACCCACTCATGTTTGTTGTTTCGTGATGGGATCAAAGTTGGCTTTAGTGATTGTATAGCTGGGTATGGCAGCGGCATTTAGTAAGTCCAGCTAAGACGGTAAGCTGTACCAAGATGCCCGATTTAGAAGAAACAGAATAAAATTTGTAAAAGTAAAATATTGATTGCCAAACAATAGGGAAGTCGGGACCAAAGTTCTTGTGAAGACACAGAATTTTTTTAATTGGATCGCAGCTGCCAAATGGGACTTTATGACAACGCAATCAGTGTAGCCCCACCCCCCCCCCCCCCCCCGGATCAGTCTGCAGGTCTGTGTAGTCTCATCAGGGTCTGCATGGACTCATTATTCACTCTCACAGATCATTACTGCTGCCAATAAACAGATTTAGTACTGTTTTTACTACTGATCATATTAATGCACGGTACAACAAAATTGAAGGGGTCAGTGGAAAAAGGGGGCGAACTCCATGAGGGAGTTAGCCCCCTTGTACCACTGACTTCTTCAATGAGGGATCGTAGCTAGTTATGGCCCTTTGCAAATCTATTTATATTGATCTGGTGCTATGTTGTAATTCAGCGATTATTTCTCACTGAATAGCACAAAACTTGAGTTTTGCAAACAGAGTAGACCCAGATCAGACTGCACATCTGTGCAGTCTGATTGGAGTCTACACTGTTTGCAATAACATTAATAAGTGTTAAAATATGAATCTGACAAATAATGTAGTCCCAGATCAGATCGTGTAGATATTATGTAGGATGATCTGGATCAACACTAGTCGAAATCACTATAATCGCTCATTTTCATAACAGATCATGCTACATTCGTCCTTTTTACAAGCCCTAGACTACACAATTTGGACCGGATTTCTATAAATAAATTCAACGGGAGATAACTAGCTACGATCCCCCATTGGCCTCAAAATGTCCTTTAGTCATCTAGCCCAATTCTTCTCCTGTACTCCAGTAACGGAATGGAATTGGTGAGGTCAATATGATTATCATAGTTCTGCATTTTTGTAAAACTTCCCTTGAACAATATGTATACAATGTAAAGGCATCTTATGATCCTTAAACCGCTATCTTAATTTTGTTGTTGTCTGCTGTTTATTTTCTATTTTCCATTTTTATCATTAAAAACATGCTTTTACAGCATTTTAGAATAATTTACAACATGCTTTGACAGTACTTCAGATTTCCATTTAAAATGATTCTGAAGTGCTGTCAAACCATGCTTTTATGGAGAAATAAGGCAAGATATAAAAGCAACAGCAGACGACAATTGTTCCGAGTAGCACAGTCTATGTTAACCACTAACCTTTTACGAATATAGGACAAACTAGATTTGGCAGTAAGCAGGGGCTTACGGAATACCCCCCCCCCACATCAGCCCTGACCTAGAATAAATTCCAGCTCGCATACTATCATTTTCAGATAAAAGACTATGTCAGCACATATGGAGAGTGCGATGGTGGTTCAAGTTGAAAAAAGCAAAGTAGACATTCTAAGTCCGTGATCTTGACCCCTGGCATAAATGGGGGTCATAGGTTTGTTGCAGAATGATGTATGAGTGTCAGAGAAGGGCCGGGTAAAATATCACTGCATTCCGCAAAGGGAAAGAGAAGTTATAAGGAAATTTACATTTGTTAAGTTTTAGTTTTTTTCTAAGTTTATAAGTCCGTGACCTTGAGCCCTGGCATAAATGTGGGTCGTAGGTTTGTTGCAGAATGATGTATGAGTGACAGAGAAGGGGTGGGTAAAATATGAAAGATTTCCGCAAAGGGAAAGAGAAGTTAAAAGGAAATTTACAATTGTTAAGTTTTCGTTTTTTTCTAAGTTTCTAAGTCCGTGACCTTGACCCCTGGCATAAATGGGGGTCGTAGGTTTGTTGCAGAATGATGTATGAGTGTCAGAGAAGGGGCGGGTAAAATATGAAAGATTTCCGCAAAGGGAAAGAGAAGTTAAAAGGAAATTTACAATTGTTAAGTTTTGTGACGGACGGAAACACGGAAACACGGCACACGGAAACACGGACGGACGGACGGACAAGCTGACTCCAGTATACCCCACCACAACTTTGTTGCGGGGGTGGGGGGGGGGTATAATGACAACATGGATAAAACCCCCTTCATGATTTTGACAGGGTGGACAAAACCCCCTTCATGATTTGTACAGGGTGGACATAACCCCCTTTATGATTTTTACAGGGTGGACAAAACCCCCTTTATTAATTCCCAGGATAAATAAAAGATTTGTTTGCTGTTTATTATTATTGATATTATTTACTAAAATTTAAAAAAATCATAATATACAACAAACAAATATTCATAATTTGCTAATGAAAAAATTCAAGTAGCAGAAAAGAACAGAACAGGGCATATACTAATACCAGGTTTCACAAATGTATTCATTCAAATGAAGGGGGTTATGTCCACTTATGTCTACTTATGTAAGAAACATGAAGGGGGTTATGTCCACCCTGTCAAAATCATTAAGTTTTATGTCCACCCTGTCAAAATCATGAAGGGGGTTTTGTCCATGTTGTTATTTTCACACGAAGGGGGTTATTGTCCAAGGGAGTTTTGTCGTCTGCTGTTTATTTTCTATTTTTATCATCAAAAACATGCTTTGACAGCACTTTAGAATAATTTACAACATGCTTTGACAGCACTTCACAATCATTCCCATTGGAAATGATTCTGAAGTGCTGTCAAAACATGTTTTTATTGAGAAATAAGGCAAGATATAAAAGCAACAG
Source organism: Conchocele bisecta (assembly GCA_029237695.1). NCBI lineage: Eukaryota > Metazoa > Mollusca > Bivalvia > Lucinida > Thyasiridae > Conchocele > Conchocele bisecta. Next base: position 10,359,373 of record CM055269.1, on the reverse strand, counting down.
CAGATGACAATTGTTGTGTGTAGTGGTCTAAGGGTAAATAATACAAAGAGTTCTTCAGGTTGTTGAAAAGGAGTGTAGGACAAAATCCCCCCCCCCCCCCGCCATAATCCCCCAAGATTTTTGACACAGGAGGGCAAAATCTCCCCCACCGTCTAAAATCACAGGTAGGACATAATCCCCATCAAAATAGGTACAAAATCCCCCCCCCCCCCACAATGAAAATGTAGCCTTGGACAAAATCCCCCCCATCATATTCAGTACTTTTATTTGCACAATAAACATCAACATCAAGCACATTTAATGAAGTATTTTCAGTTGCACAATCAAACAAGCACATTTAATAAAGTATTTTCAGTTGCACAATAAACTTCAAACAAGAATATGTATGTATCGTTTGTACATTTGTATACTGATGTCGGTCCCAAACCATATTGTTTTAGTGAAGAATCGATTACCATTTCAAAGAATTATTCGCCAAAACGATACTAGGTAAATCCTGTAACAATCATTCATTTCTGTTTGTTTTAATAAAACGTAATCCTTGAAAGAAATCAGGTAATTCAATTACCCTGATTAAAGAGGATTAGAGGGTGAAATTTGAAAACCAATTAATGCAATGATTCTTTCAAAACATATTGATGGAGGGGGGGGGGGGGATTATGTCCTACCTGTGATTTTTGGACGGGGGAGGGGGGATTTTGTCGTACCTGCCTTTTAGTCGAGGGGGATTTTGTCCTCCTGTGTCAAAAATCATGGGGGTGGGGGGGGGATTTTGTCCTTCTGTGTCAAAAATCATGGGGGGGGGATTATGTCGGGGTGGGGGGGTTCATTAATTATTGAGTTTGTTTTTTACATCAATTCAACAACAATATTAATTATTATAACAAATCATACAGACCGGGAAAAGATGAGGAAATAACATTCCTTGAAGCCTGTAAAGATTTACAGAAAAACCTAGCCAGACCCCTGCAGCCTTTTTCACCTGTTCATGTATGACCAATATTTGACCACAAACATGGCCAAGTTTTGTAATAGCTTCACACCCCTGCAGGGTTTGTCAAGCAGTAATTGTGGCAATAAACAACTAGTGTGGTCAATATGTTGAGAGTTTATAATGCACTTACAATAACCTGTCACTCACGACATGATGTGACAAATCAACGGACATGTGACTGTCCACCCACGTACGCTGGACGTACATTTAGTGAAACACAAGTAATACTATATGTACATGCGCCATAGCCCATATGTCCTCAACCAAAGGCAGTACGTAATTTCATATACAAAATAAAAATGTAATGACATTGCGCATGCCATGCTATAAGGCACAAAACTGGAATATGGCGCATAATCTGAAATTACGGAGATTCAAATGTATGGAAACAATATCTCTTAAATTTCAATATTATATTATATTGAAGTCTGTTAATATCACACAAATTAAGAACTTTATTTACAGATTTTAAACTGGAAAATTGATTATAAAACAAAATGCCAACGCTGCCAAGCAGTCATGAACTAAACAGCCATCAAGCACACATGACCTTCACCTTGAGGGGATGAAGGTAACATTGAATAGGGCTCTTCCCATGTTTGATATGAATATACATGTGAAGCAGTCAAGTTATCTCACAGTAGCAAAAAATCTTTGTGTAGCACCCATAACCTTGACCTTAACCCTTAGACCGCTATCTTATTTTTGTTGTCGTCTGCTGTTTATTTTCTATGTTCCATTTTTATCATCAAAAACATGCTTTAACAGCACTTTAGAATAATTTACAACATGGTTTGACAGCACTTCAGAATCATTTCCATTGGAAATGATACTGAAGTGCTGTCAAACCATGTTTTTATTGAGAAATAAGGCAAGATATAAAAGCAACAGCAGACGACAATTGTTGTGAGTAGCGGTCTAAGGGTTAAGAGGATAAAGTCCACATTCAATAGTGTGCAACCCATGGTCAATTTGAATGTACAAATGAAGTATAGTGAAGGTTGGATAGATGGTAGTTGAGTTATCGCTCACACAGAAATGCAAATAATCTACAGATGGACAGATGCACAGATGGACAGACAGGATAAACAATACATGCCACTGATAACTATCATTGCGATGGCAAAATATAATATTGAACAATGCAAAGACAAAAAGATGGTTAACTTATCAATGTTATTTAAAATGAACTCCGACTGAAAATAGCAACATCCAATGGAATTACAGACAAATATTTTTGGCAGCCATTACCCATACATCTGCCAAATGTACAGAAATACAAATACTGATAAGTGGCACACAGATAAACTCGTCATTCAATGTCCCACAATGCTGCATTCAATATTCAACCTTATCATAGACAAATGATTTATACCGACAACTTCACAATTATAAATAATAAAACATGACCGTTATTTACTTGTAACCATACATTGAATACACGACACACTACAATCAATGACTGATAGGAGGCTTGTGAAGCTAAGTACCATGATAAACCTAAGTATTTGAACACGTTGTTGTGTAGGTTTCCCAAAACAAATGTATCCAAATACATTGGTATTGTGAGAAACCCATACAACAATACTAACAGAACTATTCACACACTCTTCCTTGTGGGAACATATATTTATATGTGTTTCTCAGGGTAAAATGTGTATAAAAAATAAACCCTTAGACCGCTACTCACAACAATTGTTGTCTGCTGTTGCTTTTATATCTTGCGTTATTTCTCAATAAAAACATGTTTCGACAGCACTTCAGAATCATTTCCAATGGAAATGATTCTAAAGTGCTGTCAAAGCATGTTGTAAATTATTCTAAAGAGCTGTCAAAGCATGTTTTTTATGATAAAAATAAAAACAGCAGACGACAAAAAATTAAGATAGCGGTGTAAGGGTTAACCCTTTTATTTCAACACTAAATAGTTAGAACCGACTGTGCTGTGTTAATTTTCCAACCAATTCAATTGTCACAAAATGTTGTTTCTAAAAAAAATATGAACTTACTTGCAAAAAGGGCAGATCCTGATGAGACGGCTCGTCACGAGCCGGCTCATCTGAATCTACACTGTTTGCAGACACCACTACAGAGGTATGTAGTGTTGAAAGGGTTAACAAACAACACCTGTATCCCTACCTACACAGTACTCACATGTTGCTACGTCAGAGGATAAAATCATGAGGCTTACAGCCATTGTCCAGAATGTGTCAGAATGTGTCAACCAAAACAATAGAAACAATGGTCGGAAATAATCAACCACACGTGACATGGCATTTTCAATTAAGGCGTTATCTATTTACTGTATAACAAGGTGGGGTTGTGATGGCATATTTATTTATTTAATGGTAGTAAACAGCTATGGTCATATTAGGTCGGGTTAACATGGGTCGAATCACATATTTCACCTGTACGGATGGGGGAAAGTCCCAATCAGAACTGAATATTTACAAAATAATATATTCAGCCCTGAAATTAGAATAACCTGATCTGGTGACAGGTCCTCATCACACCAGAGTCATTTAGCCTCATTCCCTAAAAGTAATAGGAGTAATACTAATCTTACTATTATTATAATGGGTATAACCAGATATTGCTCTGAAGTAACAAGAAAGCCAAAAATATAAATGAGGACCAAACCAGGGATATCGATGTTCCTGTAAAGATGAACCTCATCGTTGTGATGGCATAACGTGGTTGACAAATGTGAAACCAGCAAACTAAAGCATGTATATGCAGTGTAAGAACATCAGTTGTCCGTCCGAAATAAACAGCATTGTCGTGGCTCCACATCATCTATAACAATTGCTCTATTACATCAGGTACCTAGCTGCGCATTGACCAAATACACGGCTTTACTTTGCAATGAAATGTTGCAATGTAAACAAGTCTGAGTTCCTTTCAACGAGGACACCATTACATGCACCTGATACACAGAATACCAGGCTAGTGTATATTGATAGCAAGTTTATCAGGCTAGGCTCGGAAAAGTAGGAATTCCTCGGCAAGTCTCGGAATTCCTACATGTTTCCTAGCCTCGCCTGATAAACTTGAAATCATGACATCGCCTAGTGTTCTCTATGTATGGGCCAGTCCATGTGATTGTATGTTTCGCGCAGTTACATTATCCCAAAACTAATGTAGAAAGACGACATTATATTCTATACATGATGTGTAAATATTGATAGAGAAGATATGAATTTCAAAATTTTAAATTCTGATTTTGCTCCCTCATTTCATTGTCCTTTACAGAAAATATGGATGATTTTCCACACTAAATTCAGGAAATGTTCATATGCAATGCAATGCAATAAGGCATATTATGTGACCAATCGGCCAAAGGGCTGGACACAACTGGACACAGGAGACAACACATATACAGACATGATCAACACCACTATCTAAATTGAGGAAATATCTAAATTGAGGACACAAAGTCTAGCAACGTAAACAAGTTGTAAAATTTCACAATAAATCGAGATTACATTTCTAAATTTGTACATACAGAGAGCTGCTGTTATCTTTACAAACTGCGTTGATCCAAAGTTCCCACACACAAGGGTAACAGAAACCATGGAGACTTATCTATAAAACCTGTCTCTATAATCAGTGTCACCACATCAACTTGTAACAATCGTTTCTCTGGATGTAGGCATCAATGTACTAATTTGATACAACATGTGCAAGATTCCCACACCCAAACATCTGTCTTAGTGAAACTAATGTCACTACCATCCATACAAGAGTACACGTGTCTGTGCAACTCACAGATTTGGTCAGTACAATAATAGTACAATGGAGCTCCAGATAAGGTGCGTATTGGCGTATTTTACGCAATTATTTTAGCTGAATACGCATTGATTATCAAAAGGGTGAGTACAAAATACACACAGCAATGTGAAAATACGCATTGAATTTCAAATCGAGTAGTGAAAATACTGCCATAAAGTTGAAAATTCACTTAGTTGAGCTGCAAAAAGCAAACTTTTTGCAGCTCAACTAAGTGAATTTTCAACTTTATGTGAATTTAAGTGAATGTTTAATTGTTTTTTGTTTTTTTTTATCATTTGTTCCCTATTTAGTAATGAAAAAATCAATAATCCAGTTGTAAAAGTAAAATACGCAATGATTTTGAAATCAGGGGGTATAGTACGCTTTAGACACTTAGCTTATCTGGAGCCCTAGTACAAGTTTAATAATAACAAGTTTACTATATGCCTCATTCATTATGAAATCAGTTGACACGCTAGATTTTATTTATTGCATATAAGCACATCACCATATCGATGGTCTAGTAACATAAGGTCGTAAGTGCTATGCTAAAGCATAGCACTTACGACCTTATGTTACTAGACCATCGATATATTGAAGCTGTACTGCTCTCCTAGCATGTTTTCTGTAGCGGTCTCTTTTGCATATTTATTACACTAGTGTATTATGATTTTAGTACACTGTGTATACATGTATGTGGTTGTAGATATTTCCCGGCTTGCATGGATGACACGGGACAGTGTATTTATAAATGTTTCCCTAATATGACAAACACTGACAACTCAACAAGCCATAGGACAATCAATGTGGCAATAAATATACCGGAAATACAACAGAAATACAATAGTGGCTGTGACAGCTCATCATAATATAACATTTGGACAGGATTGCTTGATTGAAAGAGGGTTTATATCTGTAGCCTATTTCACCAACATTGCAAAGTATACTTATCTAGCAAAGTATACTTTTGGGAGTAATCATTTATTTTTCCCGAAATGCATTATTTCATATAGAACTAACAACTGCATATATTTGATGATTAAAAATATGCAGAATTATTATACTGAATTTATTACATTATCATAGCCAAAATGGCTGTGATAATGTAATAAATTCAGTATAATAAAAATTAATAAATTTATTTGCTAGATAAGTATACTTGGCAATGTTGATGAAATAGGCTACTGGTATATATGCTGAGGATACACCAGTTATATGAATACTTTTCTCTTATTTCTCCATGAAAATGTATATGTACCGTATATGCCTTTCAGCAACTCAGAAAACCGAGACAATTCAAATGTGAAACATATTGTGGAATTTGTGTAGCCCTACAGAGGTACTCAAATGTAAAGGGCTCGTCTTTACTATGCTGAATTAAATTTTGTCGTCTGCCGTTTTTTTGTTAAATTTCTTTTACAAAAACATTTTGACAGCATATGAGAATGGTCTCCGCTGGAGACAATTCTCATATGCTGTCAATGAATGTTTTTGTGAAGAAAATATATCAAATGACATGATTCCCTGGGTTAAAACAACCAGACTGGTACAGGCACTAGTAATAGTACCAGACTGAAGCAATATGCACACTACGCAATTCTGCATATATCGTCATATGTGCACCAGGGGCCCGTTTCACTAAACTTTGTACGACTAAAATGTTTGTAAGTGTAAAATTATGATATTCGATAAATTGCACATTAACAATCTTTGCTTGTATTAAAACAATTATTGGATTTACATTTATTGCACATGCAGCCTATGCTCAATAAATGTAAATCCATCAATTAAAATATCCAGATGATCCTAAATTTGCACTTACGAATATTTTAGTCGTACAAAGTTTAGTGAAAAGGGCCCCAGATGATGTGTCCAGCAAGAAATGACTTACCCCTGGGCTCGATTCTGACACCACGTCCCTGCCGCCATTCCCAATGTCCCGGGCTCTTTGTCTTCGGCCTGCAATATATAAAGATATCGAGAAAATTGTAATATTATTATACTGTCAATATAAATTCTGTTAGAAAAAACATCAAATAAACTGTCTGGCATATTTTAAATCCACAAGCCATACACAATGCTGTCAGAAACAATTATAGACTAACATACATTATTTCTGAAAATGTGAACATTTTGTATTTCTCATTAATATTTCTCTATGAAATTGACTGTTGGTGTCTATTACAAATTAAATTTTGTCGGCTGCTGTTTATTTGTTAATTTCAGTTTTCTCAAGAAATATGACACAACAGCAGAAGACAATTTTCGGTTCGCGCCTTTTAAGGGTTAACATTGTCAAATGATGGATAACTTGCTTGAAACAATGGAAGAATGGCAGCTAATGTAATAACCAGAATTGGCTTGCTTACCCGCTGTTTCACGTCTTATAAAGTTTAACACTTAACCCTTTCAACACTACAGACCTGTATAGTGGTATGGCAAAGAGTGTAGATCCAGATGAGCCGGCTCGTGACCGTCTCATCAGGATCTGCACTTTTTGCAAGCACTTTTCACAGTTTTGCTAACAAAAACACCTCCTTTTTATAAATGAACTAGTCTGAAAATCATTTTCTGCCGATTAGATTGGTTGGAAAATTAACATCAAAAACCATTCCAGTTACTTTCAGGTGTTTCAGGGTTAACCAATATTTACTGCCACTAGTGAAGAAATCATGAGGCTGGTTGTGCAGAATGATGAGAATCTACACTGACAATGGTCCTCTCGTGACAACCGCTGTCGCTTTTCAAGGTTCCAAGTTTCACCACATCAAATACATAATTGCATATAACAAGGCAAAAGAAATTGACACACATGTATATGTGTAAACATGTATACATATAATTTATGTGAATAGAGTTGTTACAAAATTACCTTGAATACATCTTATACCTTTCAACTGAGTTGACATGACCATGCAAAACGCCTGGAATGCACATTTGAATACAATACCAAACCATTATCATCAATTTTCTCTCCGCCATTGTACTTTGTAGCCAATGACAGTACATGTATTTTACTTTTATTGTTACAAAGTGACTCACCTGGTCGCATTGTCCCAGTTGAAAGAAGAAATGCGCGATAAAATCCCAATATGTTGTTCTAAAATTCACTCAGTTCAATTTAATCCAACAAATCAACCAACATGATTACAATAAGTCACACACACACACACACACTGAACTTCTTAACGAACTAAACAACGTAATCCTTATATCCGTGAGAATCAACAAAAAACTATCCGAGACACGTTGATATATTCTTAAAAGACGTGAATCACCCTCAGCAGCTACAAACAACACTTGTTGATATTCATAAACTCCGCGATCAGTAAAGTCACAACTCTATATGCTGGGGAAACTCGAGCCGTTGACACAATAATGTTCCCACACCCACCTCAGTCGGTGGTCAATGAGTCCAGTTTGTGATGTAGGACGCGGCCGTTGGCAACATGAGAGAATCTAGATAACAGCCACGACAGGTATTTACCTGGCCAGATGACGACAATGCTTCAGGTAACAACCAGGCATGCAGTCATATCGATTGTTTACCGATTCAATAGCCATATATTGCAACAATATTGGATCTCACAGGCTGCACGAGGATAAATAACACCTTTATATGATGTAAATAGACGATCTAACACGTGATATTTATTAAACAAGAATATCCATTGGAAATGATTCTGAAGTACTGTCAAACCATGTTTTTATTGAGAAATAAGGCAAGATATACAAGCAACAGCAGACGACAATTGTTGTGAGTAGTGGTCTACGGGTTAAATCATCATTCATGTACGATCCTCTGTGTATCTTCCAATGGCAAGAAAAAGTTAGGGCACTGTAAAACCTACGGTATTTCAGTTATTTACAACAATATCCTACCATACATTATGCATTGTTTTTATATTGTTTCATGTGTGAAATGTAAGAAAATGTTTATTTGACCAGGTGCGCTGATTATCGTGAAATAATACCCTCATGATGCGGCCCAACTGCTAAACAAACTCACTTGTTTGTTTAGCATAAGGACCCAGTCACTTGTGCATTATCTCATGATATAAATCAGCTCACCTGGTAAATAAATGGTAAAGCATCTGAGACAAATGTATGTGCAATGGTATTAACCCTTACTACGTGGGGAAATGTGAATTATCGTATGCTGTTGTTCGATATTTTCCCTTCTTTCTGTTTAATCCTTAGACCGCTATCTTAATTTTGTTGTTGTCTGCTGTTTATTTTCTATTTTCCATTTTTATCATCAAAAACATGCTTTGACAGCACTTTAGAATAATTTACAACATGCTTTGACAGCACTTCAGAATCATTTCTATTGGAAATGATTCTGAAGTGCTGTCAAAACATGTTTTTATTGAGAAATAAGGCAAGATATAAAAGTAACAGCAGACAACAATTGTTGTGAGTAGCGGTCTAAGGGTTAAAAGTAAACAACAGACAACAAAGTTTAATTCAGCATTGTAAGGGTTAAACTGTAGCTGTCACAGACATAGGCTGAATGTGTTTGGACCAGTGTAGCTCTTGATCAGCTAACAAAATCAAGCAACTTGCTATGTTATAGCTTAGATAATCTCAGCTATACGAATTATAAAATATGGTCACAGCCCATTCTGTCCTCATGTGTTGCGAAACAAAATGGAATAAAATGATAATCCAGGTCAAAGTAGGTACATGTTTATTATTGGTCTGTGCAAGTTTTTTAACAGAACTGCGAACCGCTCCATCGTCACTAAATACCAGGACAGAATGGCTGTTATTGTGACCATATTTTATAATGGATGGGTCTCAGCTATAAAGATACAGATAATATGAAAGACAGATGAAATAGTAAAAGTCATTCGTACAGCTGAGATTATCTAAGCTAGCTATGTTAGATCAGAAATATTTCTGCGACTAGACAGTGAGCAGTGTAGACTGACCATGAACAAGACAATCCCGGATTACACATTGGGCCCTTTATTTTGTGGCGTTAACCGCCACTACGCGTGAAATGAAAATTGTCGTCTGCTGTTTTTCATTTTTGCCTTAATTCTTAACAAAAAAACCTGTTTTGGCAGCACATGAGAATCGTCTCAAGTGGAGACGATTGTCATGCGCTGTCAAAACAGGTTATATCGAGAAATATTGAAAATAAAACATTTCCAGCAGACGACAAAATTTAATTCAGCGTAGTAAGGGTTAAAGATTGGTCCGTCCACTTACAGAGCAGTTTTCCTGTTTACGCAGAACAAATTTTAATTATCACCTTCAAACACATTATGCAATGAAGAAAATTTATTATACCAATAGTAAATATAGTTTATGAAGTGGAGGAAGTAAATTGTGGAGATCAATAAACTGACCAATTGTTAATACGATGACCAATATAAGGCCGACAATAAATTAAAATATTGATCAAATTACATCGTAATGAACAAGACACCTTCATTTCTTTCATCGAGGTCAATGAAGAAATATAATTATGTAGTTAGCAAACGGAAATAACTAGCCAGTCTAAAGAATGTGTCGATTTGAAGCGTCATTGACCAGTAAAATTCTGGCAGAACCAAGACAAATATAAACTTCTGACATGATTTTCGTACAATTCTGATTGTGTAATTATACATGTAGTACATCGGTGTTGAAATGGTAAAGTAATCAACAAAGAATATCACATATTTTTTTATTCCAAGCTGTAAAGCATAAGCTCTCCAGAAAGGGCCTAAAATAACTGGACATGAGACCCATATTTTACAAAATGACGTGTCATGGCAGTACGTGCGACTCCTGACAATGGGCACAGTCGGTCATAGACGCCACGAGAGACTACCCTGATGGAATATATAACGATAAGTGTATAGTTATAGACAAGTTTGAAAAGTTATGTACCATGTGACACTACTTATTGACCAACCCTCGTACATGTTGACCTTCTATTGGCAGAACATTCTTTTCTTAAGTATTGCAATGCCTCCTTTCGAGGATTACATGCTGAATCATATTTTATTCATATACATGTATATGTACATTCGATGTACTCGGTGAATAGCCGCTACCCATTTACAGCTGGATGGACTGAATAGAGATCGGACCACAGTTTAAAATCTCATCCGAAAGACCAGTGGGTTGGCAATTAAATATTTTTCATGCCTAGGGTGAGGATTGAACTCACAACTGCCGGTATTGAAGTCCAATGCCATATTCGCTAGACCACGTCCCATGCCTGCACACATCTTAATAAGATTTTTAGTGACAAAATAGTAACAGGACACATATGGTTTATGTCAATTCCATATTATCAGTATACGGTACATGTATATGGTTGGTTTTCTGCTATGATATGGCTCATTGCATACAGGTAGAAGCTTTAAGCAAATATTTGCATTTTATCCCTGAATCATTATCGGCTGTCAATCAGAAATATTTCAGAATAAAAAGAATATGAATACCGGCACAGTGGAAAACAGTCAACGTGCCACCGTGAAATATGCCATTGTCGACACAATACGCCACGTCATACTAAGGCAAATGCAATAATACCTGACCTTACTACAAAGACTGAGGTATCAGGCAGACTCTTGACGGCCACTACCATGTGGTGGTTTCCCAAGAGGTGGAATGTATAAGCCTGTAAGCCTATTAACCCTTAGAAGGCGGGAAACTTAACTTGTCGTCTGCTGTTAGTTTATACTTTGCCTTCTTTCTAAGTAAAAACATGGTTTTACAGCACTTTAGAATCATTTCCAACGGAAATGAGTCTAAAGTGTTGTCAAATCATGTTTTTATTAAGGAAAATGGAAAATAAACAGCAGACGACAAAAGTTAATTCAACATTGTAAGGGGTAAGTGCAGTACTTTATCAAGATCAGAATCACTCCATGGACAAGGTTAAACCTCAGCCTTGATACTTAGTGTGTGGTGGCAGGCAAGCCATGGGTGGGCCTCCAGTCAATTATCAGTAGCGGATTCAGGGGGGGGGGCCGGGCTCCCCCCTTCAGAAATCCCGATTTTTTTTTATTTTTTTTTGAGAAATATAGAGCGTAGAATGCAGGAAATGGCTTCCTCAATTCAAATATTTTCCGGGGGGTCATGCCTCGGACCCCCCTACCGAACTCCCTCGCACCGCTCAGTCGACAAATGAGTATATCCCGATTTTTTTTTTTTTTTTTTAAAGAAATATTGAGCGTAGAATGCAGGAAATGGCTTCCTCAATTCAAATATTTTCCAGGGGGGCATGAGAAATAAAAGAAAATATAACAAATTGTTGTCTACTATTTTTGAACTATTTATAGCCCACAAATTTGCCAGGGGGTAAAGACAGAAACATTCACTCTCACAACCACCTACTGTCTGTTCCACGTTTTGCTGCCGACGAACTTTTGGCTATTAAACACATTAAATCTAAAAAAATATTTAAAAGTAAATACTTTTTTATCAATAACAAAAAAGTCAACCTCCCCAAAAAAAATTATTTGATGAAATTCCATCAAATATTGATTTTCCTATGGGAATTTAACATGGAGGCTAAAAATAGATTTTTCTTTATTTGTGGACCAATTTTTAAAATCTAACTTGCTTTCTTAGTTACATCATTTTCAAGCTATCTCTCCAGGTTTCGGAGTCAATTTCCAATTTTTTTGGAAATTGACTCCCCATGTTAAATTCCCATAGGAAAATCGTTTTTTCGCAATAAAATCAATATTTGATGGAATTTCATCAAATAATTTTTTTTGGGGAGGGTGACTTTTTTGTTATTGATGGAAAAGTACTTACTTTTAAATATTTTTTAGATTTAATGTGTTTAATGGCCAAATGTTCGTCGGCAGCAAAACGTGGAACAGACAGTAGTTCATAATCGATCAAAACCACCTTGGAAGTTAAATACAAATAATTGAGAAGCGTAGCATATTTGGATTAACCCTTTCAACCCTACAGGCGATAAAGCAATCATTTGCAAACACTGTAGATCCATATGAGCCGACTTGTCACAATCCAGCTCACCAGGATCGGCAGTGTTTGTTACTATTTTTAACCCTTAGAATGCGGGAACCGAAAATAGACGTCTTCTGATAATTCATATTTTGTCTTTCCTCTCAGTAAAAGTCATGGTTTGGCAGCATTTTAGAATCATTTCCATTGGAAAGTGCTGCCAAACCAAGTTTTTGATGGGAAAAATGGAAAAATAAAAAATATTCAGCAGACGACAAATTAATTCAGCATTGTATGGGTTAACAAGAAATGCGTCTGTCGAACGCGGATGCCACCTGCAGCATATTTGAGAAACTGTGACAAAGTGGTTAACCGAAAAGTGTGACGGACGGACAGACGGACGGACAGTCCAAACACTATATGCCACCCGTTTCTTCGAAACCCGGTGGCATAAAAAATACCAACTATTAATGGAAGTCCAGAAATGAGCTTGGGGTGAAAGAGTTAATATGAAAATAAAGTGGTTTATAATGGTATTTGACAATATAAGCTGCTAAAGGGTTTGCTTGTAGTTTTACAATACATGTCAAGTGGTAGTTGTTATTTATGTTGGACTTATTTCTGGTTTCAGAAGCGGTCAAGAGGGATTTAATTCTGTATGCACAAATAACCGTCCCACATCTTATGGAAATATCAGTGTAAAAAAACACGTGGCCTGTTGATGCATAAATATCACCAGCTCTTCGGACCTGTGGGACATATATATATATTTCCAGTAACGCTTACAATGGTCTGCTGCTTTTCAAATGTTTTTATTAGCCGATCTACTTATAGATCGGCTAATATATTGGTCATCCATCGAATTCTGAAAAAGTTTGTTGCAACCCTTTTCTCCGCTATTCGGTAATCTACGAACGCGAATTTTGCTGTATCACTTCCAAATTGCATCAACCGATAAAGTTTGCATTTTTGGCAATTATCTCCGTTTAAAACTTTAAATATAGCCAAATAACACAATTTTGAATACGTAATGAGCTGAACGCCGGAAGAGATTGAACCCGGAAGTTGTTGTTGTTTTTATTGAGAAAGAAGACACAATATGAAACGTTCTAATGGTTAATATCATTTCTGCAAACCATGTCTGAACAGCATGTACAAGGTTGAAGATTGAATTCAGTATACATGTACAATGTACATCATGTATATGTATCATCAGGGTGCATGCAGCTTCATGTCTGTAGCCTATTTCACCAACATTGCAAAGTATACTTAGCTAGCAAAGTATACTTTGAGGGAGAAATTTTCAATTTAAGGATAACTTTAGTAATTTTTATTATACTGAATTTATTACATTATCACAGCCATTTTGGCTGTGATAATGTAATAAATTCAGTATAATAATTCTGCATTATTTTAATCATCAAATACATGCATTAGTTTACTGGTAGATAAGTATGCTTTGCAATTTTGATGAAATCGGCTACAGGCCACCTCATGGCTGCACTAATTGGAAACTTGATTGGCGAGAAGACTAAACTAGAGCAATTACCTCCACTTCAGTTTTAAATTGGATTCAATGGATGAAAAGGTATTGATGAACAAAATTGAATACCCATAGTTGAAATGCTGCAGCGACACAGCAGTCAACGGTTGTCAATAAACGGAAGGTCAATAGGACAGACACCGAGGGCTGATCAATAACACTTTACATTCTAGAAGGTAAATGGACAAGTTTAATTTTGTTTTTTATTATTTCTCCTTGAAAGCATATGTTAAATGAGTGGTCACAACATATACATTTGTGTACTTAGGGTGAGAAATGCGAAAACATTTTGAAAAATATTTGGAATTTCTTAAAGTCTTAGAGGAATATTCCACATACATGATGTCATGTCAGTAAAACTAGTGATAATGACACTATAATGATTTTTCAGTAAAATAAATATAGTTTTAATAATTCATTTTCTTTTCATGTTACACCTTAGCGCACATCAATTCGTAGAAGATACAAATCAATTATTGTTACTTATTTGTTTCGTCACTTTCTGGACATATCTGAAACCCAGTGCCTTTATAGTACGCTGTAACTGTTTTCATACCCGCCGGAGTAATACTTGTGTAACATGCCAGACATGCTCAACCATGTTTTAACCCTTACACCGCTATCTTAATTTTCCATTTTTATCATCATAAACATGCTTTGACAGCACTTTAGAATAATTTACAACATGCTTTGACAGCACTTTAGAATCATTTCCATTGGATTGGAAATGATTCTGAAGTGCTGTCAAAGCATGTTTTTATTGAGAAATAAGGCAAGGTATAAAAGGAACAGCAGACGACAATTGTTGTGTGTAGCGGTCTAAGGGTCAATTATCCAATTCAGTGTTTGAGTGTTAATGCATCCATAGTGCCAAGCTAATTCTCCATACCCAATACAATTTTCAATTACATTACACTCCATCCAATTTACCCAGACTGTGGACAGCAACTGATTAGAACCATCAGTGTTCACCATACATTTAAACATTGTAGATTGGATTTACCAACTGATGTTTTACCCTCAGTTAAATAAAGTCAATATTATTATTATTATTATTGTCATGAACCTAGCAAACAGTGTAGAGCCAGATCAGACTGCACATATGTGCAGTCTGATCTGGCTCTACACTGGTTGCCAACCATGAATTTGTGTGTATGTTTTATCCTGTACCATCTCTCAATGGGGTGGTCTATGAATGATTGATGAGCCGAGGACAGAACACCTCTCATCCCCATGATTGAGCAGCTTCTATTGCCCATGCATCTATTGATCTATTGGATAATAAAATATATAATGTATCATTTAATTACATTCTTTCTCTCTGCTCGTCCCTTTATAGCAATAATGTGTAAGTGCAACATACATACCTATTTAGTCACATTTTCTGCGTATGTATACATATCAGATACCATATATTGGCATTCAATTAATGTCTTCATTTCCATGTGAAAGTGTACATATCTTGTCACAACAAAACTTCATACGGCGAAAAAGTTTATAAGTGCTAAACAATAACATTTATTCTAACAGCCCATTTTGGAAAGATTTTCGTGGATGTACTACTTTTAATGACATGAGCCCATATGTACAAACTGGTAGCATGAGGGAAACATGTTAATGGGAGAAGCATATTCATAGATATCTTCGTACAAACATTTTTATAGTACAAAGTTTAGTGAAACGGGCCCCAGGAACTGTCTAAGCAATATCGATGAAATGAGTGGCTACAGCATATAAACTGGTGGACAAATAAGAGATCATAATGAACGAACTGCTTAAGATTGCTTGCTTCAAAATACCATCTGAGGTTTTAAAAGATTCATATTTCCTTGATACCTAAGGCTTGTCAGAATGTTAACCCTCCCTACGCTGGAGACGGAAATTGACGTCTGCTGTTTTTCATTTTTGCATTAATTCTAAACAAAACAAGAGCTGTAGGAGAACAGCATAGCTCGACTACGAGGGTTGTCGATGTACACATAGCTTGACAAAGAAGGTGGCCTCGGCCCGCATAAAAACCTTAACCAAGGTTGACTAAAAACCTTAACCAAGGGAAATTAACTAAGTAATTCAAGAGGAAATGTAGGTCAAGGACAAATATAGATCAGGGGTTATTGATGTACATCACTAGGAGATGAAGTTGTCCAAGTATGATGGGTGTAGGGCCAGTAGTATTCCATATACAAGGTTGACTAAAAACCTTAACCAAGGCGTGACGGTGACGCCGACGCCGATGCCGGGGTGACAACATAAGCTCTACTTATTCTTCGAATAGTCGAGCTAAAAACCTTAAGCAAGGTTGACTAAAAACCTTAACCAAGGGGAATTAACTAAGTAATTCAAGGTTAAATGTAGGTCAAGGTCAAATATAGGTCAGGGGTAGTTGATGTACATCACTAGGAGATGAATTTGTCCAAGTATGGTTGGTGTAGGGTCAGGAGTATTCCATCTACAAGCTTGACTAAAAACCTTAACCAATGGGAATTAACTAAGTAATCCAAGGGTAAAAGTAGGTCAAGGTCAAATATAGGTCAGGATTATTGGTGTACATCACTAGGAGGTGAAGTTGTCCAAGTATGGTTGGTGTACGCCCAGGAGTATTCCATATACAAGCTTGACTATAAACCTTAACCAAGTTTGAGTACAAACCTTAACCAAGGGGAAATAACTAAGTAATTCAAGGTTAAATGTAGGTGAAGGAAAAATATAGGTCAGGGGTTATTAATGTACATCCCTACGAGAAAAAGTTATCCAAGTATGATGTCTGTATGCACAATAGTATTCCATCTACAAGCTTGACTAAAAACCTTAACCAAGGTTGACTAAAAACCTTAACCAAGGGGAATTAACTAAGTAATTCAAGAGGAAATGTAGGTCAAGGTCAAATATAGATCAGGGGTTATTGATGTACATCACTAGGAGATGAAGTTGTCCAAGTATGGTGGGTGTAGGGCCAGTAGTATTCCATATACAAGGTTGACTAAAAACCTTAACCAAGGCGTGACGGTGACGCCGGCACCGACGCGACAACATAAGCTCCAACTATTCTTCGAATAGACGAGCTAAAAACTGTTTTGACAGCACATGAGAATCGTCTCCAGTGGAGACGATTCTCATGCACTGCCAAAACAGGTTTTTATCGAGGAATATTGAAAATAAAACATTTCCAGCAGACGACACAATTTAATTCAGCGTAGTAAGGGTTAATCACAAATATTAGCACTTGCCACATTCTAAGTTTTAGTGAATGTAGTATTGGGCAATAATAAAAGCTTACAATGACATCAGTTAGATTTAGTGGTGTTTTCAAAATTCACTGTATAGAACAGAAACACATGTTCCATTTTGATGTAGTATTACCACACCATCACCAAAGCCCACCTTCACAACATTGATAGGTGTGCAAACATCATTTGATCATGGCGGCAACCAATGTCTGCTGAAAACACAACCGTGCCACTTTCCACAGTCAGAATGACATTTGGTGCAGTTTCCCATGCAGTAAAACTCATTACACCTGTGCAAGCAATGCTGTTTACATGGACTGCATTCATTCTAATTCACTGGGGTGCAGATATATTGAATGGAAATAATAGATTCAATAGTTTCCTGTGCCACAGGTACGGTTCCCTGATGCACATCATGGGACTTCATTAACGCAAAGAATGTGGGAACCAAAAACTGCCGTCTGCTGTTGTTTCATATTTTGTTTTTTCTGTCAATAAACATATGGGTTGGCAGAAATTTAGAATCATGATTCTAAAGTGCTGCCAAAACAGGTTTTTGAGTAGAAAAATAGAAAATAAAAACTAAAGAGTAGATGACAAAATTTAATTCAGCATTGTTAATGGTTAAAGCATCCATTGCTTATTATACATGATTAAAAAAGTCCTTTCAGTTACATTTATATATATCCCTTGTGTACATGTCACTACAGAGTTATCCACTGGACATGCTATGCAGAGTTACTTCTCCTGATTGTCAGATGAGATGCACAATCCATTCAACTGTATTGCATTCCGTGGGGTTCAACCAATCAAATATTCTTATGTATCTCTCTACAGTTTTACTACAGCAAGATATATTTTCACTTCTCTCAGAAAGAATTAACCGTTTCACCCCGAAGTAACTCAAATGGATTTTGATATGTTAATTTTGCAACTAATCCAATCGTCTCAGAATGATATTCAGACTAGTACATTTATGAAAAGGGTGTGTTTTTGTTCTCCAAAATATGAAAAGTGTATATCCTGAAGAGACAGCTTGTCACGAGCTGGCTCATCTGGATCTACACTTTTTGTCAATACCACTATACAGGCCTGTGGTGTAGAAAGCATTATCTATATTTGAAGTGTGGTAAATTGCTAAAACATAAATATTGCTAGCACCTGTCAGAACATGTACCTCTGCTCTGCATATTTACTGCATTCACCAAAAGAATGTAAAAGTTTTAAATGATTTACCAAACTCTCCTGACTAAGCATACAAGTGTGGCTTTATGCATCTAAACTCCTATTGTTTAATAGCCATGACAATCACCACATACAGTATCGACCCTAAATATTTGGACATACTTTGCATTGGGAAATCCTATTAAAGTGTAGACCCTGACCAGCCTGTGCACCCACACTGTCTCTGATCAGGGTTTGCACTGCTCGACATTCAGTCAATTAACCACCTGTCCTGCTTGTAACAAACATCATCAGAATGTGAAAGTGTGCTAGCAAACCGGAAGCTCGACTGACACATATGTGGCTGTGACTGGAGAAATGGGGCTTATGGGATTAGTGACCAATGGAGCTTCTGAAATAGCACACTCCTGTAGCCTGATAATGATCAATAATGATTGTTAGAAACATGACGTGTGTTCTATTGATGGAATGGCAAACAGTGTAGATCCTGATCAGACTGTGCGGATGCACAGGCTGATCTGGATCTACACAGGATGCAAAACCCATAAGCCAGACTCTCCAGTCACAGCCACATATGCAGTCACATCTATCAAGCAACATATACAGACACCCACCTTTGTCAGCAGCCCCTGTATTGTGTGTAGTTGCCATCGGGATATCTGCCTTTACCCCATCCTCCCCCACTCCACTCTCCTCCACCTTCCCACCTTCGACCAGCTGCATGTTACCCTCCAGTTTCTTCTTGTCTGAATTATCAACTTCCCGGTCTTCTATATTATTTTCCATGTAACCGTCATCCTTGATGCTCTTGCCATCTCCAGCCTTTATATTGGGATCTACTTTTCCAGGCTCGGCTACATTTCCGTGGTTTTCATTTTGTACACCGTCTTCCATCTTCCCGCCTCTTTCTGATTCCCCATCATCTCCTGCAGTTCTTTTGTCCTCCATCCTAGCACGTTTCCGTGGCAACGGTGGTCGACCATACTTCAAGTGATACTGTACCTGGTCTGTGTCGATGCCGGGTTGTTTCAGGATGTCGTATGGTCTCTCCAGTGGATCCAGAACTCGCTCTGTAAATACAAGTGTCACACATGACCAGCCTTCCTGGCTAGCTGGTGCTGGTGCTCCAGATAAGCTTCGTATTTGCTTAAATACCAATTAAAATTGCCAAAAACCCAATGGAAATCAGAAGTAGCGAGTATCAAAAAGCAATACAAAATTTATGGTACCTTTATCATGCTGCAGAAAACAATAAACAGACCACAAATATAGAATATTTTTTCTTATTTTCCATGAAAACACATCATGGTATTTCATTAGAATTGTCTCCAAGGAGACGTTTTCATTTCGAAGCAAACTATTCAATAATTGCTGTCTGTTGATGTGCAAACAGTAGTGTGATTTCATTATACCCAAATAAAATTTTGAAATATCCAATTGCTTCGGAAATTATTGAGTGACAATACTCAATTACTAATTCCTTATCTGGAGCATGTGGGACACGTTAAAATATGCTGAGCACTGGTTACACGTTTCATTGTTACTTCACACAGGTCAAATGATATATTATACATGTACATGTCTTAGCCATCTCTGAAAAAGACAAATACAAAGTACAGCTGAATCTCGTTATCTCGATATCGTTTATCTCGATATACCTGTTTATCTCGATATACGTCCCAGGTCCCGGCAGATTCCCTATATATATCAAATATTTTACTCCTGATAACTCGATATCGGATATGTTGATATATCGGTTTAGTCAAAGTGGAAATTAAGTGCCCGGCGCCACCAAGTCTGAATCAGCGCGATTATCTCAGGTAAGTTTTCACACTTCTATAGAAACCAAAGACACCGCCGCCACTAAAATGTGTTTAAAGCTGCATGACCAGTTAAAGCAGTGCACTTAAAACCATAATTAATCAATTAAACTTAATGTGATATCAAATCTCTTTCAACAGAAAAATGAATTAAATGGTGTAGCAATAAGTAAATCGTCTGTTAATTACGAAAACTGCTTAGAATAAACTGAAGCCGCAATTTAGGAAAACCCAGAAATAAAGTAGAGGCATTTCTGAAGCGATTTTGTTCAGATTTTTTTTGGAGAAATTTTGCGAGTTGTTATCTCGAAGTTCGGATATGTCGATATATTTTCATCAGTCCATTCGACTTCGAGATAATTGAGAATGACCTGTATAAGCATTTCAATACACAATACACTATAATGCATTACAACACAGTTACAATCAATAAGATCCTTCAATACCTTCATATACTCCCCGCTGACATTAACCCTTAGACCGCCATCTTATTTTTTTTGTCGTCTGCTGTTTATTTTTTATTTTCCATTTTTATGATCAAAAACACGCTTTGACAGCACTTTAGAATAATTTATAACATGCTTTGACAGCACTTCAGAATCATTTCCATTGGAAATGATTCTGAAGTGCTGTCAAACCATGTTTTTATTGAGAAATAAGGCAAGATATTAAAGCAACAGCAGACAACAATTGTTGTGAGTAGCGGTCTAAGGGTTAAAATGTTTTACCGACATAACATTTGCTCATTGTGCATGACAACATTAATCCTGGCATCCATCAGTTTCTCCTGCATCTGTGCCACAGTGTCCGCTACTGGATGGCCGTATGGACGGAATACGTTGGCAAACTCCGCACTCTCTCCATCTCTGTACACAAGGCACGCGCAAGCCATTATTATTACATGACTGCCGTTGTTTGACACTGCTCACAGCCGTGTTCAAACGTACAGCACGTGCCGTTTGACCATGGCTGTAGATGATGCTCATTCCGGGGCCAAGACAACACCTACGTAATGCATGTGTCTCATGACGTTACTAGAACATGCCATTACGTCACCAGACCAGTTCACAACAGTTGCACTGAAATTTTGAAATTGATGCGGCTGCATCACGCGACGTGTACTGCGGCCCGGGAACATGTATGTGTAAATCAGCTGTTTGAATGGAGCAGATTATCAAAGTACCGAAAGTACTGAATACATGCTCAAATTACACAATAATTCCGACGGAAATGTAACAATAAAAAGTTCGACCATGTCCAGGCGACATTTGCCGTGGCACACGGAAACTGTTTGAACCCACGGCCTACGGCCTTGGGGTTCAAACAGTTCCCTCGTGCAGCCGCAAACATTTACCCATGGCTGGACATTGTCAAACCTTATATTTTGAAAAAAATAAGGGATGCGTTATACATGTACTTAGGTGAGTGATGTGCCAACATCAATAGTAGAATATGGTCTACGTTAAACAAATATGTAAAGAAATACATGTTTTAAAATATCACCAAATATGGTGGTGTCCTTAGATAATTTACTATATTCACCAAATAAAAGATTGATAGTTCAATACAATGGGACTTGCTTATAACAAAATTAAGTATATTAGAGAATTTTTTTTACTGAGAAGCATCAGAAAACCATCATGATTAACTAGCGAGCAGTGTAGTCCATGATTAGAATACAGGCGTGCAGGCACATTTATAGCAACACAGGTTGTGAACCGGAAAACTGTTTGTAAAAGAAAATGCCACTGCTGGAGGCACCATCAAGAACACTAGAAATGTGGCCTGTCGGCACACGAATGCCCCCGCTGGCAGCCAAAGAAAACGAGGCATATTTGATTATAAGCCATTTACCCGAGCGTTAAGGTTTTGAACGCACCTTGACCCTGGGCTTAGTGGGGGCGGGACGAATGTGGATTTGTCACAGGGCGGTAGAGGACCATTGTAGCAATGTGTGTGTGAAATGTGAAGCAGATCCGAGCAAGGAAACACAAATTATAAGCCATTTAACTGAATGTCAAGGTTTCAAACACACCAAGTCTGTGACCTTGACCCTGTGCTTAGCGGGGGCAGCACGAATGTGGATTTGTCACAGGGCGGTAGAGGACAATTGGAGCAATGTGTGTGTGAAAGTTAGTGTAGGATTGAGAAACGCGCACGTAGCTTTGTCCCAAAGTGGCAAGTAAAAAATTAAAGTGGAAAAGGTGAAGGTCAAAGGTGAAGGTCGAAGTAATGGGTGGTGGAGTGTGTAAGGCATGTTGTAAGGCATGTTCATATGTATCATGTGTATAAATATTTAAGTGACTGGCAAAAGTATTGAGAAGTTATTGTAGGATTGAGAAACGTGCACGTAGATTTGTCTCAAAGTGCTAAGTAAACATTTAAAGTAGAAAAGGTGAAGGTCAAAGGTCAAGGTCGAAGTACTGGGTGGTGGAGTGTGTAGGGCATGTTCATATGTATCATGTGTATAAATATTTAAGCGATTGGCAAAAGTATTGAGAAGTTAGTGTAGGATTGAGAAACGTGCACGTAGATTTGTCCCAAAGTGCCAAGCAAACATTTAAAGTGGAAAAGGTCAAGGCCAAAGGTGAAGGTCGAAGTACTGGGTGGTGGAGTGTGTAGGGCATGTTCATATGTATCATGTGTATAAATATTTAAGCGATTGGCAAAAGTATTGAGAAGTTAGTGTAGGATTGAGAAACGTGCACGTAGATTTGTCCCAAAGTGCCAAGCAAACATTTAAAGTGGAAAAGGTCAAGGCCAAAGGTGAAGGTCGAAGTACTGGGTGGTGGAGTGTGTAGGGCATGTTCATATGTATCATGTGTATAAATATTTAAGCGATTGGCAAAAGTATTGAGAAGTTAGTGTAGGATTGAGAAACGTGCACGTAGATTTGTCCCAAAGTGCCAAGCAAACATTTAAAGTGGAAAAGGTCAAGGCGAAAGGTCAAGGTCGAAGTACTGGGGGGTGGAGTGTGTAAGGCATGTTCATATGTATCACGTGTATAAATATTGACATAATATGTGAAGCCATGTAGAAGTTACTAAAGAATATGGTAATATCGGGACGTACGGACGGACGGGACGGACGACGGACGTACGGACGGACGCCGGTAACACTATATGCCCCCGTACCTTTCGGTAGCGGGGGCATAAAAACAGCAATCAAGCACCTATGATGTTGACCTTGAAAGGACGGAGCCCACATTCAATAGGGTTCTTTGCATGGTTAATATGAATGTATGTGCGAAGCATCGCGAAGATCGCATAGACAGCAGGTAGTCGAGTTTCGCAAGGAAACAAAAGAAATAGACAGTAAACAATAAGTTTTTAGCACCCGTGACCTTGACCTTTAAGAGACAAATCACACATTCAATAGGGTTCTTCCCATGGTTGATATGAACATACGTGAAGTATAGCGAAGATCGGATATGTGGTAGACATATGACAGAAACAGGCAGGGTAAACACTATATGCCCCCCTCCTACCCACCCACCCAACCCCAAACAACTATCGTTACAGTGGTATAATAGGCTCCATTTTGTCACCCTTACAATGCTGAATTAAATTTTATCGTCTTCTGTTTATTTTCTATTTTACATTTTTTCTCATCAAAAACATGATTTGACAGCATTTTTAAAGAATTTATCATTTCCAGTGGAAATGATTCTACAGTGCTGTCAACCCATGCTTTTTTAGCAATAGCAGATGAAATTCTAGGGGTTAAATATTGGTCTGATCACAGTGTCAAGGTGTATAACCATACAAGGGAGACAAATAGAACAGCCGCAGTGTTTAGCAATGACAGAGTACATGTTTTATTCCAAGCAGGTATTAATACATTTTATTTTACTTGCTATATTTGGATGATTTCTTTTGTAATAACAAGATTAACCATTTCTTGATAGGATATCATAGACTACTTTTAAGCAAGATATATGTACATTTTTTGTTTCGTATCCTTAATATTATAACACTATCAATATTGTATTTTAGCTGTTTTCGCTAAATAAATAACCAGTCACTGTTAAACCTTAGACCGCTATCTTATTTTTTTTCTCGTCTGCTGTTTTTTTCTATTTTCCAGTTTTATTATAAAAAACTTGCTTTGACAGCATTTTAGAATAATTTACAACATGCTTTGACAGCACTTCAGAATCATTTCCGTTGGAAATGATTCTGATGTGCTGTCAAACCATGTTTGCATTGAGAAATAAGGCATTATATAAAAGCAACAGCAGACAACACTTGTTGTGAGTAGCGGTCTATGGTTAACACTACTATTTTTTTATTTCTCGCTATATTTAGGTGATTTTTATTTCAGCACTAGCGAAGAATTACCAGTATACAACCAACATCCAAATTTGAGGTCTTACAGCTTTTATGCAAATGAGCTTATGTCGGTCGCAGCACATATTTTGCGTGTTGAACATTTTAAAAACACGGGTCTTACGCCATAGGAAATGGTTCTCTAACAACTTAGCTTGATCGCCTTTTCAGTTTGACAAATGTTTTATTTGCTTTTTTGTGCTAAATTTATGTTATTGCACATGTTTCCGTAGTCTAAGGGTGCGACGATTAACTGACATACTTGATTATTTGCGATTTGTAACTCCATGGTTCGGTGCACGAATACCATCTTCAAAATAGGTCTCGGAATAGAAATCTATTTTTATCATTTTGGGTTTTCCAAAAATCTATTTTTATCTCATTGTTGTTGTTGCTGTGAAATTCCCAAGCTTATTTTTCGCGAAACGCTTTCCACTCTAGATTAATTATTAGTCTATGTGATAAATAGAAAAGCCGCAGAATTTAGCAATGACAGAGTACATGTTTCATCCCAATCAGGTATTAATACTTTCTTGCTATATTTGGATGATTTAACCATTTCCTGATAGGATAGACAAGTTTTAAGCACGACATATGCACATTTTCTGTTTCATATCCTCAATATTAGTGCATCATTAATATTGTATTTTAGCCATTTTCAAATAGGCACGAGTTCGCTTGCTGGTATTACATTGCTTAATCGTGCTAGGTAGCGAGACACGCATGCATCAACTGGTATTCAATGTGTAAGGATACGAGCCACGTCAACTTAATCCTCCCAAATAATCATAACATGTGGTAGGCACACTGGGTTTCCCTTATTTCACTTATTTCAGCTGAAAAAAAATCAAACAAAACAAACACTATTTGCTTTCTGAAGCTCAATTAAGTGAATTTTCAACTTTTGTTTGCTTTTTCTGCTAATTTATTCCCTAATTTTTTCAGAAAACAAGAGTGCCGAAGGTTACAATATACGCCTGTCGAGACAAGGCCAGTCAACAAGAGGAGATAACTCACTGAAAACCAATAGGGTTCTTCATCTTAATGTGATTGGGATTTAAAAAACTCAATTGGATTCTTTGTCTTGCCGTGATAAACGTGTATCAGTGATTCTATATTTTATGTACATCTGGTGTCCGGGTGTAATTTACGGACAAATCACACAATTTATAAGGAATTTTTTTTTTTTCAGAAAAGAAACTACCGTATGTATAATACCAATCCATTAAGAAAACAGTATTTACAATTCTTGTTATGTGTGTTTAGTTATTATTTTCTGTTGTTGGCATACGTGTGGTGCACCAAATGGGCATGTCCCGATCATCAATCAGCACAGTTCACAAGCCCGTAATTCTCAAATCTTGTCCATTTCTACTTTACTATACATTGCATCTGAATTAAAATACTTTAACATTTACATTAAACTTATTCTGCAATAAATTTGCCCTTTGTTGTCAAAAATACTGACGTTAATGTATCTGTCCCGCGAAATCGAATCATTACCGTTACGCTGAACAAAAAATGTAAAATCAGAGTTACCTCCCTTTCCTACTCTCAGCTTCTAATGCAATGAACACTGTTTATGGGCGCGCGATTTATAAATAAACACGGTGATAACACAACTTAAGTCATTGCCGAGAACGAGGCCGGTCTGTATTCGGAATTTTAAGGTTACACATTACATGCATCATTACCGTTCGGCGTTTATACACGTCCATATGTATGTAGGTCGGCTGAAACCAAAATGGGTGGATAGACACACTTACAACGTTGCATTTGCATATTCTACCTTCATGATGCGTTGTATACAGGAGTGAAAAATGGGAGTTTTAAAAGAAAAATCATTACCGTTACGGTCATTTCCATTACAAAATCGTGTAACGGTAATGACGATCATGTAACGGCAATGATAAACTAGAAATGGACGCTTGTCGACAAGCGCATGTGTATCCCCCTCCCCAGATACACAAGTAGTTTGAAAAAAGGGTGTTCGAGTTATGCTCCGGAGACAAAATCAGTGACGGAAAAAACAAAGGGAGATAACTAAAAAATTAGTGATGCAAGAGTTGTCATTCTTGCGTGACACACCTTTAGGGTTGTGGTCTATGCATGTGTGAAGTTTCATGAAAATATTCCAAAGGGTGTTCGAGTTATGCTCCGGACACGAAATCAGTGCACGAAACAACAAAGGGAAATAACTAAACAATTAACGACGCAAGAGTTGTCATTCTTACGTGCGACACACCTTTGGGTCGTCTTCTATGCATGTGTGAAGTTTAATAAACTAGAAAATGTGTTCATAGAACACGGATGTCCCACATATCGCTTTGATAATAAATGAGGCCAAATTCCAAATCAAAATTTTCTTTTACCTGAGCGTTAAAGTTTTTGAAGCACCAAGTATGTGACCTTGACCCTGGGCTTGGCGGGGGCAGGACGAACGTGGATTTGGCACAGGGCGGTAGAGGACCATTAGAGCAATGCATATATGAAATATGAAGCTGATCCTTGAAAGAAAACAGAAATTATAAGATATTTACCTGAGCGTTAAAGTTTTTGAAGCACTAATTATGTGATGTTAACCCTGGGCTTGGCGGGGGCGGGACGAACGTGGATTTGGCACAGGGCAGTAGAGGACCATTAGAGCAACGCGTATATGAAATATGAAGTTGATCCGTGAATGGAAAGAAAAATTATAAGATATTTACCTGAGCATTAAAGTTTTTGAAACACCAAGTATGTGACCTTGACCCTGGGATTGGCGGGGGCAGGACGAACGTGGATTTGGCACAGGGCGGTAGAGGACCATTAGAGCAATGCGTATATGAAATATGAAGATGATCCATGAAAGAAAACAGAAATTATAAGATATTTACCGGAGCGTTAAAGTTTTTGAAGCACTAAGTATGTGATGTTAACCCTGGGCTTGGCAGGGGCGGGACGAACGTGGATTTGGCACAGGGCGGTAGAGGACCATTAGAGCAACGCGTATATGAAATATGAAGTTGATCCGTGAATGGAAAGAAAAATTATAACATATTTACCTGAGCATTAAAGCTTTTGAAGCACCAAGTATGTGACCTTGACCCTGAGATTGGCGGGGGCAGGACGAACGTGGATTTGGCACAGGGCGGTAGAGGACCATTAGAGCAATGCGTATATGAAATATGAAAATGATCCATGAAAGAAAACAGAAATTATAAGATATTTACCTGAGCGTTAAAGTTTTTGAAGCACTAAGTATGTGATGTTAACCCTGGGCTTGGCGGGGGCGGGACGAACGTGGATTTGGCACAGGGCGGTAGAGGACCATTAGAGCAACGCGTATATGAAATATGAAGTTGATCTGTGAATGGAAAGAAAAATTATAAGATATTTACCTGAGCACTAAAGTTTTTGAAGCACCAAGTATGTGACCTTGACCCTGGGATTGGCGGGGGCAGGACGAACGTGGATTTGGCACAGAGAGGTAGAGGACCATTAGAGCAATGCGTATATGAAATATGAAGATGATCCATGAGAAACAGAAATATAAGATATATCCCGAACGTTAAATGTTTTTGAAGCACCAAGTATGTGACCTTGACCCGAACATATTATACAATTATTGACTAGTGAGCCATAGAATATCAGATTATATTCTATGGCTCACTAGTCAATAATTGTTTTATTATATGATAATAGTCTGTATATAGCACTTACGACCTTATGCTATTAGACAAAAATTGAAAAAGAATTTGAAAAAAAAAATGAAAAAAAAAAATGGAAAAAAAAAGTTTAAAAATTAAAAATAATAATGGTTGCTACTGGAGCCCAGAATTTTTCTTTAATAGTCCTATATTTATCTACATATATCTGCACAGGTCCACATAATGCCACAATATTTTCAACACAGTTTACGGAAATGTAATATACAAAAAAAAATAAAATAATAATGCTCGCTACTGGAGCCCAGAATTTTTGTTAATAGTCCTATATTTATCTACATATATCTGCACAGGTCCACATACTGCCACAATATTGTCAACACAGTTTACGGAAATGTAATAATGTACCTGTATAAATTACCTGTAATAAGTTAGTGGTCAGTTAAAAAATTGAAAAAGAATGTTAAAAAAAAAAAAATATGTAAAAAAAAAATTTAATAGGATAATAAAAAGCCTAATGCCTCCTACTGGAGCCCAAGAATGTTTTTTAATAGTCCTATATATAACTGTCCTAAAATAATTTATTACATATCATATATACACAGGTCCACATATTGCCACAATATTTTCAACACAGTTTACGGAAATGTAATATAATCATTTACCTGTATAAATTACCTGTCAGTGGTCAGTGGTCAGTTGCACATGCTAGCACATGCACAGGTGAATAGTCTGTGTATAGCACTTACGACCTTATGTTACTGGACAAAAATTGAAAAATAATTTGAAGAAAAAAAATGAAGAAAAAAAATGAAAAAAAAAGTTTAAAAATACTAATGCTTGCTACTGGAGCACAGAATTTTTTTTTAATAGTCCTATATTTATCTACATATATCTGCACAGGTCCACATAATGCCACAATATTTTCAACACAGTTTACGGAAATGTAATATCCAATGTAGTAATTTACCTGTATAAATTACCTGTGGTCAAGACTGGACATCTGCACATGCTAGCACATGCAGCACATGGACAGGTGAATGGTTCTCCCAGTCTCTATTGTTCTCTCTACAGGTAAGGTGTACAGAGCACACGAGAAAAGGTGTACAGAGCAGACGAGAAAACAGGTCTTCATGCATTATTGTCCAGTTTGTAGAGTGCGCAAAACAAAAAAGGAAGATAACTAAAAAATTAGCTACACAAGAGTTGTCATTCTTGTGCGCGACACACCTCCGGGTCGTGGTCTATGCATGTGTGAAGTTTCATGAAAATATTCCAAAGGGTGGTCGAGTTATGCTCCGGACAGGAAATCAGTGCGCGAAAACAAAAAAGGGAGATAACTAAAAAATTAGCTATGCAAGAGTTGTCATTCTTGTGCACGACACACCTTCGGTTCGTGGTCTAATTGAATATGTGAAGTTTCATAAAAATATTCCAAAGGGTGGTCGAGTTATGGTCAATCAGTGCGCAAAACAAAAAAGGGAGATAACTAAAAAATTAGCTATGCAAGAGTTGTCATTCTTGTGCGCGACACACCTTCGGGTCGTGGTCTATGCATGTGTGAAGTTTCATGAAAATATTCCAAAGGGTAGTGGAGTTATGCTCCGGACAAGAAGTGTCTGCGGCGGACGCGGACGCGGCGTGCTGTCAAATCCATAGTATCCCCCGACGGAGTCCGGGGGATACAATTACCATACTAACCAGTCAGTTCATGCGTCAGTTAGATATAAACCAGGTCCCATCAGTTGTCGGTCAGTAATGGCACATTTATTCAGACCTACAGCATTTATATATCAGGATTTAATTAGTAAAAGTTCTGGAACAACAAAAAACAGACACAGCTTCGATGAGTGTGGGTTTCTATTGGCAATCACATTGAAAGTAAACATTAACTTGAAGTTATATTGTACAGCATATGCAAAGTATAAATATGTTTGTTACATATGTTGTATTAGTATTTTAAATAAATGGAGAGTCATTACCGTTACATTTTGTCATTACCGTTACATAAATCATTTCCGTTACGCCCATATTTTTGGAGGTTGCGCTATTAATTAAATGTAGCTTTATAACAATGTTTGGTACATGTGGTAAAACACGGCATTCTGTTACATGCCAAGCTATTTTGATTTCTTTAACTTTACTGAGTCATATTAAATACATGTTGTTGGGTTACCATAAATGAGAAATTCCACGACTTGCTATTAAATTGCTCTGTTTCAAACTAATACAATTAGATGCCCCTTCAGTTTTATGTTTTATGCCGTTGAAAAGAAAAAAATGTAAATGTAAAACTATATTTACGTCATGTAAATGTACGTAACGGAAATGACATTTCTGAGACCCCTGGTCCCCTGAAGTGGAAATAAAATATATAAAATGACAAGAACAATTGGCTATATTATTATAAATGTAACACCTGGACTGTCATCCAATGGAATAAACATAGTTTAATGAATTATTGGTTCTACCTTGAAACTAGAAAAACGGCACCAAGATGTACATAAAATATAGAATCACTGGTATACTGAAGTTGGTTACGATCCGTCAAGTAGAACTTGATTTATTGCGTGGGCAAGGATACAGAGTACGAAATAAAATGGCCGCCAAGGGGAGATAAGTCATCGGAAATGTTCAAAATCGGCTTCATCTTGCCGTCTTGGTTACGATCCATCAAGTAGAACTTGAGTTATTGCGAGGACAAGGATACAGTGCGAAAATTAAAAATGGCCGCCAAGGGGAGATAAATGTTGAAAATGAATAGGCCTCTTCTTCGTCTTGCCGTGATAAACATGTAAACCAAATTTGGTTACGATCTGTTAAGTAGAACTCTAGTTATTGCGTGGGCAAGCTGTGCCCGCCCACCCGCCTGTACAAGGTGAATACATAATATGTCCTGTTTTTTCAAACAGGCTGATAACAACAGTTGATAAATTCAGTAATCCATTTACAACTAGAAATGTGGCCTGTCGGCACATGCATGCCCCCGCTGGCAGCCAAAGAAAATGCGGTACATTTGAAAACACAGAGGGCGAGAGAAGCGTGGATTTGTCACAACGTAAAGAGCAGTGGATGTGTGAAATATCAAGCAGATCCATGCAAGGAAACAGAAATTATAAGACCTTTACCCGAGCGTTAAGGTTTCGAACGCACCAAGTATGTGACCTTGACCCTGGGCTTAGCGGTGGCGGGACAATCGTAGATTTGTCACAGGGTGGTAGAGGACCATTAGAGCAATGTGTGTGTGAAATATAAAGTAGATCCGAGCATTAAGTTTTCGGGACAGACGGACGTACGTATGGACGCCGGCAACACAATATGCCCCCCTCACCATTCGGTGGCGGGGGCATAAAAATAAAGTATGCATTACATTTGAAATCAGGGGGCAATTACTCTCTTAAGACACAAACCTTATCTGGAGCTCTGTGTAACATTCCATTTGAATTTATGTTCAGTTAACAAAACAATTCTGGATGTAAACAAATATGCGGCTGTGACTGGAGAAATGGGGCTTATGGGTTTTGTGACCAGTGTAGATCCAGATCAGCCTGTACATCTGCAGGCTGATCATGATATGCACTGTTCGCCATTCCATCAATGAAGCACCCGTCATGCTTCTAACAAGCAATATAGAACATTATCAGACTTCAGGAGTGTGCTATTTGATCAGGAGCTACACTGATAATAAATCCCTTAAGCCCGATTTCTCCAGTAATTCTCACAATTATCATTACTTGAGCACCGTATTTATTATAATAAATGCCTCCTGGGTTATGCAATTTTCTGAATTTGTTTGTGTATTAATATGGCACAAAACAGGGTAATTTTGATGTTTGAAATGACTTTACGATGTGAAAATAACATATTTTTTACTTAACCCGAAACTTCTGTCTGTAACGCAGGGCGACATACAGCCAGAACGCAGAAAGGTCCTTATCTATCCATTGTTCCTGCGCCCACTATGCATTTAAAATCAATCAAATCATTCAAATATCAGCATTTCCTTCATACTACATGAACAAATAAATTTCTTTCCTCTAACTAGTCCTTTCGGATGGGGACTTAACTCTTTGCATGTTGGGAAACTTGTGGGCTATAAATAGTTCAAAACTAGCGGACAAAAATTCATCATATTTTCTTTTATTTCTCCTTGTAAATATCATGAATATGTCTTGGAATTTCATTAGAATGGAGTCCTGAGGACTCAATTCTAATGAAATTCCAAGACATATTTACAGAGAGAAATAAAACATATAGTCCTAATTTGTTTGGCAGATATTTTCGCCACTAGCATGCAAAGAGTTAAGGCGGTCCCGCATATCAGACTTGAAGGAGAGTCTGGGCACGTTAAAGAAACAGAGGGGACTATTCTAATAAGAGCTAGGCCCCCCTGGGACCAGTGTCCTCTGTATCCACCTCCATCATGTCTCCCCTTCTTGGGAGATGACATGCAAGGTCATCGAGCCAGTGCCGTCGTCCAAGAATTTACATTTGCATTTACATACTGGGTATGGAAGGTGTTTGAGCCAATACCCTAAGGGCCTTAAATATAAGCCGAAACGAAACATACCGTTTCCGTTTGACAGTGCATTCTAGCTGTAAGTCAACCTGTGTTACAGAAATTTTGGGTTAATTTTTACTGAAATTATTGGAGGGGAGCTACTATTAGAAGAAATACAGTACATGCTTAGTGTTATAATCAGAGGTCCAGCAGTAACGCACCAGATCCGGGGGTGAGTTCGGTGATGTAGGAGTTGTCTTCCCCTGGCCCCTTCAGACATTCCAGCACGTCGAGGCAGGTCGACTCCGGAGTAACGGGCACGCGCTTCGTCCCCTCATCAGTGATAATCTTCAAGATGGACTGAAATATATATATTTGTGGCTGTGACTGGAGAAATGGGGCCCATGTGTTTTGCGACCAGTGTAGATCCAGATAAGCCTGTGCATCAAATAATAAACTAATTCACTTCACAAAGATGATAATGATTAATTTGACTTTCTTAAGGACCGACTTCATGGAACATTTGATTTGTTTCAAAGATACAGTGGAACCTCTCTAAACCGGACAACAACAACTCATCTGTGATCATAATTTTGATGGGTTTCTTGGTCATTTATATCAGGTGATAATGCCTGTTCGTGATCGCATAGCACACAACTATGGCTCGAAATAATAAAATGCCTGATTTACAGTGAAACCTCTCTAAATCGGACACCCTGGTGACCTCCCAGGGCGTCCGGATTATCAAGGTTTCAATGTAGTAGCTACATGCATGTGATTTGATTTCTGTATAAAGTTTATGCAGAGCTCCAGTTAAGGTGCGTAATTTGACCAACTTGGGGTGAAATTTTGTTATTTCTTCATGAAAAATGAGACGATTCTAAAGCACTCCCAACTTACTATTTTTGATGGAGAAATAAGAAAATTACCTCCAAATTACGCACCTTAACTGGAGCTCTGATAAACACGCTATTGCTACGTTTTCTCACTTGTAGCAGTCGACACAGACAGCTGAGAATATGACAGATAAACTAATAATAATTAATCCACTCCAATATGTTTGTAAGACAATTATTTACAATGTGCTATCCGTTATAATTAGCCAAAGTACCAGGTATACATGTATATAATCCAATAACATTTGACCCCTGGTTTTGCTATCTGAATATTCAATCAGAAATGACATATGAAAAATAATTGAAAATAATGTTTTATGTTACAGAACTAATATTAGGTCTGATTCCAGACCATAAATGTTCCGTTCAAACACAAACGTCAACACATTTTGGACAAAAGAGTGCACAGACAAATAGGTGAAAATACCTGTACACACATGGTATATCACTAACACTGCATTCTGGAAGTTGGACTTCGTCAATTTCGCGCACCTGCACCACATGATCGCCTCGTTTTCGTGAAGAGCACAAGGGGAAAATTACCTGTTATATTAATTTAATAATTTTTGAACGCTTCAAACAACTAAATTCCAATCACTAAATCAACTGTAAATGCAGATTTATAATGTTAAATTGTCATTAAAAAATATTCTTATCACCATTTAGTATTTTCGTAGTTCGAAATGCAAAATATTCTGGCATAAAAATTGTATGTTTAATAGAGCAAAATGTATCAAGTAACAATCAAAACATATCGGGTCACGTGACCCAGCGATATGACATGCCGACTTCCAGAATTGAATGCCATTATGCAATTGGGAATATCGTTTTAATGGAAAAAGTGAAGGTGAATGAGTTTAACGTCCCAGCAACAGCTAAGGTCATATGGAGACGGGACCGCAGTTTAAAGTCTCATCCGACAGACCAGTGGGATGTAAATACTATAAATTAAATATTTTATTCCCTAGGCGAGGTTTGAACCCACAACCTCCACATTGGAAGTCAGGTATTCTAAGCCCTATACCACAACCCATCCGTTTTTATGGACTTCTGCTGCTACCATAAAGGTGTCGTTAGCAGAAAAGATGTGGTATATATTTTGGAGTGTGTGATTGATTAGTTTATATAGCAAAAATCAATGGTGGCCAATATTCATTTTGCATATAGATATATACTCCCATAACTTGTTGTATTCGAGAAGTCGGCATGACGTATCACGACTGTCTGTTCCACATTTTGCTGCCAATAATCTTTTGGCTGTTACACATTAAATCTAAAAAATATTTAAAGTACCTGAAGTACTTTTTCATCAATAACAAAAAAGGTCACCCTCCCCCAAAAAAAATATTTGATGTAATAATTTTATTTTATTCCTATTAGAATTTAACACAAAAAACCTTAAAAGGAGGAGGACCAGGAGGATAAAAAACTAAACAATTTGGAAATTATATTTCATGGAATTTCATCAAATATTTTTTTTTGGGGAGGGTGACTTTTTTGTTATTGATGAAAAACTACTTACCGGTACAATTAAATATTTTTTAGATTTAATGTGTTTACTGGTAATAGCCAAATGTTCTTCGGCAGCAAAACGTGGCACAGACAGTAGTCACATGACCTGATTTCTATAACATAAAACGGAAAATTCAATTCTTTTTCATCTGTTATTTCTGATTGAATATTACGGGCCCATCAGATAGCAAAACCCGAGGTCTAATATTATTGGACCAGTGACCCGAAATGTTTGGGGCTTACACGATACATTTTGCTCTAAAAGACATCATTTTTATGCCAGAATATTTCATATTTAGAATAACAAAAATATTAAATGGTGATTACAATATTTTTTAATGACCATTTAACGGTATAAATTTGCATTTGAATTTAGCGATTGGAATTTAGTTGTTTGAAGCGTTCAAAAATTATTACATTACATGTATATAGCAAAACAGGTCAGATTTTCCCCTCTGCTCCTTGACAGGGGAGATAATTATAACCTGCATGTACACGAAATGGACGAAGTCCGACTTCCAGAATGACCCTCACCTGAATTCAGGTTAGAGAATACTAAAGAGTGCAAAATCACCCAGGGGGTATGCAGAAGTAGTCTGGTATAAAAAAAAGTAGTGTGGGCGTTTTGAGGTCACGAGGTCACAGACGCAGTTTGCTGGCAAATCTTGATCCATTACTACCCAGTTTCAATTGAGGAATATGTTGGGGTGCTTTTAAAGCCAGTTTTCAGCATATTTGTAGCATTTAAAAGAAAACACTGAACCTGTTGGTCATGTGATGTAAACAGAGTTTCCGCGGCCAAATAAAATGTAAACAATATTGGGGGACATGACAAGGTTGGATTTTTCTTTCTTTCTTACAAGTGATCCTATTGTTTAATTCATGCAAAACCATTACAGACTGGCTACAGGTAATATACAAGTAGGTCCCACAGCGTCCATACGAATATTGAAAGTAGGAGAGACTGGCCTTACTGGATGGGAATCGGTTAAATTATATAGTAAAACTATTTGGTGTGTTCTAACCTGAAAAAAAGCTATATATTTAAGCGCTTTGGCGATGTATATAAACTACAGAAAGTGGCATAATTTAAAACCAGTGCGAACTGTAATTATATCCTTTATACTGCATTTATAACAACCATAATGCATCGTTGTCTTAAGTAATACATTGCACAGGCTTACTCGAGTCAAATTAGCAACGCAATAAAGAGGTAGCGGTATGAATACAAGATGGAGACTGAAAACCCACTGAAAGTTCTGTCTTCAGGAGGGTCCTTGAGGAGGTTGCAATACGGTGATTGGGTAGAAATGTTTCCATCTGACAGGTTAGTCAACACTAAATAGTTTGGCTATGCCATTCAACACCATTCTCTGCTACTTCCATGGATGTAGTTGCGAATAGTAACTCTTGCAATCTACTCCCGTACCGTCCTGACTGGATCTAAACTAAATAAAGCATAAGTTCACAGTTTGCATTCCCCTAAGAAAGACAAATTCAATCTGTTTTGACCACTTTTATGAACTGTTCACCGGCTCCAATAACGTTTTCACCACCAAGTGATAGAGTGTGTTTTTATTTTTTAAACATATCCACAATTTTTGTGAAATTTGACCAGAGAAAAGAAACCATGTGAGATACAGCTGGTGTCATTGGTAAATGACCTTGCCACAAATCTACAAGAAGGTAAGCAGACTGACCTTGTGCTACTAGACTTCAGTAAGGCATTTGACAAGGTCAGTCACCCCAAACTCCTATATAAAGTACACGCGTATGGTGTCAGAGGGGGTAGCCTCGCGTGGATCCAGCCATTTCTTGCAGGCCTGTCCCAGAGGGTTGTGACTGACGGAATATTGGGCTTATGGGGTTTGTGGCCACTGTAGCGTCTGATCAAATAGCACACTCCAGGCCGCAGCCTGATAACGATATGTATTGCTTGTTAGAAGCATGACGTGTGTTTCATTGGTGCTGGTTGAATATTAACTGATATTTGTTAATTGATAGGCCTTGATTGGTGGAATGTTGAACAGTGTAGATCCGATCAGAATGTGCGGATGCACATGCTGATCTGTATCCTCACTGGTCGCAAAACACATAAGCCCTATTTCTCCAGTCACAACCACATGTAACCACTCAAGCACCGCCAAATACAGAGTCTCAGGGTACAGTTTATCAAATATGAAAATTCGTTGGCTGATAAAGAGTTCGTAATAGTTTCCGATTAAAGAATGATGGCATAACCCCACAAACTCTGAAATAATTCACTTGATGACAGTGTATGACCTCGCGTTAAACTTTTGCATCCGTGTGTTCCACAAGATGATATCAGATATGTGGCTGTAACCGGAAACATGGGCCCATGGGTTATGCGCCCAGTGTAACCCCAGACCAGCCTGCACTGTTCGCCGTTCCATCAATGAAACACTCGTCATGGTTCTAACAAACAATTCATATCGTTATCAGGATACATGAGTGTGCTATTTGATCAGGAGTGACGCTGATCACAAATCCCATAAGCCTCATTCCTCCATGCACAACTACATATGCGTGACACTAAGTTGAAGAAAGTATGCCACGATGCGCTAACACTGTGAGTCTATGTCATACTGTGTATCTAGCGAGAATTCGTTGAAAAATGTAATGTTCCAAACTGCACTGAAATGTGTACAGAGATAATGTCACCGTAGTTTACACAAGGCAATCAATTACCCAGTGCATCCACTTCGGGAAATTGGCAAGACTTGCGCGCACACACATTAGATGCACTGCTAGCTAATATGTATGTCACTATAATTAATTACATGCATGTTGTTTTACATACATGAGTTCAGCGCCGTAGTCACATTGAGGCACACTGAGGAACATAGAAAATAATGTATAAATAATTTAATGACAAAGTTATGCAGTTTCTTCCTCGAAGGTGATACATGTACATTTCGCTAAGTTTGCCTCGGTGATTGTGTTCTCTGGCTACGGCAATGGATATACCAAAGGTGCAACTAATACGAGCAACGTATACTATGATAGTCACTGTTAGCCCATAGTGGCAGATAACTTTATTAAAAACGTTTATTACATTACCTACTATTCAACGGTAGTTACTGATGACATTTACCTATTTTTTGGTATTCCTGCGTCATGCTACGACGACATGAAACACTGGCATTGCCCGATTAACGTACATAAAAAATATCACTCAATGTTTGGACCATGTGGTACCGTGTATTAACCGAAATGTGTATCAATGCAGAGGCAAGTATTATTGCGGCACATACACATTACACATGTATCGAGCCTTCATGCCAGTTACCGACATACTCATTGCTGGTATCTGAGCGCCAAGCCCGAACCCTTTCCCATGTTATCCATTGTGTCGAAACCCCCAACGATGTCCACGCGATTCGTGATGTCAACGTATACACTGTTCGAAATGTAATCTGATAACGAACCTCGTATTTCAAACGAACCATGTATTGTATGTTACATCTGGGAATGAGGATGCATATGTGTGGTCTCTGGTTACATCGTCATGTACTACTACACGTTGACACGGATGTAATGTATATGGAATGTACACGTTAACTTAGAGCTCCAGTTAAGGTGCGTAATTTGGAGGTAAATTTCTTATTTCTCTATCAAAAATGGCAAGTCGGGAGTGCTTTAGAATCGTCTCAATGAGACGATTCTAAAGGACTCCCAACTCCGTCATTTTTGATAAAGAAATAACAAAATTTCACCCAAGTTGGTCAAATTACGCAAATGGAGCTCTGTATACTGATGTTTTACCTTTGATCCGTCTTCTTTCGTCTGAACTATCCCGACCCTCACACCCTTTCTAACTGACGGCCCATTCTGCCTGTCTACTGGGTCCGTGAAGGCGGACTCCAGTGGGGCGGTAAACCCCGCGGACGTACCGGACTCATCGCCGGGTGTGGATGACACGAGGGCAAAATACATCTCCAGATCCGAGCTCGTATCTCACATCCTCACACGATCGCCACACATTCCGGTCTGCCTCCACATTAATTTGGTGAATCAAGTATGCATCCTCACGCACTTCACATTGAATTCACACAATAATAATTCCTTCTTGTGAAACATGAGATGGATAATACTTTTCAGCTACTTTATAATTACACAGGTACATAGCCATATTATGTACTTTCTGAAATACTTGTATAAGTTTAAACCACGTGTATTTTACGTATGTATATATATATTACATATTTCAGTCACTATTCATAGAAACTGATCTAAAATAACACCTGGGCGCCAAATATACGTAATCCTCGGTAAACAATGTGTAGTAAAACTAATTCTATTCTCAAATTCAGCGAAATATTCAATAATCCTGCATTGGAATGGAACATTACGTCGTAATCTGTTTGTATGTTTGTCTAGTTAATTTCCTAACAAACGACGCAGGTAATTGTTTCGCCATATTGCATACGTTTAATGAGTGTCGTTTGATGTGGTATGTGACGTATCCGTTGTATGGTGGATAAGAATACTTTTACTATATGCAACACAATGCACGCTAGAGACCAGCTATTTTTTCTGACGCACAGAACGCCAGCAGTCAATTAACTCAGCAATGCTGTCGCTTTCTACTTGGAAGTAAAGAAGCGCGCCGGCACCACGTGCAAAATCTAACAGCACATACCACACTCACCTAAGCTGTATTATATGTTTAAGTAATTTTTCGCCATGTTACACAGATAATACGTTAAGTACAAAGTATGGAATAACAGACCAGTATGAAATCACGCCTTTCTCTGCACGAATATGATCTGTTTTACAGGCAATCAGAGACGAACGACCAATAATCGGCAGTGAAATTAAAGTATACTCTCGCTTGGTGTGGCATAATATAATACATTCGGTGTAATATAATGTTGCTGAAAGACTGAGGGGGAAAGCTACCGCACGTTGTATATCCCAGTAATCACCTTTGTGTGTGATATGCGCATATGTATAAATATATTTATAACGCAATACAGGTATGGTGTCACAACACACGAGAAGACGACCCTTAACTCTTTATAAATGTCATATTCAGCAGTATTAAACAGGGACAGACGGCATAAGGGCGATGCTTTGCGATGTATATACCGATATAACACACTCTAATAGTGTATATAAGTCAGTTCAACTCAAGAAACAAATAATATTAACACAATTAATTGAAAATAATTATTATTTAGGCCCGCTACTCTCGTCGTCAACGCATATATATTATCTCGCTATCTGTCTGCATGTCAAAACACTTTAGAAAAGAACTTTCAGTGGTATAGACCGTGGCAAGATAATGAACATTATACTGCGCCCAGTATTGTTAAAAATCGCCTGTCCGTCTTACCTTGCCAATGGATATTAACATGCTAGTTTTTATTTTTCGCCTATCTACACTGTCAGTGAATAGCTATTATGTTGGCTTTGCAAACAGTAACTATTAACGTGTAGGCCCCTTTGTTTGTCTATTTTCTTTCCTATCAGTTAAGCAGCCATTTTCAATCACTTTCGAAATTTAATACCGTTTTAAAATCATTAGTCAAACGTGTTATCACGTATATTTTTCAATTCTTGTTTAAAATTAATGACACGTCACAAAGGAAGCGTAATAGACTTTGCGATTTGTGTAGCCCTAGTCGGATTTGAGCCTAAACTGTTCGATGAAATGTTCTCCGAATATATTAAAAAGTGTCTTCAATGATCAAATGCATATACAGACTCCGGGAGTGTGGAACTCACCAGGGACGACGCTGGGCCAAACATGTGAATAATCAACGTTGGCTCACAATGAGTCCGGCTACACTTGCAGTGTTATCTATTACCAGACATGTATATTTCTGTCTGTGACTGGAGACATTGGGCCTATGAGATTTCTGATCAGTGTAGCTTCTGATCAAATAGCTCACTCCTGTAGCCCGATAACGATACACAATGCTTGTTAAAAGCATGATGGATGTTTCATTGATGGAATGGCGAGCAGTGCAGATCCTGATCAGACTGTGCGGATGCACAGGCTGAGTGATCTATATCTACACTGGTCGCGCAACCTATAAGCCCCATTTCTTAATCATCCATATTAGTTTCTATGTCACTACTACACATTGCTTGTAAGTCTGCATCAATTCACAGGTGGAAGACTCGGACTTGGGACCCAATACTTGGCTCATTTGGAAAAGTTACCTCACCCACCTATTTCCACACACTTTACAATTTGGCTACAGTCATTTGGAAAACGTTACCCCACCCACCCATTTCCATACACTATACCTTACAGCTTTATGAGAACCCATTTCCATACACGGGCGGGGTAACGTTTTCTAACTGAGCCAAGTATTGGGTCCTAGCTCCGAGTCTTCCACCTGTGCATCAATTGGACACGTGGTGTAAATAACTTCATTTACTGAATAATCTGGAAGCAATGTAGCACAGGCTGAGCAGGGTTTACAGTGTTCGCAAAACCCGATATTCCCACCATTTACCTAGTCTTGGACACATGTATATAGGCCCTTAAGTGTTTGTTCATTCATTACACGCAATCATGCAAGCAACCACCATATAGTGCAAGGTACCGATGGTATAATTGAGGCAGAAACCGAAGAAACAGACTCACATGTATACTGTCGATTGGGCATGTGGTAATTTGAATTCCTGAAACGCACCATTGAAATATTTAATTGCATTTGCGAATAGACAGGTATCATTAAAGTTAAGGTATTTCATGGAATTATGAACTAGTATTCTTATAACCTCCCTCAACTTTGTTTACATGTATAATAAATAATTACATGTATGTAAATTTTCATGTATTATGATAATGTTTCGTATATGTGACGGACACTGGAAAAATGGGGGTTTATGGGTTTTACGACCAGTGTAGATCAAGATCTGTCGGCGCATTCGCACAGACTGATTAGGATGTGATCCTATTCGCCATTTCAGTAACCTGTATATTGTATACCTTTTAACAAATACTCTTTAATGTAGAACTAGTAAATTGCCAAACATAATAGAACATCTCTTTTTCTTTCCCTCTCTGTGCTTCCTTCTACCTTTCCTTGTCCTACTGCTCTATCTAGTCTTTTTCGTTTTTCCTCTCATTTTCCCCTAGCACTCAACTGGTGATAACACTCACGTGTGAGGGTATACCAGTATACAGACAAAAGCAAAAGCAAACATGCAAATCTTTGTCCCATGGAAGCCATCTGTTCTCTTGTTGTTCAACATTCAACATAACGAAACGAAGCTTTCAAATTTACAAGATACACATGTAAATGTCAGATAAATACCTTGACACAGTTTAATAACCAATTTCTCTTGTCTATGTTCTTTATTAATCATGTATTGATACAGCTTTGACCGTTTATATCGCTAACATATAAAACACGCCGGATAACCGGTTGCAAAAATCACTCTTCCATGTGTTAAAGAGATGGGGTTAAATTTCTACCCTTGCGAGAGGTATGGAGCGGGGTAGCAATTTTGTTTCTAATTACCATGCAGTCAA
Organism: Conchocele bisecta; assembly: GCA_029237695.1. NCBI lineage: Eukaryota > Metazoa > Mollusca > Bivalvia > Lucinida > Thyasiridae > Conchocele > Conchocele bisecta. The sequence goes on along the minus strand of CM055269.1, from coordinate 10,316,510 downwards.
TGACGGCCTCCGGTATGGTATTGCCACAGGTGGAAGACTCGGACCTAGGACCCAATACTTGGCTCATTTGGTAAGATATAGTGTATGGAAATGGGTGTGTGGGGTAACGTTTTCCATATGGGTGGGTGAGTAACGTTTCCCAAATGGCTGTAAGGAACAAACGTATGGAAATGGGTGGATGGGGTAACGTTTTCCAAATGAGCCAAGTATTGGGTCCTAGGTCCGAGTCTTCCACCTGTGGGTATTGCGTGCTTTTCTTGTACGTTCACATACATTGGTGGTGCACTCTGCGCCGGCGTAACATGTTTCATGTCTGAAAATGCACCGGTTTCATGACGAACTACCGCTCAGTAGCCTATTTCACCAACATTGCAAAGTATACTTTGAGGGAGAAATTTTCAATTTTAGGAGAAATTTATTAATTTTTATACCAAATTTATTACATTATCACAGCCATTTTTTAACTGTGATAATGTAATAAATTCGGTATAATAATTCTGCATACTTTTAATCATCAACTATTTGCAGTCGTTTGTTCTATATGAAATAATGTATTTCAGGAAAAATAAATGATTACTCCCTCAAAGTATACTTTGCTAGAAAAGTATACTTTGCAATGTTGGTGAAATAGGCTACAGGTCTTCTTGGATCTATCGCATTAACCGCATTGTTTCGTCTCTTGCGCCGGTTGCTCCAGTACGAGACGAAAATATGTTTACACAATATATTCTGAATAGGAATTTGTCACCAATCTGGCGCTTATTTCGACGTGAAGCATTTTACACCGGCGCGGAGTGTAGCACCAGTGACACAGTCGTATATGAACACATGGTTCGCTGGTGGTGAAAATATAGTGTCTGCAATATACTCAGTATAATTTTGAAATGGGAATATGTCTATGTCTATTTTCTTCACACAGGCAACAGCAATGTTGTGGAACTCCGTCACTCGGTATTTGCCTGATGGTTTTTACTGCTTTCTCGGCAATTAGCTGCTGGGTAATGACGATAGTAGGTAATAAACAGCGGCCCGTTTCACTAAACTTCTTACGACTAAAATGTTCGTAAGTGGAAATTTAGGATCGTCTGTAAATTCCAATTGATGGATTTACATTTATTGAGCATAGGCTGCAAATGCAGCCTATGCTCAATAAATGTAAATCCAATAATTGTTTACAAGAAAACAGCGTTAATGTTAATTTACATTAATGTTAATTTACAGACTATCATAATTTTGCATTTTAGTCGTACGAAGTTTAGTGAAACGGGCCCCAGATATCTAACTACTACATAGAATGTATTTTTAGTGAAAAATAACCAGGCCCGTACGCAGGAATTAATTTGGGGGGTTCGTTATCGACGGCGCGAAGGGCCAAGCATTTTGTTTTGCACATCCACGGACAGACATCCGCAGATTAACTCCTTCACCCCGAAGTAACTGGAATGGATTTTGCAAAAAGTGCAGATCCTGATGAGACGGCTCGTCACGAGCCGGCTCATCTGGATCTACACATTTTGTCAATACCACTATACAGGCCTGTGGTGTTGAACGGGTTTAAGGGGGTGCGTACGCACCCGTCGCACCCCCTCTGCGTACGGGCCTGCACTACTATAAGAATGTGTGTTTAGTGAAAAATAACCACACAATGGAATACTATTTTTACATATTCGTTATCCCTATTTCTAATGTACTACATGTATTAACATATTCACTCTACCATTTCAGAGTGAAATAAAACTGTACATAAAAATAACAATGACGTAATATGGACAATGTGTGTACACTTTAGTTACCGTGCCAGCGAATCTGTATACGCAATATTTAGATCACTATGCGTCCGCCTGTACGAGGAGATAATATGCGAGCTTTCGCCATACCGTATAGTTCTTTTCATAATTCGGGTACACATATTGGCATATCGGTAGAAGTATGATACATATATAATATAGAAGACCGCATGATTCCAATTAATCCTGGAGGTCAGCTTTTGGAATTGACCTCGGGTAAACATGATAAATATGTGCAATTATTTGCACCACGGATAGTCGCTGGCCATTATTTACTGTAATATTTATCTACGACGTTTATGTACATACGTGTATGCGCTAATGGCTGTTTATATAAGGCCATATCCATGCAATTTGACAGTTTCATCTCCCCACACAAACAAACACACACCGCTGCACACACACAGCCGTAGTCATTCGTTTCCATGGCCTGGCCACAATCAGTTTATAGTATTACGGATGTATCCCCCCGCCCCCCCCCCCCCATACACACCAACATATGCATTGCGTCGCAGATGTGCATAGAACGTGATGAAACAGATTACGAAGCAATAAGATTTGTATAGTATTTCTGAAACTAATTATTGTACCTTTAAGTCGCCTTGAGAAAAATCAGGGATGGTAAAAAAACAAAGTTAATAATACTGAATAATTCATGTAACTGGCATTTGCACTCATTATTTTTCAGTATTATAAACATGTTTTCTAATCGACAGTTACTAATTTATTTTACTTAAATTAATTACACTAACATCTATAATGGAACCGTCTTTCCAAATGTGATATAATATGATCGTTTCATGTCAATAAAGTAAAGTTCCCATTTTTCCTTACTGGCGAAAATGCTTGTTTAGCGAAAATGCCAAATTATGCTAAACCAAATTATCTCCCCTGTTTATTACAGTTTCGGATACATGTAGTATGTATTTAAACATAACACATGTTTTTTTCTAAATCAGTATCTGTAACGTTTCAGTCTTACGTATGGCTGGGGCGCCTCCATTCATGCGTTCATGTCTACTTTCTGGCGATCAGGGCCCGGTTGCTCAAAACATCCGTTAGCTTAATGGACTGTTAAATCCTTAACTGAATGGTTAAAATCTCTGTTAAAACAGAGATTTTAACCATTCAGTTAAGGATAAAACAGAGATTTTAACCATTCAGTTAAGGATTTAACAGTCCGTTAAGCTAACGGATGTTTTGAGCAACCGGGCCCTGGATGTAGACACATTACACATATATGGGTGGAGTAGTATAGAGTTCCTATAGAACCCATAGAACGGGCTAGGCTGACTTGTGGACAACTAATATCCTCACCCGAATGTTTTATTCCCCGGATTCATATAGTGTTTGGACTGTGTGTCCGTGTGTGTGTCCGGTGGATCGAGTTAAAGGTACATACACACTCAGTAGGTACAAAATGTTCTTCATATCAGAGACATCATCCATAATCCGAGACATATTCTGGCAAAATAAACATTAATTCACCATTACCCCACGTATTAATTGGCATTAGTATACATTTTATTTCAGACGTAAATTTCCACACTGATATCAGGGTCGATAGCCGTGTTTCATCAAAATACTAACGGACATTACTATTTATTCTATGTATTTATTTTTTGATGTCCAATGATCATACTTTATAACTTTTGTAAACTGTAAACTTGTATAATCTGTTGAAAATATTATTGTTTTAGGTGACACATCTAATTAGTATAAATAATTAAAAAATATCATGCCTCATTAGCATATGAAATTAGCCTGATACCACCGCGCGTCACTATCAGTAAAATAACTATTACTAAATTAGTATATCTGTATAGCGGGCACTTGTAATTGTATAGAACTGGTGGAATAGTGACACAATTATACACTTATTTAATTCCCACAAAAAAACAACAGTTTGTGCCTACTGAGTGGGCATATAGTGATGTACCTATTAGAAGATTGCCGGAGTTTCTCTAATCTGTCACGGAGGCATTTCTGTGTCGACCGGCCGCATTATCTTGTTTGTATGGAAGCGTCCAGTAGCCTATTTCACCAACATTGCAAAGTATACTTTTCTAGCAAATATACTTTGAGGGAGAAATTTTCCATTTAAGGAGAAATTTATGTTTGTGTTATTATACTGAATTTATCACATTATCACAGCCATTTTGGCTGTGATAATGTAATAAATTCAGTATAATAATTCTGCATACTTTTAATCATCAAATATATGCAATGGTTAGTTCTATATGAAATAATGCATTTCGGGAAAAATAAATGATTACTCCCTCAAAGTATACTTTGCTAGATAAGTACGCTTTGCAATTTTGAAGAAATCGGCTACCGGTGTCAATGCTAAAATAGTTTATCTCCTAATTAGGAGATACTAACTCCTAATTAGGAGATACTACTAAGTCCTAATACGGAGATACTAATTAGGAGTTACTATCTCCTAATTATGACTTAGTATCTCAGGAGATACTAAGTCCCAATTAGGAGATAATATATTCTAGTATTGGCACCAGGACGCTTAAATATGTTTGCTATCTAAATCGCTTGAATATTAAATAATCTCGTTCGTACCGCCAACACCATCCCCTCACAAACACGGAACACAATATGGCTACACGATAGGTCTCTAGATACGTATCATGGTGTGTTTTTGTACTTCTAGATGTATTACAACACCAGCATGCTAAAGTTGATGAACCATCAAATTGTATGCATGTTAAAAAATATCGTATGTATCTAACGGTATGTTTCCGGTGACAGCCAGGCTGCATGAATACACTGTTATCGGTATGCAAAGACGGACCAACAATGTCCCTTAAGACATGTTTTGACAGCTCATGATAATTGTCTCCAATTGATATTCTTATCGAAAGAAAATGAAAGAAAAAAGAACACAAATGATTCACCATTGTTTGAATTCTGTTGGAGTAGAAACGCGCCAACATGAACGTGAACGTCATTGTTTTTACGTCGCTTTGTATGACGTAACAAATTTACTGCTCAGCAGAGGTCTATTTCGCAAGGAGTCTAGCCTACAGATAACTGTAGATCACAAAAACTGAGGTGATTTTTCACAAAGTACATCAGCAGATCATATTAGATCGAGAAAAGAACTGATGCCAACTTAAGAAAGATGAAGTTGATGCAAAGAAATGAAAAGAAAGAAGAAAAGAAAGAATAGAAAGGTATTTTAAATTATGTACAATGTCTACAACAGTATGCATCTATTAACCCTTACAGTAGTATGTGGAAACGCAAATTGTCATCTGCTGTTGTTTGTGTTATCTTCTTTCTCAATAAAAAACATAAATGATTCGCAAGTGTCAAACAATACGGTATTGTTGATGAGAAAACAATTAAAGTAAAAAATCAACAGCAGACGACACAACAATAATTCAGTGCTGGGCGGCGGCAAATATACATGATAAATTAGACTCCATAAGTCTTCTCATAAAAATTCTGCTCTCACTCTAGGAATTAGACACAGGTATAATAAATAAATAAATATAACCGCGACTAAACGGTCCTATATCGTAAGTAACTTTTTTCAGCAATAACAAAAAAGTCGCCATCCCCAAGTTTTGTTTTATTTGATGAAAATACATCAAATATTTATTTTATTTCGATTTGTTTTCCTTTAGTAATTTAAAATGCGGCAAACTGGGACTGGAGAGTGCGGAGGAGAGTAAAAAAAACCAAAACATTTTGGAAATTGACTCCAAAACCTGGCTAGATAGTCTAGAATTGATGAAACTAAGAACAAATGTTATATTTTGAAAATCGGTCCACAAATTCAAAAAATATAAATAAATATTGGATGGAATTTCATCAAATAAAAGGTATTGGGAGGGTGACAGCTTTGTTATTGATGAAAAGGTGCATATATTTAAATGTATTTTATATCTCATGTTTTAATTAATAGCCAACAGTTCGTCGGCAGCAAAACGTAGAACAGAAGTAGATATTTGTTCGTAAATATTAAAAAGTCACTCTCCCCAAAGATTTTATTTGCTGAAATTTCGTCAAATTTTGATTTTAGAGGAAAATACATTTTTCTACGTGCTATGGAGGCTAAACACAGATTTTTAAACCTATATTTGTTTCATTTTTGGACAGATTTTTAGCCAGGTTTCTGGGTCACGTTCCGTTTTTTCTTGCTCTCCAGCTCATTTTGGCAACAACATCAAATATTTGATGGAATTTCATCCAATAAAAGAATGGGAGGGTGAGTTTTGTGTTATTGATGAACAACTGCATGTACTTACATTTTGTTAATGCAATGTGTTTAATAGTCAAACGTATGTCGACAGCAAAACGTGGAACAAAGTGTAGTTGTATTCGGTGTTTGTGTCCATCTTTCATTGCGGTTTGTGATCGTATTAGGTCGCTATCTGACGGACAGCACATGCCAGTGATCGCTGGTTAGTATCCTACTCAGTCTGTATAGTTTTTTTTACTAACAACGTTTAGGGTTAGTAGTTGCGTGCAAAAAATAAACATTTGTCATGCCATGTGTATCTGTGCCCGATTATCTCAGTCGGTAGAGCACTGGTAAATCAGGGGTATTTGGTTTGAATCCCGAGCTGGGTTCGCATTTCTCCCACCCTGTATCATAATTTGCCTACGCATTCTTGCAGTATGATTACATATCATGTAGAGATAACTTGTTTACATATTTCGTGTGAGGAATTTCTACGTTCTAACAACTAATACGCAGTGGTCAAATACGACATTAATGTAAGCCATTATAATATAAGTGGGATCACAAAATAACACCATACGAAATCACAGTTCGATGTCCGTGCGCCTTTTATATTTCAGGACGACGGCGATGTAAAACAACAACCCAGTGGGAATGTAAAGGAAACTCTTCCACCGATTAAAGAGACGTCGAACAGTTCAACTGTTCCAGGCAATTTCAGACACATTTATGGATTCTGTAAGTGCTATGATGTGCATGCCAACAAAGAAGTGGAACATGGTGTGCTTGGGGAATCGTTATTTGATGATTATTATGATCAATTGCTCTCCGTTGAACTAGACCTATACGACGATTATGTATCTATCTTGCCAAGGTATAGCACAGATGCTGATCCAGAAGAAATAGATCGAGACAAATATAAGTTTGATATCTTCACTGCAGTAAAACCTTACGAAATAAAACGACTGATAGGTCAAGGGAAACATGGCGTTATCTATAAGGTTGAAAAGGACAATATAGAGTTTGTCGCAAAACTGGCAAGACGACAAAGCTTTACAAGAATGACCATGAACGAGTTCATTAAAATAAAGGGAGCGTCTCATAAAAACATTGTCAAATATTACGAGGTGGTGAAATCCGGTTATATAATGGAACTTCTCCCAAGAACATTAAAACAGGCGATTCTAACAAGTCCTATGAAAAGCGACGTGAAGTTCCAGATAAGCGGCGGACTGCTGAAAGGTTTGGATTACCTACATGGTGTTGGAATAGCCCACCTTGACATAAAGCCAAGTAACATCTTACTGGACCAATCCAATACACCGAAGCTGGCAGATTTTGGAATATCGAAGAGATATTTGACGGCTTCCGGAAGATTCATAAAGCTATTCTCGCGTTGTGGGACATTTGCATACATGTGTCCCGAACTCATCATATTTTATCGTCAACAGCGGCGATACGGAGTCGATATGGTGAAGGCGGATATGTGGTCATGTGGATGCACGTTATACGAGTTTCTTACGACAAAGCTTCCATACGGCTGTCCAAAGTATGAAGAACTATATGAAAAGCAGAAAATAAACCAACTATATTTGACTCGTAAAATCAGAAGGCTCATGAGAACAGATTATCATATGCGCGACCTCTTTGCCATTATTAAATCACTTCTGACCTACGACCCGTATCTCAGACCGACACCAAGATCCATAATACAGAGGTATTTCCCGAACACCTGACAAATGCACGCATCGTAAGAACTTGTCATCTGGGACTCAATATACTGGGTCTCCACTTGCATTCGCTGTGAGAAATACTTTACAAATGAAATGAGTTTGCGATCCATTTGCCATCTACACGTTAATGTGATAAACCAGCTTGAGAATAATGTTTTCTACCAATCTACGTTAGAACTGAATCTAAGACATGCACCATATGCTTCATAACTATATACATGTACAGTGGAACCTCTAAACCGAACACCAAGAAAACACTTATTTTTGATGATTTGTTTTGGTCATTTATCTCTCGTGATAATGCCTGTTCGTGATCACATCGCACACTACAACTATGGCTGAGAATTATCAAATGCCTGATTTACATTGAAACCTCTCTAAGCCGGACACCCTCCCAGCCCAGGGTGTCCGGTTTAGAGAGGTTCCACTGTACAGTATTTCAGCATATGAATGCTCGATTGTGTCATTCTTTCTAAAGTCACACATATTTTCGTTAACGTAGATCAGAGCGGTAGCCACGTTGAGGCGAACCGAGGCAGTTGCCTCGGTAGAAATTTTGCCGATTTTTTTTTACGATGCGGATCGCGCTACGCGCTCCCACTGGATAGACGTTTCATAAGATTTGCCGCGGTAGATTTTTACCTCTGGCTACGGCACTGTAGATGATTTGTTTATTTTGAGCACGATTATAGGGCCGTCGAACAGGGCTAAATTCATATGACCCAGATGCCGAATTCGGAATTTCCATCCCTAATGATCCATGTGATATATTGTTGACGAAAGATGCAGCACTTGGCTTTTCATTGCATGCTTCATATCTGGCCGTGACCGGAGATATAGGACTTATGGGAATTGTGGCCAGTGTAGCTCCTGATCAAATAGCACGCACCTAGTATAGCCTGATAACGATCTACATATATCGCATGTTAGAAGCACAACGGGTGTTGTAATGATAGAATGGCGGACAGTGCATATCCTGATCAGACTGTGCGTAAACAGGATATGGATATACACTGGTCGCAAAGCCGATAATCCCCGTTTATTACACTCTTGCAAATTATTTGCACGGGTTTCGCTGTGAGAGAAAACCCGTAATCAACTCCTTATAAATAATACACCGTGAAGAGAACACCCGTAATTGCGCGCCTGTTTTCTTGGAAACCACGAGCTACCATGCAAAGCGTATAATTTTTATTACAGTCAAAATAAAGTTATTTGAATATTTGGAAAGTGTCTCGACTAATCTAGAATGTTAATGTGATTGAACACATTCCAAACATGCACTCAAATATATCTGGTTCATAAAACAGTAATTTGGTAATTTGGATTTCAAAAAGTTTACATGACGTCACATTTGACGTCACACAACGTAACGTCAAAACGCGGGAAACACGTCATTGTATAACTATTCACAATTCATTGATTATAATCTCAAAAATAGACTAAATGTGCATATGTATCCGCCGTGGAAGTGTAATAAATAGGATATTCCATCGTACATGTTTGAATAGCGGAAATAATACACTCGTGTCCGTCGGCGTCCGTGCAAGCAACTCGTTCGCTACGCTCATTCGTTGCTTACGCGGAGGCCGACGCACACTAGTGTATTATTTCCCGCTATTCAAAATGTACGCTGGAATATCCTCTATGTATCCAGCCACAGCCACATTTATCGATGTATACATGTTCATGTGAACAAGGCAACGTACGTTCCGGTCAGTTTGAAATGATCGGTAGTTTGCTGCCAGGAAGACCATTAAACAAATGGCCATTGTAAATGCTCCGGAAAATATCCATGTACCTGTACATCAACCAAGTATACATACACATGTATTAAAAGTGGGTGTTCGTCTAACATGGTGTGCTGTTTTGGACTTTAATACCATTTTGTGATATCACCGTTTCGAATGGTTGATATCACCCTTTCAAATAAGTGATATCACTCATTGACACGTGAATTGCTGATATCGCCCATTCATTCAAAATGGTGATATCGCCCATTCGAATAGGCGATATCACACATTTGAATGAGTGCTATTACCCTTTCACATTGAATTAGTGATATCACCCATTCGAATGAGTGGTATCACCTATTCGAAAGGGAGATATCACCCTTTCAAATGTGTGATAGCAGTTATTCACCATAAGAGGCCATTGGAATCCATTAAAAATAAATGTGTGATATCACATATTTGAATGAGTGATATCATCCATTGGAATAGGTGATATCACTCATTCTAATGGGTGATATCACCCTTTCGGGTTTTATCAGTGAATCCGAAATGGTGATATCACTGTGATATCGTATATTCGAATGAGTGACATCACCCATTTGTGTGTGATATCACGCATTCGAATATGTCATATCACATATTAAATTTCAAATAGATGATATAACCCATTCGAATAGATGACATCTAGCAATTGGATTCGCCGAAAATGAGAGCAGGTCATGATTGACCAATCGAACTTCCTGATTTCTACCATGTCATGAGTATAGTACATGCTCCGAAAGTTAATGATCACGGGGTCAATTTTATATTTCACGTCGTCACTGGCTTATGTAGATGTAAATGTAGATGTCAAATTGTAACATGTGATAATTTACTGACAACCCAGGGCAGTGACCTATACCCAATTATATATATATATTCTTACCATCGACCTTCGTTGCTGCAACTGTTGATACTGCTGCTTCTGTTTCTTCTACTGTTGCTGCTACTGTATATGCTGTTGTTACTGTTACTGCTACTTCTGATATGGGTGGTGTAGGTCGTCGAAGCAGACATGCGGCCCTAGTTACAACAGTTTCACTTTTACCCACAAGCACACAACACAATACATGGGTCATGTGTTATCCGTTTCATAATACGAGTATATTGATTCTATATTCGAAGTATTTCGATCACTTCTTATTACTGAATATCCAGTGATATCACTCAAATGTTCAGCATATTGTTGCCGAATCAGTAGCCTATTTCACGAACATTGCAAAGTAAACTTATCTAGCAAAGTATACGTTGAGGGAGAAATTTTCAATGTAAGGATAAATGTATTAATTTCTATTATGCTGAATGTATTACATTATCACAGCCATTTTGGCTGTGATAATGTAATAAATTCAGTATAATAATTCTGCATACTTTTAATGTAATCGTCACGTACATGCAGTCGTTAATTCTACATGAAGTAAAAACATTTCGGGAAAAATAAATGATTACTCCCTCAAAGTATACTTTGCTAGATAAGCTAGTATACTTTGCAATGTTGGAGAAATAGGCTACTGATGCTGTAACTAAGGCGTATATTCCGGATACAGTGAACGCTGCTATCGTCTGCTGATTTCTCGCATCTGTTGCATATACCACACAAGCTCCGGCACTTTCGAAACTTAAAGTAATGACGAATCTAAACATGTGCCGTCAATCTTATAAATGCGATAAAACCAGAAGATAAATAAACAGTAATTTCCCACTTCCGCCCTAGTAATCCTGCTGGTTTTTGCCAAAACGTCGGTTGCTGGAACGCACTTTTCTGATTTTGATATGATCCAAGATCCGAAGATCTGATTACACGCGTGTAGAGCATCTCGTTTTTATGCGGCTGATCTTTTTTTATTTTATTTATAAACGTAACGTCAATAATTGCGAAATATTCAGTAAATGATGTCGAATGTTCGTACAATTTAACGTAAAATGCGCAATTATTTAGGATTTCGACGTCATATGCAAACCAATGTATACATGTACATTATCTCAATATCCTGAGGAAATAAAAAGCGCTGTATATTTTTCAATGATGTGCATGTTTTTTTATATTAATGATACTTTTTATCAAATTATCTTTGTCTAAAAATCGCTATCAGCAGACGTTCACGTTCACACTATGATCCACACAAAAACAACAACACACTTCGGAAAGGCACCCCGCCGTGACGGCGCGTATAATGGTCTAACGTTAGCTGCCACAAATAACTAGATTTCACTCGCCATGGTAAAACAGGCATCATTGATAGTGTTGTTGTTTTGTTGTTGCTTTTTACCAACACATCTCCTGACAAGCTCGTACACTTCTGCCAATACGAAACGGATCTATAACATGTGCTACAACCGTCGTCAGTGCAAGGATTTTCCGACTAAATAGCGAAAGTGCAGACCAAGATCCGCCTGGGCTTCTGCTCAGGTTGATCTGTGTCTACGCTGGTCGCAAAGGTAACAATATCCAGTTTCCCATAACACACCACATACTAGTATACTTGAACGCTGATTTCAAGAGCAGCTTCATGATTGGAACCACAACCTTCTTACAGGTGAGCAGTAAATGCCATTCGTGGGAATAAGAGGATGCTCACCTGCAACTATATGCATAAATAACCCATACACTGCTGAATTAAATGTTATCGTCCGTTTTTTTTTCTCGTTTTTGTTTCATCAAAAGCATGGCTTGAAAGGACTATTGAGCCTCAGCAGACAAAACGAACCCTTACGGCATGTGTGACCTGTACATGTCCTGATTAGTCTAGATTCATTTTCATGCCGTTTTAATCGGTCATGTGACTGTCACTGGAGAAATGGAACTTATAGCAGACATGGCTTATCTAGCTCGCTCCGCATCCGAGAGCGCACTCTTGCCACGTGATAAGAATCCACCTGCTAGCAACACATGTACATGCAGTCATGGAAACCGTAGGGTGGGTGAAGAGAGTCGCCTCGTCCACCCAATGGTGAAGGAACTTGAAGGTGAGGGCAGCCAATGGGGCGAAATGTTGGCGATATTCGCTACCACTTCGTCTTAAATATTTACGGGACTTTTAACGATAATACATCTAATCTAATAAATCTATTTTATATGTATTCCAGGAAGGTTTTCTCACCCCCTCCCACACCAATAATGGTAATACATTGTAGCTTCAATCTATTGTAAATGTATTCCAGGAAGGTTTTCTCCCAGTGCGCGAGTACACTGGCTGATCTGGGGCTACATTGATTGCTAACGAGATGAAGACATGTATACAAATTTAAATTTGGGCATTGTCACAAATCCCATAAACCCATGTTCAGCTAAGTTGTTAATGTTATTTATTTTAAATGTGGTTCCTTAAGGGTAAGAAAACCGGTATCTCCCCGGTATATGCTATAATTAACTGTTCACCGTTCATTGAGTAGGAATTTAAGGTGCTTTACCACTTAATTTATTCGTCGTCCATCCGTTCTTTGCGGTTATCTCATTCGGCAAACGGATTATTCTGCAAGTTTCAACTCGTAAACGTAATGACATTTAACTAATTATAAATGTGTGTAAATAATTGTAAAATTGTAATTGTCGCAGTTACAGAAGTGAATATCTTTCACACATATTTGTGCAAATGGTCATCTGTAGAGAAAAGGTACAATACTTACGGAGCCCCGCAGGGGACATGGATTTTTATTTTATTAATTCGTTCCCGCGAAATAACAATTGGTTCCCTCAATTTAACAATTCGTTCCCTCGAATTAACAATTCGTTCCCACGAAATAACAATTCGTTCCCTCAATTTAACAATTCGTTCCCACGAATTAACAATTCGTTCCCGTGGGAACGAATTGTTATTTCGTGGGAACGAATTATTAAATTGAGGGAACGAATTGTTATTTCGTGGGAACGAATTAATAAAAACAATTCTACGTCCCCTGCGGCGCTCCGTACAATACCACGTTTGTATCAATTGAATACGTTGGTTCACTTGCACTTATTTGGGGTAGGATTGTGGGATTCTAATCGTTTTGCTGACGATGCAGTTAGCCTATTTCAGGCTGAACGGCGAACAGAGTATATACCCTGATCACATTTCGTGGATGCGGATGCTGATCTGGGTATGCAGGTGGCAAACATAATAAATGTCCCATTTTGATAGCTGGCTGTCCACATCTAGAACCATGGATGAATAAAAATAGTTACCGGTATCAGGCTTAACACTTTCAACACTACAGACCTCTTTATAGCTGCGTTTGCAGCCGACTCGTAACCAGCCGTCTCATCAAAATCTGCACTTTTTGCAACTACTTTTCATATTTTTTAGAGAAAATGCACACCCTTTTCACAATTGGACTAGTCTGAAAATCATTTTGTGACAATTGGATTTGTTGGTAAATCTACATATCACAGTCCATTCCAGTTACGTATTGGGTGAAAGGGTTAAAATATGCTGGAAACCTGACATTATAAAACTTACCAATAAATGAGTTTGCTATGTTTAGTCAAAAGTTCAACCACTCATTTGAATTGTCTTCACGAGACAGTTCAATTGTGTGGTAACAGCATATACCTCCGTGAATAATATTAATTAAGATAATTATTTTTATTTGTCGTATGAAAACGTGTGTATTCTCGGTATGTATCGGGTTAAAAGCTATTACGGGATATACGCACCAGGGTCAGTTGGACCGGTTACCGCGCGGAGCAGAGATAGTTAAACATATATGTGCAATTCACAGCCAGGTAATTTGCAGTCACAAATATAGTCGAATATGAAACAGTCACCCCACACCCAAGACCGGGGCGGGGATATATTTTTAAGCCACTGTTTAAGTTAGGTTTGGGACAAGGCGAGAGTAGCCCCTTTCGATTGAGTGGATAGGATGGACTGACTTGTGGACGTCTTAGAATAACCCCGGATTGTTTTTGGCGTGCGTGCGTGTGTGCGTTCCCGTCATTCGCTGGGCGCACCCCTTCAAGCCACAATACAGAGGGCACGGTACGTGCCGCAAACATTACATGTGGTCTATAAAAAAAATCAAACCCAACAAAAATATAGGGCTTACTATATGTACACTAAAACGAGCGTGCTGGCACAAATCCACTGGTAATTGGCTGACCGTGGCATGTTTTTCATGTGATAAAAATTGCAGCGCACTGAGAAAAATCACAACAAGCTTGCACGGAACAGACACGAATGTCCAGACATAACTCAGTACAAGTAGGCTACCAAGGCTATAATGTTTATTACCCACCGACACATATATACAACTGGTAGTCGAACGTAGTTCGTCGGAACCATTAACCGGTAATCCATATTTAGACTGAACTTTATCGGAGAACATCTGCTAATATGGGGTGTACACATAAATAAATTAGCTAAACAAGCAAACTCATGAATGGCCTTCCTGAGAACAAACTTAAATTAAGTAAGAACTGCCCAGAAAAATGCCGCAAAGCCGACTGTCTAGCACTTGTCCGCTATATCCGAGAATACTGACAAATTGTGTGAGATCCATACTACGTGAAAGACGCTTTCTCTCCCTCCCTCATTCCCTCACGCACTCTCTTGTTATTGTACGAGATGGTATGGGAACGAAATAACCTCAGTACGTACCTCAAACACACAAATTGATGACGTAAAACACATTCGCAGTTTCGGAAAATGAGTGAATTTACAGTTACCTCAGGTCGAGACGGATCTCGTAGATTTGGTGGTATACTTTCTCACACATATACTATATTTAATATTTAGAAAACATGTTGTATTAATTTGGCATTTTGTATAGGTTTCTCTTAGCCGTTAATCTGTGATAATATTCCATTTGTTTTCAACCACATCACATGGCCCATGTAAAATAAATGGGTGGGGTATTTATGTTTTTGCCCCTAGTCAACTAACACCAGTTTTCGGTTTAAAATTTAAGTTATTGCTGGTAGAGAAGATTCTCAAAGTGGGCAGGATGATAGGGCTCTTGGAAAGATGACGGAATTGACCAATTCAAATCGAGGAAACACTTTCTTCCATATGGTCGTGACGTCAGTTTTCGGGGTGGTCAGACTTTTCGGGTATTGCCAATGTTCACTATTTTTAGCCAATTACGTTTGAAGTCAAATTGTAATGGAGATGAAATAACAAGAAAATGACGTACCAATTAAACAAAGACAAGTGCTGATAAAGTACATTCCTTCAACAAATGTCATTCAGTATCAACAAATTGTTGAACAAAATAACATGTGCCAAATGAACTGTGCGACTGAAACCCAGAAAACATTTTTCTGCATCCGCCTTCACAGGTTGGTCGTAACCTACAACCGTGAACAGTACAATAAATATAAGAAACATACCGTTTGTTCTTCATACATGTAACTTCCGCATTATCTCCTACATGTAAATGAAACAGGTTATGCATTAATAATTACATTGATACCAATAGATATTACATTCCAAGGGCATATGGGTGGGCGGGTTGAAGAAAAATATTTTCCGTTAAGACTTGTTCACTGAAAAATCACCTGTGCCGAAAGCAGATAGGATTTCTAACAGAGCGGTGCGTGCTACGTAACAACCAATCAAAACCCATGTAACAAAAAATATACAAAACAACGATGGTAACTAAGTTGCAAAGAATTTTTCTAGCCAAACTATTATTATTTAAAAAAAACAGCAAAAATTATTAACAAAATATGACCAACGTCTACAAAATTAGAATCAGTTATTAATAAAATAAAATCTGATAAAATGAAAACAAACCAGCCTAAAATACAAGGTTCCGCAACACTAAAAGAAAATTCAAGCAGTGTCTATGTACACGGTTACGGGTAGAATCGCTAGCGATTTTGAACACGGTCCATATCGGGCAAGTTTAATTCACGGATTATTTGTCGGTTGTACGCGGCCGGGCTAACAAATAATATGACTGCGAGTATAGACTAGTGTATACGCGGCCACTTATATCTTGGAACGAAACGGTAGGCACCGGGTCCGAAACCATTGAATTTAGTAATTAAGGCAATGCGCAGCGCATGCAAACATAGCCACTATAAATTAAACAAAATCTATGTCACTCAACGCTTATAGAAAATAAGAAGCATGCAAGCCTCTGAGCAAATTCGCTGCTAAAAACGTTGTTGAAGAAAAAACTCGACGAAGTTTATCTCCCGATAAATAATATTTATTTGTTTGTTTATGTTCATTTAATACTTAATATGTCTCGTACGTTTTGGTAATGATCATATATATAATATATATATGTCAAAGCTTCTTTTTTTTAAATAAGATGCAACATTACAAATATTGGAAATAGCAATTTATTTTTTTTAAAAACTGGGCGAGTAACTTTTTGACCTGGGCAAGTACTTTTTGTTTGTACTTGCCCAGCTGGGCGAGTGGAAAAAAATGATTTTTTCAACCCCTGATTCTAAAGAAAGCCCATGGTGCCCGCTAACCCCAAAGGTCAAGGTCACTGACTTAAAAATTTTCCGTGTTTGGAAAAGTTAATGCTCGGTTTAATGCATTACAACTTCTGTTTCCCTTGATGGAATGCTTCGGTATACATCAACACTGCGGTGTAACCATCTCACACAGAGGGAGCCAATGTGACCATGACCTAGTTTTCATGGTTTATTAACCTACATTTCACATGCATTCAATGTTAAGTTTGGCTATGTTTCTAAAACTTAATGCTCAGGTTAATTCGTTGTAACTTCTGTTTCCCTCGATGGAATGCTTTAATATTCCATACATGCATTTGAAACAACATCCTGCATCATTCTACAGAAATCCCATGGTGCCCGCTATCCCCAAAAGTCAAGGTCACAGGCTTAGAAAATTCTGGTTTTGGAAAACTTAACGCTCAGTTTAATTTATTACAACTTCTGTTTCCCTTGATGGAATGCTTTAATACTTCTTAGGTGTAAACTACAGCAACATCCAACATGATTCTACAGAAAGCCCATGGTGCCCGCTAACCCCAAGGTCAAGGTCACGGGCTTAGAAAATTCTCAGTTTTGAAAACATCATTCTACAGAAAGCCCATGGTGCTCACTAACCCCAAGGTTATTAGAAGCTCCTTATGTACTATCAAACTGTGCCAGGCGGGACATCTTGCTCCGCGGAGCTCTTGTTTTATTTTATATCAATAAAAAATTTCCCATGTGCGCTTGCGCGAGATGTTTTGTTGCAGACGATGTAAATAAATACACAGCTGACCTACATTTCCCCCCAATTGAAAATGCGACCAAAAGAGGTACAATAATATTTGTTCGTTCCGCAATTAAATCCACTTGTATATGTTAGGAACATGATTTTTTATGTGTTATGTTCAAACAATAGTTTAACTGAATGTCCCCCGAAAACTCCGACCATACGTCCAGATTCAAGATGGCTGACCCCTGTGTTGCTAAACACGCTGATAGGAATTTTAAACTAACAACAACCTTATATTGAAGGTACTCAACATTGAAACAAATGTTTATCATTGGATTGAACTGAAAATTTAGCTCATATGTTATGTTTTTTAAAAAAAAACAAGTTGTTGAACTTGTTAATACCCCGAAAACTAGTCCCACCATCATATATCATATGGCCCAAATTGTGCACATGACCATGTTTAACTGCTATCATGTATTCTTTACATGGGCTACATACTTTGGTTATATGGTAATTGTCTCAACCATATTAGTGAAAAGTGAGACATAACGATCACATTTCGGCGTAGGCGTCGACAATTTTGGATGTACGTCAATATGTCGCATATCTCCTGATACTGTAATTCAGCCAATTCTGCTCATCGGCTAGAGTGGGTCTAGCAACGCTCGAGGCATAGCAATTTTCGAGGTATCGCGTACATTACCGGTAACCGCATTCACCTGCCGCATGTTGGGGCCGCCACACCAAAATATTGGGGCTGAGACTGCGGTCCCAACTGCGATGCCTCTGGGTAATCACCCACTTATACAGTAAAATAACCCAAAATATGTTCAGATAATAAACTGGTATTATTGGTTGTGTTATGTAGGAAAAAGTATTTACAAGCTAAATAACAATGGTTCCATTCACAAACTGTGTGTAGTGGACCATTATTGTCTTTAAAGCAGTGACAGCGACAGCTGATCACAGTCAATGCTTGTCAAAATAGAGGGCGTATTTATTATTATTTTTAGCTCACCTGAGCGAAGCTCATGTGAGCTATTGTTACCGCAATGTGGCCGTCGTCCGCCCGTGAACATTTTCAAACGTCTTCTCCTCAGTAACCATTGGGCCTATAGTCACCAAGCTTCATGGTCATGGTCCTTAGGTAGGGGGATTACAAAATTGTTAAAATAATGTTATCATGTAATCCAAGATGGCCGCCGTCTAAAAATAGCACACATTCTTCAAAAATCTTCTTCTCAAGAACCGCCAACTGGATTTCGACAAAACTTGGTAGGAATGATCGATGTACAATGCTCTTTCAAACTTGTTAAAATGGTGACCCCGGGGTCAAAAATGGGCGTGGCCCGTGGGGTCAAATTTGAGTCAAATTTTATATTTTAGACCGAATATGGTCATGTCTATATCAAATCGAAGGTATCAAAGAGGCGATCGATCTGGTGCATTTTTTTGTCGAAATTGGATGGTCATGTCATCCAAGATGGCCACCGAACAGATTTGTTAAAACGGAGGTCGTCGCTAATCCAAGATGGCCACCGTCTAAAAATAGTACAAATTCTTAAAAAATCTTCTTCTCATGAACCGCCAGCCGGATTTCGACGAAACTTGGTAGGAATGATTGACGTAGAATGCTCTTTCAAAGGTGTTAAAATGGTGACCCCGGGATCAAAAATGGGCGTGACCCGTGGGGTCAAATTTTATTTTTGACCAAATAGGCTCATGTCATATATCAAATTGAAGGTATCGATGAGGCGATTGCTCTGATGCAATATTTGTCGGAATCGGATGATTATGTCATCCATGATGGCCTCAAAAAGGTCCATTTATTCAAGATTTTGAACGTCTTTTTCTCAGGAACCAGTTTGGCCGATCCTGGCCAAACTTCATAGTAAGTTAAGATCCTTGGGTGAAGCATTTTCAGATTTGGTAAAATGAGAGTCATCGCTTAATCCAAGATGACCGCCATCTAAAAATAGCACAATTTGTTTAAAACACATATGAATTCATCAATGTCACATTCTCCTCTGGTGTTTGTGGAGTCAGGTGAGCGAATTAGGGCCATCATGGCCCTCTTCTTAGAAAATAGCTCCAAAACTTATTTATAAATACGTTATATTTGTTAACTGTTACATTTCCCCCAGCTTTTGGTCTGTTGCTTCCAGACGTTATGGTTTATATTGTTTTTTTAAAAATGCAAAATTTGCTTTTTTCAAAGACACGTGCCAGGCACGTACGCATATGCCATTTATTCAAGGACAGTAAGTGAAATTTTATACATTACATTGACTTTGCAAAATAGTTTCTATGCATAAATATGATTGTAGAGTATAGTTACCAAAAACAAATACAGAATAAACTTTGTAAACTATAGTTCCAATACCACAAGCAATCTGGGTTTTTTACGCACACGGCACCCAGTTAACATGGTGGCTAAAATGATAGCTCCCTGAACAGAGACCATGTGATTGGTAACTTTTAAATGCAAATGGCCAACTCTGAGGGTTCCTCGTGTATTGCAATCAAGGTAAATATTCGCTAGATCCAATACATATTTGTTGTATTTAAATTACGATGCATACTTTTTACCACGAGCATTGCTAGGCACACTCTAATGCGCAATTCACATCAGATTTAACATACCGGATATCAATATAAAATATGTTGGAATAAACAAGCAGGGCCCCGTTGTTCAAAACATCAGTTAGCTTAACGGACTGTTAAATCCTTAACTGAATGGTTAAAATCTCTGTTTAAACGGACTGTTAAATCCTTAACTGAATGGTTAAAATCTCTGTTTAACAGAGATTTTAACCATTCAGTTAAGGATTTAACAGTCCGTTAAGCTAACTGATGTTTTGAACAACTGGGCCCAGATTATTTGCTACACTCAGGCACAATTTTATCACATTCAGATAGTTTGATAAAAAGTTATTCTAAATATAGTCAAAATATGTAAACTCCTTAGACCCTGCTGATGTAATAACTCTCTTATTTACTGAATTAACAGTTCAACTAAGAAACTAACCGGTCATGATGTCACTGGATAGTTCTGCTTCAAGTTTAATACCAATAATGCTACGCTGATCCAGTATGCTGTTCGCCATTTTTAGCTCGCCTGTACGAAGTGCAGAAGAGCTTATGGCATACCCCCAGCGTCGTCGGTGTCGTCGTCGGCGTCGTCCACAAACTTAACGTTGGGTAAATGTCTTATAACTTCTGTTTCATTTCATGGAACACCTTGTTATTTCATACATGCATTCCTCAGATGACCCTCTATCATGCTGTAGCAAATCCATGACCCACCACCCAACCCTTACCCCAAGGTGAAGGTCACAAACTTAGCACATTCATAAACTTAACGTTGGGGTAAATTTCTTATAACATCTGTTTCCTTTCATGGAACACCTTGATAATTCATACATGCATTCCTCAGATGACCCTCTATCATGCTGTAGCAAATCCATGACCCACCACCCAACCCTTACTCCAGGGTCAAGGTCACAAACTTAGCATGTTCATAAACTTAACATTGGGGTATAGTGTTTCCCCCAGGATGAAAAAGGGGCAGGGTGCTAGCCGAAAAAAGGGCACTTCAGGCACGGCGGAAGATGATAATTATTGGGGGGGTGGGGGGGGGGGGGCGAAGTTTCGAGGGACATACTATGACTCTCATTTTGTCCTATATTTTAATGAAATAACCAACAATTATATAATTATTGGGTGGGGGGCATGCTCCCCCGGAAATTTTGAATTGCATTTATTTCTGCATTGTTCCTATTGCAACTAGCACTCACCTTTGTCAAATGTCAGAGCATATACTGACATAGATCTAGTGGTAATAATCATAATAATAAACAAATATATCAAATTTGTTGTTGTTGTTGTTTATTAATTTAAAGTACCAATTTGATTAAATATGTATGTTTTAATGCAATATAAATGTGTATCTTTATATTTATTTAATATTTTCAAAATTGAACCTAAACATGTAATGAGTGGATTTCTTAACAAGTAAAAAATATTTATTTGAATTATATCATTTAATGAAATAAAAAATCTATCAACAAATAAAAACACCAATGTTCACGTTTGTGTTGTTATTTTACAGCCTACTGCAACTGCTAATCTGCAAGACTCATATTGTAGACAACTTATTGTACTAGATAATAGGGCATAATGTGGTATAATCTGAAATGGTGTGGGATTATGCAATTTTTTTGTTTTTTTTGTCGGATATTGGTCAAGTCGAATTTGGATTCATTTCCAATTGTGTATGTAAATAATGCATAGGCGATGTCAGCAAAAGCAGTCAATAAGTGCGACATTCCGCTCATATTCGACATATGAGGCCATTTGCTTAAATTATATTTGAGTCGGTTACACTCGGTCCTGGGCAATACACACCAATTATATCAGCTGTTCGTGTTTGGGCTGTTCCTTTTTACAACATTTGTGTCGGTAACCTATAGAAATTACGAATCGACGGACAAGGGTGCAAGAACCCGGATGCGATAGGCTGTTCTTTCAATAATGCGCCGACAGTTCGGGCAACACAATTTGCACCTGTGAAACATACCCTCTCAATATCGCCGACGCGGCGACGTGTTTGGTGTTTTAATTACCCGCATTGACTGCTGACATCATTGTTAATTCGCGCTGAGTAATATCCGGATTGAACTAAGAGGATGCATAATCTCATTTGATCTGATCTTAATCTACACTGGTTGTGAAATCCACTCACAAAAGCAGTTGGTTTGACAAGCGCATGTTTTCTCTTGAGCCTGACCGTGTTCAGACCAGCTTTATGACAGGACAAAATTAACATGCCGCTCTAAACCGGTATTGATTCAGTTTCATATAAATCATACACGCTATACTGGGCCCAGGTGCCATCTCGTTTTATCTCTCCGCGGGGCGCGAGCCATGTGAGTTTATACAGACAAAACTAGGTCACAGGTTTTGTAATTTGGGCGTAGCGGGGCGGGTAGATTTGGATTTTAGGGCAGCAGGGCGGGGTTTTGCCGGCTGTAAACCGGGCAGGGCGCAGCGCCCTCCTAAACCTTGCTAGGGGAAACACTAGGGTAAATGTCTTATAACATCTGTTTCCTTTCATGGAACACCTTGATAATTCATATATGCATTCCTCAGATGACCCTCTATCATGCTGTAGCAATTTGATCCACCACCCAACCCTTACCCCAAGGTTAAGGTCACAAACTTAGCATGTTCATAAACTTAACGGTGGGGTAAATATTGTGTAACTTCTGTTTATTTACAGGGAACGCCTTCATATTTCATACATGGATTCATCTGATGATACTCTATCATGCTATAGCAAATCCATGACCCACTGCCCATCCCTTACCCCAAGGTCACAAACTGAGCACATTCATAAACTTAACGTTGGTGTAAATGTCTTATAACATCTGTTTTCTTTCATGGAACGCCTTGATATTTCTTACATGCATTCCTCAGATGACCCTCTATCATGCTGTAGCAAATCCACGACTCACCACCCTTCCCTTACCCCAAGGTCAAGGTCACAAACCTAGCACATTCATAAACTAAACGTTGGGGTAAATGTTGTGTAGCTTCTGTTTATTTACAGGGAATACCTTCATATTTCATACATGCATTCATCTGATGATACTCTATCGTACTATAGTAAATCCATGACCCACCTCCCACCCCTTTCCCCAAGGTCAATATCACAAACTTAGCACATTCATAAACTTAACTTTGGGGTAAATGTCTTATAACATCTGTTTCCTTTCATGGAACGCCTTGATATTTCATACATGCATTCATCTGATGATACTCTATCGTGCTATAGCAAATCCATGACCCACCCCTTACCCCAGGGTCAAGGTCACAAACTTAGTGTGGGTGGCAGGTGGGAGCATGTGATGGGTAATTTAACGATCGGGGTTCATCCTTACCGGAATCCCGACTGGAGACCTGGTTTGCCCCTCACATACGTCTTTGGCATTTTGTATGTGACAGTTGAATCTGGTTATACCCCTTATAAGAGTAATCCTACCGGTATTACTTTTAAATAGGGGAAGGGGCCAAGTGACTTTGGTGCGGTATGGACCTGGCACCAGGTCAGGTTATTCTAATTTCAGGGCTGAATATGTTTTATCTCGATGTAAATATTCCGTTCTGATTTTTAGATTTTCCCCCCAATGCAGCAGTTTAAAACGGGATCGAACCTGTTTGCCCGGCCTTACATGACCTTAGCTGTTGATAGGCCGTTCAACACCAATAAACAAACAAACAAACAAACAAACACAAACTTAGCACATTCATAAACTTAACGTTGGGGTAAATGTCTTATAACATCTGTTTCCTTTCATGGAACGCCTTGATATCAACTGTAGCAAATCCACAACCAACCACCCTACCCTTACCCAAAGGTCAAGGTCACAAACTTAGCATGTTCATAAACTTAACGTTGGGGTAAATGTTGTGTAACTTCTGTTTCGTTACAGGGAACGCTTTGATATTTCATACATGCATTCATCTGATGATCCTCTTATCGTGCTATAGCAAATCCATGACCCACCCCCACCCCTTTCCCCAAGGTCAAGATCACAAACTTAGCACATTTTGTTTTACTTCTGTTTTCAGGGAGCACATTGATATTTCATACATGCATTCATCTTAATATGCTATATTATGCTATAGCAAAGCCACGACCCACCTTGCACCACTGACCCCAATGTCAAGGTCCACCGCACGCCCCTTAACCCAAGGTCAAGCTATATAATATTCATGTTTTTTTATGCAACTGTGCCAAGTTCGACTGAAGGCTGCCAACAGGCGAGCTTCGTTGTCTTCTGACAACTCTTGTTGTTTACTCAACCAAATGCACAGCATTATCTGAAAAGAATGTGACGTTGCAAACATGCAGATGATGTCGTACATCAAACAATTTACGTCATTTCCTGACGTCGGAACATTATGACATTTTACTTGCACAGACTTCTTTGAACTGCCTTGAATATTCAGGGAATTTGGACTGAATATGGGCATGTTAATAACATTTAAATTTGTTTGGAAAGCCGTAGGTCCGCAGAATTAGCCAACGCCATCGTACGTCAGGCCCGTAGCGGTAAATAAAATAATGCCATGGTGGACTATTGAGCGGGGGCTGTTCCCAGCTTTCTAGAGCCAAAAAAGTGCCGTGGTGGTGTCTACGGCCGTGTAAGTTGGTCAAATCTTCACCAAACTTCATCAATAGCTTCCTCACATTTGTGACTAACCACCCTGTGTCATTCGGGTGACCTTGATTTTCGCGAGTGAAACATCGCCGGTGAACTTGTTTTTAGATGGGTTATAGATTCTGGATAAAATTAATTGTTAAATTGCCCCCTTGGGTGTTAGACTTGGCACAACGCTGATCTCCCTCAATCAGTGCCTCACATAGCCCAAGATTCACTCTCGGGGTTTATTTCTTTCCTCTTTGTCCCATGTTTAATTCCCATAGGAAAATTGTTTTTTATGCCCCCAGTCTCCGTAGAGCCTGATGCATATAGTGTTTGGACTGTGTGTCTGTCCGTCAGTGTACCGGCACATTAAGAAGTTTGCCGGAGTTTCAAAATTGTGTTATAACCTCTATATCCCTTGAAGGAGTATTTAAATATTTCAACACAGTATACCTGTGGACAAATGCCACACATCCATGCTGCCCTTAATATGACCTTGACTTTTTGACCTTGACAACTTTTTTTCACATTAAGAAGTTCCCCTGAGTTTCTCAATTCTGTGATAACTTCTATTCCTTGAAGGATTACTTAAATATTACAGCATATTTGTGGACAAATGCCACACATCCATGCTGCCTTTAATATGACCTTGACCACCTTGGCAACTTTGAACTTTTTCACACATTAATAAGTTCGCCGGAGCTTCTCATTTCTGTCAAAACTTCTATATCCCTTGATGGATTACTTTAATATTTCAATACATCATACTTGTGGACAAATGCCACTCATCAACACTACCCTTAATATGACATTGACCTTGTGACCTTCAAAAATGTGCTTGTGAATAATTAACTTTGCCACAGTTTCTCCAATCTGCCACCAGGGGCATTTGTGTGCCGACAGGTCACATTTCTTATTCGCAATAAAATCAGTATTTGATTGAATTACATCAAATAATGTTTTTTGGGGTGTGTGACTTTGTTATTAATGAAAAAGTATTTATATTTAAATATTTTTTAGATTCATTGGCAGCAAAACGTGGAACCAACAGTAGACATTTCCATGGTTTGTTGCAGAACATGATGACCGCTGGGTGCGCGGCGGCGGTGGTGATAGCAGGGGTCGCAACAACTACCGGGGTCGTGGTGGCCGCGGCAATTACAGGGGAGGCAATACATGTAAGCATTAACGCTAATGTACGGTTTTACCTATTTATTTTACAACTGTTACTACTAAGCGTGCGAGAACTTATACAAATGCTTTGGTTGGCACAGACGGAGGGGAGGATTCAGGGTGGGAGGAATCCGGAGTACCGGCAGAAAACCCACGTTCCCGATATGGCGACCTCCATGCCATCTCACATACTGCTGAAACAGGGTCACATTGGTGAGAAGCGCGATCGTTACCAATTCCGCTAATGGGACAACAAAGAGATGATTTTTATACGACCGTTTTTAAAAAAAAAACGGTACGTATTATGTTTTACCGCGGGGCGGGCGGCGGACAGAAAAACTGCATAGTTTGTGTACACAACTGCTCTGAAACCGTTCAGTCGATCGATCTGAAACTATAGACACGTCTTCTACACACATTGAAGATGTGCACCTTGGTGTTTTTATGTGGAAAAAATATTTTTTAACAAAAATATCACCTTTTTAACTTAGCCATTTTTGCTACATTTTTTTGTACATTTTTGTATGCAATTCTATATAGGGTACATATTTTGTGTACACAACTCCTCTGAAACAGTTCCATCATTCGATCTGAAACTACACATACGTCTTACACACATATTGTAGATGTGCACATTGGTGTATTTATGCAAAAATTTTGTTTTTTAATAAAAATATCACCTTTTTTCTAAAAAGATTTTATCCTATTCTATATAAGTTCTACTATCCACGTCTCTACCTAAATTAGTATTCCTGTTTATCACAACAAGAGCCGAAGAAATAATGCTATATATTTTCAAATTATCATTAATGTTTTTTGCCTTGGTGACAGCTTCACATTTCTGCATCTTCGCTGTCTGACCCATCGTCGACAGGTGTATTTTGTGACTTACGGCACTCTTGTTAATTCTGTTGATTATGAAATGCAAGCTGTCTGCATTTATACGACATGTTGAACAATAGTGATGTATTGTTCAACACATCATATTAATGGCGTTCTTGGTTACTGAAGTCTTGTTCGATCAATAGGAAATGGAATGATCGATTAATTGAAGCTATCCTTACAAACTGTTCCAGCATACTACCGGGGTGGTGGCTTCAACAGCTACTCTAAGCGCGGGGGCAGTCGTGGGCGTGGCAGGGATGGTCCTCACCCCCGTGCCCGGATGGACAGTGACGGTGATGAAACGATGGGTGATGACGACAACCAGACGGGCTCTAAACGATTGTAAGTTTGGGTGACATTGGGCTGCTGGGCCCAGTTGCTCAAAACCTTTGTTAGCTGAATATTTTTCAAAGAAACACCGCCTATTTATAAATTTTAGACATGTAAACTAAGTTTCAGTTACCTGTGATGTAGACAGACATATCTGCAGTGTTGTTTGTATGTTGCAGTGACAAAGAAATGAGGTTTATTGGTTTTATGACCAGTGTCTATCCAAATCAGCCTGTTCATCCGCATCCATAAAAGTATATGTTAATACCACTCATTTGAACCCGTCTCGTCGAGACAGTTCAAAATTGTGGTACTACTGTTCACTTATTGCATCGGGTTGATAATTGGTTAAAAGGCGACTAATATGGGATTGGGCTATGTTTTGGTGTGTCACATGGCACCCGATCATGATCTTATGGATTCTGTGAGTGCTGACACAGGTACAAACTGATTCTGCCTGGTCAGAGACATCACCTGTTTGTTTATGACACACTCCATGTGTTTATGTACAGTACACTCAGAGTGCTTTGTCCCTTTTCCCACTCGACCCCGTGATCGGATGGAGAGTGGGCATAAACATTCCTCCCACCGTGTCGGGTGGAAATCCCACCCGTCACAGTGGAGAGGCAAAAATCACCACCGTGGGAATATTTTAAAGACCGAATCTGCTGCACACCGCGTTCCCCCGTGACCCACCGTATTAGCCCACGGCGCACCACGGCGCATCACCATGCCAGCGTACAGGTAATGTGGTCAGAGAGGAGTGCATATATGGCTGACAAAACTTTGAAAATCGTCTCATACAGTAGTACAGGCACCGCGAAACCCGCATATTTTTTTATTTGCCGAGTTGTTCGGCCTCGCCGAATTTCATACACTTTGCTGCAATTTCTTTAAGGTCACATATCGTCACGCGAATCGGCGTAATATCTCCAAAAATGTGTATGGAAGTAAAGGAACATATCTTCTGTATCGTAACATCGGCCTATACACATGTATTACATTGCCGACGTCACGTTTATATATATATATATATATTTTTCCAATCAAAATTTAAATACGGTCATAAGTATTCATTTCCAATAGATCGGTAAATGGAAATTGCGATTATTACCTTAGAGGTAATTAGAAATTGTATGGGTCCCGTTAGTTTTCGTTGATTTTGTGACCGACGACTTCCGTTTCGGCCTTCAACCAACTCGTCCGTCAGCCAACTCATAATAATACACAATAGCGACATGTCCAATGTTCATCAGTCGACAGGTTGCGGCATGTCCGTATGTAGCCGGGTGGAATAAGTTGTGCACTCGAAATCTCGCGATCACGCTTCACGATCGCAACCTATGCGAGAAACCGCGAACACACGAGGTTGTCACATGTCCCTAACAGAACACGTACACATTGTTTTAGGAGACGATTCTTATGTGCAGCCAAAACATATTTGTATTAAGAAATAGAACAAATGCGGACAAACATCAGTAGTTCTCGACAACAAAAACATAATAAATGTCTTAGGAGACGATTCTAATGTACTGCCAATACATGTTTATTGAAAAGAAAACATATTTCGATACGTGTTATTGGTTGCTGTATCGCATCATCGACCTATGCACAAAATCGCGAAAACGCGAGACCAAATCGCGAGACTGCAAAACATGATATATATTCTATTGTATTCAATATCGCGTTTTCGCCTCGTGATCGCGCGTTTTTGTGAATGCGATGAGTTCCGTTTTCAAACGGCGCATAAAGAAATATGCCGCCGTGCCCACCTATCCCAAACTAGCACATTTGCGACATATCATTTTCTGTCTAGCTGCATACCTGATGGTGTTTACAATCATCTGTTGGTAATCCAGTTTCACGTGCAAAGTGTGACCTGGTGACCGACATTTAGAATTCGGCAGAAACGAACATATCAAAACAACGCTATGTAGTCGCTCACGTCCATCGCATCGCCGATAAATTGATAATTACGCATTAGCTTGACATAGTGCATTTTCACATTTGTTTGATTTCTTGATAAAGCAAGCTTTGCAGCACATGAGAATCGTCTCCTAAGTCGATTATTTGTAAAGAAATACAAATGTATTCATGTTTTCTTTTCACATTTGTTGATTTCTTAATAAAATAGGTTTGTCGACACATGAGAATCGTCTCATTAGACGATACTAATGGGTTTTTTTTCTTCAAAAAAAATATTTATTTCTTAATAATAACACATGTTTTGGCAACACATGAGAATAGTCTCCCATGACAAAACCATTTATATTTTGTACGAATATTAGCATTATTGTCGAGCCCGTCTGCGGAAAGCGAGACATAATGCACTTCTCACAATGACGTGTAGGATACACTGTCAAAACATGTTTTGTTGAGAATACGTTACATTTTCGTTTCAACTCTCGCGATCACGCTTCCCGTTTTCTCGATCTACGCGCAAGGTCGCGAAAGGAGACGATTCTCATATGCACAGTACTGTCAAAACATATTTTGTTGTGAATATGTTAAATTTTCGTTTCGCGATCCATCACGCTTGGCATTTTCGCGATCTCGGCCTATGCGCAAGATCGCGAAAACGCGAAACATGTTTTGTTGAGAATATGTTTCATTTTCGTTTCGCGAAATTGTAACATATGTACAAATCGTCTTCGGAGACGATTCTCATGTGCTGCCAAAACATGTTTTTATTAAGAAATGGAACAAATGTGGACAAACATCAATATTGCTGACAATAAAAACATGGTTTGGCAAAACATGAGACGATTCTGATGTGCTGCTAGTACATATTTATTGAGTAAATAAAGATTCCGTTACCTTTTTTTGAGATTCTACACCTTCTCTCCGACCAATACTTGTTTTCGACACAACTTAACCTTTAGATGTCATTTTGTAACCTTTGATGTTTCACTTTCCAACACCGACACACATCCCAGTAGGTCACAGCACGTGCATATGATGATGTATGACGTGATCGGACAAAACCGGGCTTATTGCATATGTGACTAGCGAAGAGTTGACCAACACGTGTTCACCATCAGTAGATCGTTTTAGGAGACGATTCTCATATGCTGCCAAAATATGTTTATTAGAAAAAATAATATTATTTTTTTGACAAAACATGAGAATTGCCTCCTAAAACACGAGAATTATAATGGTGTTCTGTTAGTGTCGTGTAACTCGCATTTACTCGATCTCGACCTCTACACGAGATCGCGAAAACCCTTTCATATGTATCTGACATATTCCCCATATCCACATTTCTTCTATTTCTTAATTAAAATAATGTTTTACAGCACATGATTATCGTTTCCTAAGGCGATTATGATACTACAGTGTCCTGTTAGGGCCAGTTACATTCTCGCGTTTTCGCGATGTCGATCCATGCGCCAGATCGCGAAAACGCAAAGTAAGATCGCGAGGTGAAAATGGGACATCATATTATATTCAGTCGTGCGTTTTCGCGCTCTCACCTCGCGTTGGAATTGCGTTTTACTTGCATGCATGCGCAAAGCGAAATTTCAAGACGTATCCGTTTTACACACCATGAGCAAACCCTGTATTTACAAAAGTTTCAGCGGAAGGCGATTTCGCGATGCCAAAATGCGAGATGATTCTCATGTGTTTAGGAGACGATTCTCATGTTTTGTTCTTGTTAAGAAATATGTTTGTTTGAAAGGAAACATGTACAGTCGAACTTCGATGGGTCGAACAGCCTGCGGGGTTAAGTTTTAGTTCGACCCATCCGTTGTTCGACCCATCGGGATTTTCTACTGTAAGCATTTCAGATCTACGAGTTAGTCAGTGTACTAAGTGAAACAAGTCGTCATTACGACACGTTGTTTCATATAAATGCGCTTACATTTGCATTTACGGTTGATTGTCACAGTCGTTTATTAACAGAAACAGGCTTTAATAAAATAAAGAAAGCCATAATACAGCAATATAGCCATTATACAGCAATAGAACATGAGAACAACAGAAAATGATTACGAAATACAATTGGCGGACTTGATTGCCCCGTCCGATACGATCATGTGAAAGCATCTCTGATTTTGTACCTATTGGCATTTGCGTAATTTCATGACAAATATTTATCTAATCAAATATAAATCTTGTGAGTGAATATGTATTTGCCATAAAATGATGTGCATGCTTGTAGGTATAAAATTACATCGCTCATCATACACTGATAAATCAAATCAATAGATGTATGCCCAGTCGCCCCATCACTACTTCGGACCCGAAACCACATTCACTGCATATCATAATTTACTATCACATGGTAATCCAGTCCCATAAATTACCACTTTAATTAACTAACAACTTCGCCGACATTGGTCAATGCATAATTACCACGACTGCCGTTATTGAATACGCTCAAATGACCACTTGAGATTTGTTTGACAACCGGTTAACAATAGGTGTGAAAGTCAATCAACTAGTCTGGAGACAATCGTCTGACATGTTCGAGTTTTTGTGGTGTTTATAGTGGATTTATACACGACCGGGCGTCACAGCGATTCGAGGCATTGAGGGTTGTTCGACTTTCACAAGTTCGACCTATACCGTGTAGTTTTAACGTATTTATATAGGAATTCTGCCGGGACCTAAAGGCTAGTTCGAGGCAAGCATCGAAGTTCGACTGTATATATTTATAAAAAAAAAACGAATAAAAAGAACACAAACGTAAGTCAGAATAAGTGTAAATGTTTGGGTACTACGCTATGACTGTACAGGTAAGCCAGCCTGGCGTCCCGATGGAACGCGGGGTCGTATCACGGGGGAACACCGTGGCCGTGTTATGGCTATTGGAAGTTCGTCCAGCTTGGTCTCCGTCCGCGGTGGTAATACAGGTAAAATATATGGTCACCGTCGGAGGCACATAACTCCCACCGTGATTTTCCCACTCTGAGAAAATTCCTCCCACCGTGAGAGAGTGGAAAAGGGACAAAGCACTCTGAGTGTACTGTACCTTCGGACATCTGCGTAATTGCATGAAATACGTGTACAAATTTACAATATTTTCCGTAAATGGCTTCAAAAGTTGACAACATTTTCAGAGTACATGCGGAAATCCGAAGGTACAGAATCACATGGCTCGTCTCGTATGACCTTTCTTTTAAATGGATGTTAAACCCCAATGACTTTCTGGATTCCAGTTCTCCATATGGCCGGGCATCCAATCGGGGAAATTACAGAAACAACTACCGGGGTGGGGGTAACCGATACAACGACTCCGATGACTACAACAACACAACAAGTATGTGGTCCTGACACGTGAGGTGGTTGGTTTTGAGTCTCGTAAATAATGAGCATTTATGGGCTTCTCTAATGTGCCTTTAGAAATATATGGCCAATGCACAATGCAAACAAATGATTTGCTGTTAGAGAAAGCAATTATGTTTGTGTTCTGTCCAATAATATTACTTCTTTCTGTTGTATTTTATCAGTTAACTAGATCCTACGTTGACCAAATACATACTGACCGATAGCGAATTCCCACGTCGGGCATTAGCACTGATACTTTGTATCTTGGTCAATTCAATTTAAAAATTACTTTTACTGATGTTCTATTGGTTGAACGATGTCACATTACATTACCGAATGGCACTATGCAAACAAGACTACATTCTTTTCAATCAAAATGTATTATATTGTATTAACCCTAAATATTTGGACACAATTTACTTTAGGAAACCCCTTTTAAATACGGGCTTCCCAAAACAAATTATATCCAAATACATTGTTATTGCGATTAGACAACTACTGTCATACTAACCTTAAATATTGCCACTGTTGTGGGGAAACCATATATTTTATGTGTCCCCAAATAAATGGTGTCCAAATATGTTGGGTTATTACGTTACTTGCTCAATTTGTCACATTGAGTGCCACATGTGCCGGATACATAGGATAACTGGCTAGTGTCTTGATATCAAGTATATTATGATCTGCTCACAAACATGCTTGCTGATAAACTGGTATTATCTATATACCTGTAGGATCGAACTCGTCTGCCCTGCAGCGACTGGGCCTTCCCCTGGATGCTAGAGACAGCAACCCCGACCAGTGGTTCAAAGTGCATGTAAGTATATTGTCCCGTTGACATATGCACCACCAAATGGTGCCTTTGATGCTCGCACCCTGACCAAGGTGCATGCAAGTATTGTCCCGTTGACATATGGACCACCAAATGGTGCCTTTGATGCTCGCACCCCGACCAGTGGATCAAGGTGCATGTAAGTATTGTCACGTTGACATATGGACCACGAAATGATGACCAGATTGATTTTTGCCCAAACTTTGTGAAACTTTTGTTGGTCGGACTGTTAAATCCTTAACACTGTTAACCCTTAGACCGCTATCTTATAGTTTTTGTCGTCTGCTGTTTATTTTTTATTTTCCATTTTTATCATCAAAAACATGCTTTGACATGCTTTGACAGCACTTTAGAATAATTTACAACATGCTTTGACAGCACTTCAGAATCATATCCATTGGAAATGATTCTGAAATGCTGTCAAACCATGTTTTTATTGAGAAATAAGGCAAGATATAAAAGCAACAGAAGACGACAATTGTAGCGGTCTAAGGGTTAAGCTAACACAGGTTTTCAGCAACCGGGCCCAGGTAAATTGTGAATAGTGTCAGGGTTAACCCTTTCACCCCTAAGTAACTGGAAAGGATTTTGATATGTTAAAGTTGCAACCAATCCAATCATCACAAAATGATTTTCAAACTAGTCCATTTATGAAAGTGTTTTTGTTCTTAAAAAAATATGAAAATTACTTGCAAAAAGTCACGAGCCGGCTCATCTGGATCTACATTTTTTGCCGATACCACTATACAGGCCTGTGTTGTTGAAAGGGTTAAACTTCATCATTGTGGTGAATTCTGGTTATTTTGAGCATAATTGAGGTGACACGTATAAGATGCGGTAATGCCGCCAATGATTTAGAGCAGACTGGGCTTATACGCTTTGGCATACAGGCAGTCAAACCTGATTACCATTACATCATCAAACTGTATAACTGCCGGTGCTCCAGCTAGAACATTTTGGCAGAGGGGCGCTGGCCAGGACAGGGCACATTAACGTGTGCAACTAAGTACAAAAAGGGCACTTAAAACAAGTACAGTACAACCTCTCTACAACAGCCACCCATGGGAATACACAAAACTGGCTGTTGTAGAGAGGGGTCATATATGAACAGCCAACAATACAAAAGTGCCTATGTACTGATAAACCATAATAGATCCAATTAAATCACTTGAATCTGAACATTTTATGAAGAGATCAAATAATTTGTTTATATCAATACACTTTTTTTCTGAACAGGCCCTTGCAAAGTGAACGTGTCAACATCTTTCAACCTCCTCCCTCATTTTTTTATAACCAACCTCTTGCCAAGTCAAACAGAAAGTCACAAAATTGCGATTGTTAGAACTCCTGTTGTGTACAATGTTTTCAGATGGAAATATGGAGAAAGGCCGATTTATTTCACATTCAATTACTGATTCAATACATTAAAAATTATCAGTGGTTGACAAATTATGATTTTCAGACAAAACTTGTGTCAATTTTATAAACTTTACAGCTGTAGATTGGGATTTTGCCAGCCACTGTGTAAACTGCCAATTAGGTTGTAAAACAATAAACAAGTCACTAAACAGTGGTGATCTACCCTAGTCTTACATATACGACAATTTACACCTACACATTTCCAATGCAAACGTATGGCTTATTGGTCAATATTTAGATACGGGGTAAGCGGACATCTGTTGATAATTTGATCGCTAAATCGGGACAGTCTCGGTTTATTAAACAGGTAAACAATGAACGGAACAAGGGCACTGAAAAAGGGACCGTGGCGCTGTAAAAGCGGACATAGGTGCTGAATAGGATCATGGGGTGCCGGAAAGGGACACAGAGGCTCTGGACTGACTGCCATATGGTACAGACCAATTTGTGGCTGTGACTGGATACATGGGGCTTACTGTATTCACACCGTGGGCTAAGTGAGGCAGTGTAGTAAGGGTGCCTAGCACCGTATCGGTACATTGTATTTTAGCGCTAAAATTGTTATTATAATTTCATTGCTAATTGTACGGTGCACCCAGTAGCATATTTCACCAACATTGCAAAGTATACTTTTCTAGCAAAGTATATTTTGAGGGAGAAATTTTCAATTTCAGGATAAATTGATTAATTTTTAGCCAGGTTTTTTGAAAAAAAATCCAGGCTATTGGATTGGCGAAAGCCGGGTGGGCAGGCGGCGTCCACAATCAATGTTAAGTTTTCGTGTTTAAGTCCATTTCTTTGGTACTGTACCACCTAGGTCCACCAAACTTTCACAGCTTCATAACCAAGGCGTGCCTACCACATACAACTATCCAACATGTGACCATTTTTTTTACCTTCACCTACTATTTCTATGTAATTGACTTAGCCATTTTCAACGTTAACTTTTTAACGTACGTCTGGTTAAAGTTTTTTGGTTAAAAGTTTTTATACGACCGTTTTTAAAAAACGGTACGTATTATGTTTTACCGCACGCCTTTTTAACTTAGCCATTTTTTCTTCATTTTTCTATACATTTCTATATACGGTACAGAGTTTGTGTACACAACTCCTCCGAACTACCTTTCAGTCGATCGATCTGAAACTATACACACATCTTCTACACATATTGAAGATGTGCACCTTGGTGTTTTTAAGCCGAAAAAATGTTTTTTAACAAAAATATCGCCTTTTTAACTTAGCCATTTTTTCTTCATTTTTCTATACATTTCTATATACGGTACAGAGTTTGTGTACACAACTCCTCCGAAACCTTTCAGTCGATCGATCTGAAACTATGCAAACGTCTTCTACACATATTGAAGATGTGCACCTTGGTGTTTTTATGGCGAAAAATATTTTTTAACAAAAATATCACCTTTTTTGTCCCGCCTGCTTTAGCAGAAGCGGGACATAGGCATAGCTTTTCCGTCGGCGGCGTCGTCGTCGGCGGCGGCGGTGGCGGCGGTGGCGGCGGTGGCGGCGGTGGCGTCGGCGGCGGCGTCAACATTTCACGTTAAGTTTTTGCGTTTAGGTCAGTTTCCAGAAAACTATAACACCTACGACCTCCATACTTGGTATACATCAACACTGTGGTGTAACCATCTCACACAGAGGGAGCCCATGTGACCTTGACCTAGTTTTCATGGTTGATTGACCTACTTTTCACATGCATTCAAAGTTTTTGCGTTTAGCTCTGTTTCTAAAACTTAACGCTCAGGTTAATTCATTGTAACTTCTGTTTCCCTCAATGGAATGCTTTAATATTCCATACATGCATTTGTAACAACATCCCGCATCATTCTCCAGAAAGCCCATGGTGCCCGCTTACCCCAAAGGTCAAGGTCGCTGACTTAGAAATTTCCGTGTTTGCAAAAGTTAATGCTCAGTTTATGCTTTAATATTCCATACATACATTTGTAACAACATCCCACATCATTCTACAGAAAGCCCATGTTGCCCGCTAACCCCAAACCCCAAAGGTCAAGGTCACTGACTTACAAATTTCCGTGTTTGGAAAAGTTAACGCTCAGTTTATGCTTTATATTCTTTAAATATCATAATCCATACATGCATTTGTAACAACATCCCGCATCATTCTACAGAAAGCCCATGGTGCCCGCAAACCCCAAAGGTCAAGGTCGCTGACTTAGAAATTTCCGTGTTTGGAAAAGTTAACGCTCAGTTTATGCTTTAATATTCCATACATGTATTTGTAACAACATCCCGCATCATTCTACAGAAAGCCCATGGTGCCCGCAAACCCCAAAGGTCAATGTCGCTGACTTAGAAATTTCCGTGTTTGGAAAAGTTAACGCTCAGTTTATGTATGCTTTAATATTCCATACATGCATTTGTAACAACATCCCGCATCATTCTACAGAAAGCCCATGGTGCCCACAAACCGCAAAGGTCAAGTTCGCTGACTTAGAAATTTCCGTGTTTGGAAAAGTTAATGCTCAGTTTATGCTTTGATATTCCATACATGCATTTGTAACAACATCCCGCATCATTCTACAGAAATCCCATGGTGCCTGCTAACCCCAAAGATCAAGGTCACTGAATTAGAAATTTGCGTGTTTGCAAAAGTTAGCGCTCAGTTTATGCTTTAATATTCCATACATGCTTTTGTAACAACATCCCGCATAATTCTACAGAAAGCCCATGGTGCCCGCAAACCCCAAAGGTCAAGGTCGCTGACTTAGAAATTTCCGTGTTTGGAAAAGTTAACGCTCAGTTTATGTTTTAATATGCCATATATGCATTTGTAACAACATCCCGCATCATTCTACAGAAAGCCCATGGTGCCTGCTAACCCCAAAGATCAAGGTCACTAACCCCAAGGTTATTACAAGCTCCATATATACTATCAAACTGCGTCAAACTGCGCCAGGCAGATCTACATTTTTCTATACAATTCTATATACGGTACAGAGTTTGTGTACACAACTCCTCCGAAACCGTTCAGTAGATCGTTCTGAAACTATGCACACGTCTTCTACGCATATTGAAGATGTGCACCTTGGTGTTTTTATGCCGAAAATATATTTTTTAACAAAAATATCACCTTTTTAACTTAGGCATTTTTTCTACATTTTTCTATACAATTCTATATACGGTACAGAGTTTGTGTACACAACTCCTCCGAAACCGTTCAGTCGATCGTTCTGAAACTATACACACGTCTTCTACACATATTAAAGATGTGCACCTTGGTGTTTTTATGGCGAAAAAATATTTTTTAACAAAAATATCGCCTTTTTAACTTACCATTTTTTCTACATTCTTATATGCAATTCTATATACAATACAGAGTTTGTGTACACAACTCCTCCGAAACTGATCAGTCGATCGTTCTGAAACTATTCACACGTCTTCTACACATATTGAAGATGTGCACCTTGGTGTTTTTATGCCGAAAAAATATTTTTTAACAAAAATATCACCTTTTTAACTTAGCCATTTTTCTACATTATTGT
This sequence comes from Conchocele bisecta, assembly GCA_029237695.1. Lineage (NCBI taxonomy): Eukaryota > Metazoa > Mollusca > Bivalvia > Lucinida > Thyasiridae > Conchocele > Conchocele bisecta. The sequence goes on along the minus strand of CM055269.1, from coordinate 10,278,261 downwards.
ATTCAATTCCCTATCATTTCTACTTTACACTCTACTTTTCTATCTCTGCCTAAATTAGTATACATATTTAGCACAACGAGATGAAGAAATAATGCTATAGACTTTCAAATTCTCATTAATGTTTCTTGCCTTGGTGACAGCTTCACATTTCTGCATCTTCCCTGTCTGGCCCATATTCGACGAGCGTATTTTGTGACTTGCGGCACTCTTGTTTGTTATACTATATCTCTGCAACTGCTTCGCCCATTACCTTGAAACTTCACATGGGTGTTTATCATCATCCATATTTTCATTCTACCCCCCAACCGTGCGGCCCCTGTGCCCAATGTCAAGGTCAAATTACTTTTTTTTTGTTAAAGTTTTTTTGTGTACTATGTCTCTGCAACTGCTTCACCATTTACCTTGATACTTCACATGGGTGTTTATGATCACTGTCGCGCCCGCTTGCGGAAAGCGCGATATCGTCGGCATTTTGGCATACGTCCGTCCGTACGTCCGTCTGTCCGGTAAAAGTTTTTTGGTTAAAGTTTTTCCATCTACTATATCTATTTTTTTAGTGTCCATGCCTCGCCCCAAGGCGCGACATGCAGGCCACAGCCATCTAGTCTACAAAAAGTGGGTATAATTATGTTATCCAAGTGTCTATGCTTGGAAAAAACCTGGCCTTCGTGGCTTTGCCTCGTTTCTTGTTATTATACTGAATTTATTACAGGCTGTGATAATGTAATAAATTCAGTATAATAATTCTGCATACTTTTAATCATCAAATATATGCAGTTGTTAGTTCTATATGAAATAATGCATTTCAGGAAAAATAAATGATTACTCCCTCAAAGTATACTTTGCTAGAAAAGTATACTTTTCAATGTTGGTGACATCGGCTACTGATGCACGCACTGCCCCATCTGTCTCTGCTATTGAGCGCGGATGTACATCCCCAATTTAGTCAGTCAGTTAGTCAACTGTATTGACATTTATTGCCCGTGCAGTGAGCCGTGTGTGTTTTCAGATACCATTTGGGAAGAAGGTTGACAAGGACTTCATTGTGCAGAACATAAACAGCCACTTGAACACACCGATCACGGCCACACATGTAAGTACACCAATCATGTGGATGGCATTTAACCCAATATTCAGTGTGTCAATGTGGGGGTACGGGTTGTAATTGGTTTTCGCTACCAACACATTGAACTTGTTTTCACTACCAACACATTGAACTAGTTTTTACTACCAACACATTGAACTAGTTTTTGCTACCAACACATTGAACTAGTTTTGAATTTGGAATTGAATCTTCAAATTGGGAAAAATATACACTATTTGCCATTGGTAACATTCTGAATATCTGCTGTAAAAACAACCGAACTAAACATACCAACAGTACCGACACATATTAGCGATATCTTGTAAAATTGCTGGCTTTGTCACAGGTGCTTGTAACTATTTTCACAGGTAAGGCCATAGAAAAAGTTCTTTGGTTCTATTGCCACGTTGGAGTAATCCCTGCGTGTCGAGCATTTTATCGTCATGGAGAAATAAAATTGTACTATAAATTTGCCATGTGATCAATAAAAAACACTTCCATGCAAAAATACGTTAAATCCAATCACATCTGACGATAATCTTGTGATGTTTCACTTCTAAAGAGGTAATAGTAACTTTATAGAACATATTCTTTGAGATGTTCATCTCTGATTTTTTTTCGAGTTGCCAGATGCCAAAAATATGTTTATCACTGATTTTATTTGAAAACCAAAGTATTTACTTTTTATGGCCTAATGTCGAGTGGACATTTATTTCTATAGGAGGTATAGTGTTATCATTTCATGTGTAACAAAGTTCATTTTCAGTCCATAAGGCGAAACAAAAACAACAGATGTTGATTGTCTGAAACATGGTGCCTTTAATCAATCTCGTGCTGAAGATTTTTGTTTCATGGGAAAAACCTGATTGTTTTTCTTACTCTCATCAAAACAATATGTTGTTACCACTCAGTTGAACCGTCTCATCGAGACGGTTCAAAGGACTGGTAACAACATAAACTTTCATACGAGAAATAAAGTAAGAAAGTAAGAAAGTTTGTCTGTGATTGCAGTTCAACTACGAGGGTAACAGCGCAATTTTCTACGTGCAAGGTTACTCAACGTCGGAGGCCATACGGAGGGTTAATAAACGAGTGAAATTGCCAACTGGATACCAGGTAGAACAAACCATTCTTGCCCACCAGGTGCCCGAGACAAGGATATCCGCATAGTCACGCCCATGTGAGATGTCTTTGTCTCACATCTAGTAACGACAAATTGTCTAATAGCGCAATATTGCAATTACAATGTGTCTTACAATTACACCATAAAATAAAGAATACGTTTGATGTTTATTTTTATACTACTGTTTTTAGCAAACGGTAAGTATTATGTTTTTTCTACATTTTTCAATACAATTATATATACGGTACATAGTTTGTGTACACAACTCCTCCGAAACCGTTCAGTCGATCGATCTGAAACTATACACACGTCTTCTATGCATATTGAAGATGTGCACCTTGGTGTTTTTATACCGAAAAAATATTTTTTAACAAAAATATCGCCTTTTTAACTTAGCCATTTTTTTCTACATTTTTCTATACAATTATATATACGGTACAGAGTTTGTGTACACAACTCCTCTGAAACCTTTCAGTCGATCGATCTGAAACTATACACACGTCTTCTACACATAATGAAGGCGTATGTTGTGACTTACGGCATTCTTGTTTTTAATGGATTTTGACGTGATTATTATCACATCGTAGCGTCATTAGCAATGGGAGACGTACATTTTGGGGGTGTCGGGGCTGAATGGTGATGACATTGAACATTAATTTGATTATTTTAAGATTCGCAAATATGGTCTATAAGGGCGAGAAAAAGTATCCATGATATGCACTGGTGTTGGACTAAGAGTATTCCATATATACTCCGGTGTGTGACAAGGATATTCCACCCGAGTGGTCAGAATATGTTGTCAGAAACGAGGCTTTGCCGAGTTTCTGACGACATATTCTGACCACGAGGGTGGAATATCCTTAGTCACACACCGGAGTATATCTGGAATACTTTTTCTCGCATACCTACTAAGTCCAGAATCATGTTTAGCCATAGTATGCCATCAACGAACCACCATGGTATAATACTAACTTTTTTTCTTGATATGCTATCTCCACTACAACCACTCCAATGAACATTACCCTTATCAACAAATGGGTGTAAACAAAGTTTACACCAACAAATTAGAGTCTCCTACATTGGATTGAAACATTTAACACATAACGGCCCAATAAAAATACGGTCTGGAGACGCCCATCAGATGATGTGTAAACCCAATTACTACATACACAAAATAAATAGGACGCAGTACGAGACAAACTCAGATAAATATTGAAAATAGACCATATATCCTCGATTCAAATGTGTACAGTAATGTTTACAGAATCATTTCATGTTTTTATTTTGAGTATTTATTGCAATTCCGAGACGCTGTCTTCAATTACGCAAATATCAGTCCGCCGAAAGTTTCACTCCGACGAACATTTGTCATTTCAACACGTTGCCGTTTTCAAGAAATTCTTGCTCACTGGATTATTAAACAAATATTCCAACCACTTTCAACTGTCACTATACATATGTTTGGGGAAGAATCAACAACATACGAGGTAAATATTTTGCTGTCAATTACATGTGTTTTTAGCTCACCTGAGCGAAGCTCATATGAGCTATTGTTACCGCAATGTGTCCGTCGTCGTCGTCCGTCGTCCGTGAACATTTTCAAACGTCTTCTCCTCGGTAACCATTGGGTCTATAGTCACCAAACTTCATGGTCATGGTCCTTAGGTAGGGGGATTGCAAAATTGTTAAAATTACGTCATTACGTAATCCAAGATGGCCGCCGTCTAAAAATAGCACAAATTCTTAAAAAATCTTCTTCTCATGAACCGCTTGCCGGATTTCGACGAAACTTGGTAGGAATGATCGATGTACATTGCTCTTTCAAAGTTGTTAAAATGGTGACCCCGGGGTCAAAAATGGGCGTGGCTCGTGGGGTCAAATTGGGGTCAAATTTTATTTTTGACCGAATATGGTCATGTCATATATCAAATTGAAGGTATCAATGAGGCGATCTCTGGTGCATCTGTCAAAATCGGATTGTTATGTCATCCAGATGGCCGCCGAAAGGTTCAAAAGGTCGTTCTTTTATTAGAGATTTCAAAATTCTTCTTCACATGAACCGCTTGGCCCATGGTAGCCAAACTTAAGTTATGGTCCATGGGTGAAGCCTTTTCAGATTTGTTAAAATGGAGGTCATCGCTAATCCAAGATGGCGCCGTCTAAAAATAGCATAAATTCTTAAAAAATCTTCTTCTCATGAAACCGCTTGCCGGATTTCGACGAAACTTGGTAGGAATGATCGATGTACATTGCTCTTTCAAAGTTGTTAAAATGGTGACCCCGGGGTCAAAAATGGGTGCGTGGCCCGTGGGGTCAAATTGGGGTCAAATTTTATTTTTGACCGAATATGGTCATGTCATATATCAAATTGAAGGTATCAATGAGGCGATCACTCTGGTGCATTTTCTGTCAAATCGGATTGCTATGTCATCCAAGATGGCCGCCGAAAGGTCAAAAGGTCGTTCTTTTATTAGAGATTTCAAAATTCTTCTTCACATGAACCGCTTGGCCCATGGTAGCCAAACTTAAAAGTTATGGTCCATGGGTGAAGCCTTTTCAGATTTGTTTAAAATGGAGGTCATCGCTAATCCAAGATGGCCACCGTCTAAAAATAGCATAAATTCTTCAAAATCTTTTCTCATGAACCGCTTGCCGGATTTCGACGAAACTTGGTAGGAATGATCGATGTACATTGCTCTTTCAAAGTTGTTAAAATGGTGACCCCGGGGTCAAAAATGGGCGTGGCCCGTGGGGTCAAATTAGGGTCAAATTTTATTTTTGACCGAATATGGTCATGTCATATATCAAATTGAAGGTATCATGAGGCGATCACTCTGGTGCATTTTCTGTCAAAAATCGGATTGTTAAGTCATCCAAGATGGCCGCCGAAAGGTCAAAAGGTTCGTTCTTTTATTAGAGATTTCAAAATTCTTCTTCACATGAACCGCTTGGCCCATGGTAGCCAAACTTAAAAGTTATGGTCCATGGGTGAAGCCTTTTCAGATTTGTTAAAATGGAGGTCATCGCTAATCCAAGATGGCCGCCGTCTAAAAATAGCATAAATTCTTCAAAATCTTCTTCTCATGAACCGCTTGCCGGATTTCGACGAAACTTGGTAGGAATGATCGATGTACATTGCTCTTTCAAAGTTGTTAAAATGGTTACCCCTTGGGGTCCAAAAATGGGCGTGGCTCGTGGGTCAAATTGGGGTCAAATTTATTTTTGACCGAATATGGTCATGTCATATATTCAAATTGAAGGTATCAATGAGGCGATCACTCTGGTGCATTTTCTGTCAAAATCGGATTGTTATGTCATCCAAGATGGCCGCCAAAAGGTCAAAAGGTTGTTCTTTTATTAGAGATTTCAAAACTCTTCTTCACATGAACCGCTTGGCCCATGGTAGCCAAACTTAAAAGTTATGGTCCATGGGTGAAGCCTTTTCAGATTTGTTAAAATGGAGGTCATCGCTAATCCAAGATGGCCGCCATCTAAAAATAGCATAAATTCTTAAAAAATCTTCTTCTCATGAACCACTTGCCGGATTTCGACGAAACTTGGTAGGAATGATCGATGTACATTGCTCTTTCAAAGTTGTTAAAATGGTGACCCCGGGGTCAAAAATGGGCGTGGCCCGTGGGGTCAAATTGGGTCAAATTTTATTTTTGACCGAATATGGTCATGTCATATATCAAATTGAAGGTATCAATGAGGGATCACTCTGGTGCATTTTCTGTCGAAATCGGATTGTTATGTCATCCAAGATGGCCGCCGAAATGTCAAAAGGTCGTTATTTTATTAGAGATTTCAAAATTCTTCTTCACATGAACCGCTTGGCCCATGGTAGCCAAACTTAAACGTTATGGTCCATGGGTGAAGCCTTTTCAGATTTGTTAAAATGGAGGTCATCGCTAATCCAAGATGGCCGCTGTCTAAAAATAGCATAAATTCTTAAAAAATCTTCTTCTCATGAACCACTAGCCGGATTTCAACGAAATTTGATAGGAATGATCGATGTACATTGCTCTTTGAAAATTGTTAAAATGGTGACCCCGGGGTCAAAAATGGGCGTGGCCCGTGGGGTCAAATTGGGTCAAATTTTATTTTTGACTGAATATGGTCATGTCATATATCAAATTGAAGGTATCAGTGAGGCGATCACTCTGGTGCAATATTTGTCGGAATCGGATGATTATGTCATCCATGATGGCCACCAAAAGGTCCATTTATTCAAGATTTTTAACGTCTTTTTCTCAGGAACCACATGGCCGATGCTGGGTGAAGCATTTTCAGATTTTGTAAAATGAGAGTCATCGCTTAATCCAAGATGACCGCCATCTAAAAATAGCACAATTTTTTTAAAACACAAGAACTCAATGTCACATTCTCCTCTGGTGTTCATGGAGTCAGGTGAGCGAATTAGGGCCATCATGGCCCTCTTGTTTTTAAATAATAATCATGTATTCAGTATTCGGCCAACTGATTTACAGACGCACTTTACACAACTCGTCCCACAAATTTACGCAAATTTGATAAAACTGGATACAACATGAAATAAATAATAGCCTACATAACAAATCCAGAGCGACGTTGTTGACATTGTTGTCTACTGACAGTACTGTGTAGAGAGCGTGTGTTTGTAAACAATCCAGACGACGTTTGGAAGCCAATACACAAAAAGTAGTTCCGGCAGTGTGTGACAGGTCGGCCGTGTGAGATAGGCGTGTGAGACAGAAAAATCCCACATGGGCGTGGCTTCGGAAATAACATTGAAATGGACTATGGGTATGCGAGAAAAGGATATTCCACCCTCGTGTCGGAATATGTCCTCAGAAACTTGGCAATGCCTTGTTTCTCATGACATATTCTGACACTCGGCTGGAATATCCTTGTCGCACACCAGTGCATATCATGGATATTCTTACTCTCCCCGTACTGGCTCAGTGCTGAACATATGGTTCCCAGTCATACAGGTGCAATCCCATCTGAATTGACCTGGATGTTGATTGTCGTAAAACCTCCATCAATCCATCAATCGTACTGGTTCCCTAGGTAAGGACTTTTCCAGAATTTTTGGTATGGGGGGGTTGGACGGCACCTGATTTAAATTTGGATGGGTGGTGGGGTGTTCCAACAAATCAATTTTGTGCATGGTGTGGTTTTCCAAAAAATGAATTTTGTGCATGGTGGGGTTTTCCCAAAATTGAATTGTGTGCATCGTGGGTCTATCTTCCTAGGGTGAAATAAATCAAGGTGGCTATTTAGCAGGCGAAATAAATAAAATAAATATGGGGGTCAGAATAAATAAATAAAAAAAGTAGTTTTCGTCGTATTTGATTTAAATCGTCCCCGGGTCCGAGTTGACATGGGCCGACTTGACAGTATCTTTTTTTCGGAATTACGGTGGTTTCGCTTTTGCTACCTGCGTGTTCGCTATCTGTACATTTCGCACCTCATACGCTTTCGTGGGTACCGAAACCTTCTTTGGGAAAGGTGCGAAACCTCTAGGCGAGAAACTGCAGGGTAGCGAATCTTTCTGTTTGCGCAAGCGCACTATCGTCAAAGCAGCCATGTACAAAAAGTGGACGTGCCGCGAGGTGGCGAATTGCGGCGAATTGCGGCGAAGTGCGGCGAAGTGCGGCGAATCACTGTGTTGCTACTTCAGGCCCGTAGCCAGGGGGGGTCGGAGCGATCGGACGACCCCCCGCCCAGCATCGAGGTCCACCTTTTAGACCCCCTAGATACCTCAGGCCCCTTAATTGGGCCTTCGAAACGACCACCACCCCCCCACCCCCCCAAACTTCAAACAAGTCTGGCTACGGGCCTGTACTTTGTACATCGACACAATGACTCGGCAAAATGCGATGAATCACTGTGTTACTGCTTTGTACATCAACAAAATGACTCGGCAATATGGAATGAATCACTGTGTTACTACTTTGTACATCATGTGATTGAATGGAGTTGACCGTACATTCCATCACGACATTTCACGATATAAATCAAATAACGACGAAAACTATTTTTTGTTTAATTTATTCTGACCCCATATTTATTCGTTTTTTCCAGTTCACAACCTTAAAATTAATTTCTATGTCACGAAAGAACGATAATTAGCAATCCTTCAAGGCTTCGAAACGTAACGTAATTTTAGTAAATGTCATGATGTTTTTTTCGCCGAGGTGTGTTCATCTAAAGGATGCTAATTTTCGTTTCTTCGCAGACACAGTGTAGAAACGAATTCCGTTTCTTCTTGTCTATGGCTCCAAGACGAAAAACACTAAGTCACTGTGTAAAAAATGTATATAATACGGTATTATAATCACGTTTTGCAATCGATGGTTATTGATTTATTTTATGTAAATTAACGTTTTCGTCTCATCGTGTCGACATGCCAAGAAATGAATATTTAGAGAAATAAATTCACGTTCCTTCACGGGGTGGAAAATAACTTTAAGGTTCTTAATTATCGTTTCTACGCGTATAAACGAAGGAAAAAAAGTGAAAGTGAATGGGTTTAACGTCCCAGCAACAGCTAATGTCATATAGAGACGTGAACACAGATAGTATCATCCGACAAACCAGCGACATGGAAATACAAATGTACTATGAATATACTATGAAAGTATATTGTTGATGCATAAGGCATGTTTGAACCCACAACCTCCAGATTGGAAGTCAGATGTTCTACCCCTAGGCCACAATCCATCCCTTATAAAAGAAGGAAAAAATGCCCATAACGAGCGACCATACATACTTAGAATAACGCTGATGTAACGGCGGTAAACTGAAATGGTGTACGTGACAATTGACATTTACGTTCCAACTAGACTTTCACGGTGTGTAATCGATCGTATTTCCTCTCCACCCGACTCGAGAAACACGAATTATATTTCTGAATGTATCGAACGTTTGCCCGGTCTAACAGTTTCCCCAATGACTATGGGCTAGGTTCGACAGTTCATTCCATGTCACATCGCCGGTTTTCGGTGATAATACAGTCAACAATTAAAAATACGCACGGACACCCGGACGTCATTGTGATCACTCTCTATCGCTTTCCGCAAGCGGGCTCGACAATAATGCTATTATTCGTACAAAATATAAATGATGTTGTCTCAGGAGACTATTCTCATGTGCTGTCAAAACATGTGTTATTATTGAGAAATCAATCAAATGTGACAAAACGCATCAATATGTTTTTTTTACAAAACATTAGAATCGTCTAAGGAGACGATTTGCATGTGTTTCCAAAACTATTTTATTAAGAAATCAACAAATGTGAAAAGAAAACATGAATACATTGGTATTTTTTTTACAAAACCATATTTGGACAAAATAGGAAAATCGTCTTTGGAGACGATTCTCATGTGCTGCCAAACTTGCTTTATCAAGAGAGCAAACACGTGAAAATGCACTATGTCGAGCTAATGCGTAAATATCAATGTATTGACGTGAGCGATGACGTGAGCGACTACATAGCGTGGTTTAGATATGTTTGTTCCTTGCCGAATTCTACAGTCACACTTTGCACGTGAAACTGGATTACGACAGATGATTGTAAACACCATCAGGTGTGCACCCAGACCGAAAATGATATGTCGCAGGGGACGTGAGTATTATTTATGTATCCACGCGATATTGAATACAATAGAATATCACGTTTTCGCCTCGCGATTTGGTCTCGCGTTTTCGTGATCTTGCGTGTATAGGTCGACGATGCGATGCAGTAACCAATAACACGTATCATATATGTTTTTTTCAATAAACATGTATTGACAGTACATTAGAATCATCTCCTAAGACGATTATCATGATTTGTCAAATTATGTTTTAGTTGTCAAGAAATACTGAAGTTTCTCCACATTTGCTCTATTTCTTAATAAGAACATGTTTTGGCAGCACACGAGAATCGTCTCGTAATACAAGGTGTACGTGTCCTGTTAAGGAAACGTGACAACCTCGCTTTTTCGTGATTTCTCACATAGGTTGAGATCGCGAAAACGCGAAGCGTGATCGCGAGATTTCGAGACGAAAACGCGAGATTCTATCAATGTCGCTATTGTGCAACCTCGCCGCGCTATCGCGCGTTTTTGATTCGCGATCTCGCATGACTGTTGTAAGTACGGTCTACACACACGTATGCGCAATTTCAACACGCATGCTTTCGACACATGTATGAGCAAAATAAACCCGAATTTTATGTCTGTTACGCCGAGATAGTCGATCTAAGTTGGACAGAAAAATCGGGTTGGAGCCAAACTTATTTTCACAAGCGTAAGGCGATATCGCGAAAACGCGAGACGATTCTCATGTTTTGTTGTTGAGAAATATATATATATATAACCCCTCCCCCCCCCCCCCCCCCACCGCTACGTACGGGCCTGCTGTAACCTGTCGACTATCCGCTGATCATGTCGCTATCACAGGTGGAGGACTCGGACCTATGACACCAACAAAATGCCTATTAAAAAAATCACATTACCCCACCCACTTGGTCTCGTACACTTGATTTATATAGAAGATGGTACTGTACGAGACCAAGTGGGTGGGGTAATGGGATTTTTTTTAATAGGCATTTTTTTGGTGTCATAGGTCCGAGTCTTCCACCTGTGGTCGCTATTATGGATTATTTTGAGTTGGTCGAAGCATATAATCAACGAATAATAACGGGACCGATGCGATTTCTAATTACCTCGCACTTTCCATTTACCGATATATTGGTATTATACATGTATTTAAAATAATTTTGATAATAAATAATTATGGGGGTTGGGGGTCAAAGAAATAATTAAATTGTATGGGTGGTGGGGGCAATACAATAATTAATACATATGGGTGGTGTGGCAAGGGAAAATTAATAATTATGGGGGTTGGGGCAAACAAAAATAATTCAATTGTGTGGGTGGTGGGGTGAAGCGATAATTCAAAAGCATGGGTGGTGGGGTGAAGCAATAATTCAAAAGCATGGGTTGTGGGGTGTGAAAATAATTTTTTTGTTTGGGTGGCGAGTAAAAAAAAAAAAATGCCTTCCAACCCCCCCATACCATTAATTCTGGAAAAGCCCTAAGGGTTCTATACACATAAGCTATATTTTTATGTACCCCGAACATTTTTTTGTGGTGCATATATTCGCCACCATGTTCGTCTGTCCGAATGTCTGTCTGTCTGAGATTTGCGTTACTCTTGGCTACCTACTATCTCTTGTTACCATAAGTCGTATTGGCTTGAAACTTATGTACTTTATATATTAATTCTATAGCCCAACCATGTGGCCCATGTTGTGAAGGTTAAATGACTTAGTAACTTAGAAAGACATAAAACTTGTTTTTGAGGGGTACATCCTCCATCGGTGTTACTGATTCATTGTTATTGAATGCTACCTTTACAAGTAAGATAGAACCAGATTAACCCTTCCTACGCTGTTGACGGAAATTGCCGTCTGCTGTTTTTCATTTTTGCTTTAATTCTTAACAAAAAACTGGTTTTGACAGCACATGAGAATCGTCTCCACTGGAGACGATTCTCATGTGCTGTCAAAACCAGGTTTTTGTCGAGAAATATTGAAAATAAAACATTTCCAGCAGACGACAACATTTAATTCAGCGTAGTAAGGGTTAATATATACTGTATGATCAGTATCTTTGCTCTCCTAATTCTTTCAGTAAATGTTAATTTTTCTAGAAAATATTTTATGTTAGAAAAATAGCATTCCTGGTTCGAAATGTAGGTCATGCCCAGTGAAACTTGGAATGTATGTCCAATTTATGCATCTATATTTGGTGATATGTTAGTCGGATATTTACCAAATGTCATCAGCAACTTCCTGACATTGCTGGCTCACCACCAAGTGCTATTCAGGTGACTACTTTTTGTGAGTGAGACACACAGCGATCACCTTGTTTTGTTTCCAGATGACGATCATTGTGAAGAAGAGTTCTCTTCCATATGTACCAATAAGGGCTGAGGAACAACAGAAGATCAAAGTAAGCCAGTACTTCCTGAATGGCGATATGTGCAGATCCTGATCAGACTGTGTGGATGCGCAGGCTGATCTGGGTCTACACTGGTCGCAAATATCTTAAACCTTGTTTCTCCAAAAGATAAGTGAGCGAACAGTACAGACAGTTTTATGGATATTTGGTATATACATATTTTCTTATATTATAATTTACATCCAGTTTGGGTATGCAAGCAGTATAAAAATAAGCTAACAATGAGGTTGTTAGCTAACAATACAGACAGTATTACAGGTACTTCACTGCCGTGATGGCGAACATTGCAGACTCTGATCAGACTGCGATGATGCGCAGGTTGATTTAGGTCTACACTTGTCGAAACTGCTAAAGCCCAGTTTCTCCAAAAGAAGATCAAGATAAACTAACAATTTGCAGACAACAATTTGGCACTGGAACATATTTTATTACTGCACACAAACGTGTGGATACAAATAAACTAAGACTGCCACACCATTAGCAATATCAACGTCAATTCGAGAATATAGTGTATAGGAAAAAATAACAAAAGATATTGGATGAAATTAAATTGGTCCTTATGAAATGTGTTGGCCACCATGTGTGTCCGTTGTTGTATTGTAGGTATGTATGAGTGGAAGGTACGACCCAGCAACTAAGACCCTGGACCTCAGTGACTTTGAGCATGACCAAGGTATCTTGTTTAATAGTAAACGGTAACAAATTCTCTAACCCTTTCAACACTGCAGACCTCTTTAGCTGTGTTTGCATACAATGTAGATCCAGCTGAGCCGACTCATAACGAACCGTCTCGTCAGGATCTGCATTTTTTGAAAGTACGTTTCATATTGTTTAGAAAAAAAAACACCCTAGGCTGAAAATAATTTTCAGACAATTGGATTGGTCCTTGAATTAACTCACAGTTCATTCCAGTTATTTAGGGTTGACAGGGCTAAACAGTAACATCAGGTGGCCAAGTGATCAGGGGGGCCGGTTCACTAAACTTTGTACGACTAAAATGTTTGTAAGAGCAAATTTAGGATTGTCCGGAAATTTCACTTGATGAATTTACATTTAGTGAACATAGGCTGCATATCGTCTCTATATGACCGTTGCTGCTTCTGGGATGTTAAACACTTGCACAGTTTGAAAATGGTATATTTATTATGTACCTATCCATGAAATACATAGCTATACAATGTAAATAAAAATCATATGCTCTCGTCAATGAAAATAAACAATTTCCAGTGAGATCTCAGTAGTTCCTGTATCTATATTCATATGCTGACGTAGGCTGCAGATGCCTGTACACATTGTTTACCATATATACAGTCTAAAAACTGAAAATTTGCTTGGTGAGATATAATCTAAATAGAATATTCATGTGCACATATGGACATGTCACCCCGCTCGATGAACATATCTGTCGTATTTGTTGCAAAAATATGAATATCCTCTATTTATTCTTTCAGAGCTTCAGCGACAGAGCTTGCATCTGTCGTTATACCGGCCGCAAGTGATGAGCAATATTGTGAAAATCATCGAGGAAAACATTCCAGAGGTCTGTATAGCTTTGTGTTCTCTTTGTAGTACAGTGAATACATTGAATGCTGCAATGCCGTCGCTTTTGGCATATATATATTTGTGTATAAAAGCAAGCTAGATGAGATTTTTGTGGATTTATTCAAACTATCAAACTAGCTTATATGTCGCCATGACTGGAGAAACAGGACTTATCGGATTTGTGACCAGTTCAGATCCTGATCAATTAGCACACTCCTGTAGCCTGATAACGATGTATATTGCTTATTAGAAGCATGATTGGTGTTTCATTGATGTAATGATGAACAGTGCAGATCCTGATCAGACTGCGGATGGATATGATTATGCTAATCTGGATCTATGCTGGTCGCAAAACCCACAAGCCCCATTTCTCCAGTAAGTCACATTTGAGATTCTCTATATATTGTGATCTGTCAATCTTGATCACTATTGGTATGTTGCACATTACTGAGATCTACTTAATGGGCTGTCGGCTGAGAAATATGCCTTAAGACATTTGTGGCAAGTCTAGGTTCAGATCGTTCTGCACACTTCCACAGTTGCATCAAGGTTTACTTCTGTTGCTGGTAGAAAGCATGTATAAGTGACTGTATGATGAACAGTGCAGGCCCTGATCAGATTCACAATGTTTGCAAACAGTGTAGATCCAGATGAGCCAGCTCGAAGGAAGCCGTCTCATCAGGATCTGCACTGTTTGCAGACTTTTTTTTACGAAATTGCCACTTTTCCAATGTAAGAGTTACTCGCCCTTTTTTTGTTTTTTGACTCGCCCTTGCTAACCCTGTGATTGGTTGTTTCAGCTGGTGAGCCTGGATCTGAGCAACAACAAGCTGAACAGTCTGGAGAACCTGACCAACCTCGTGGCCAAAACTCCCAACATTGTCAAACTCAATCTCAGTCGCAACAAGGTACGATAGAACCTGACCAACGTCGTGGCCAAAACTCGCAACATTGTCCATCTCAATCTCTGTCACAACAAGGTACAGTAGAACCTGACCAACGTCGTGGCCAAAACTCCCAACATTGTCCAGCCCAATCTCTGTCACAACAAGGTATTGTAGAACCTGACCAACGTCGTAGCCAAAACTCCCAACATTGTCCATCTCAATCTCTGTGACAAAAAGGTACGGTAGAACCTGACCAACGTCGTGGCCAAAACTCCCAACATTGTCCATCTCACTCTCTGTCACAACACGGTACGGTAGAACCTGACCAACGTCGTGGCCAAAACTCCCAACATTGTCCAGCCCAATCTCTGTGATAAGGTATTGTAGAACGTGACCAACCTCGTGGTCAAAACTCCAAACATTGTCCATCTCAATCCCTGTCACTACAAGGTACAGTAGAACCTGACCAACGTCGTGGCCGAAACTCGCAACATTGTCCATCTCAATCGCTGTCACAACAAGGCACAGTAGAACCTGACCAACGTTGTGGCCAAAACTCCAAACATTGTCCAGCCCAATCTCTATTACAAGAAGGTACAGTAGAACCTGACCAACGTCGTGGCCAAAACTCCCAACATTGTCCAGCTCGATCTCTGTGACAACAACGTTCAGTAGAAACTGACCAACGTAGTGGCCAAAACTCGCAACATTGTCCATCTCAATCTCTGTGACAACAAGGTACGATAGAACCTGACCAACGTCGTGGCCAAAACTCCCAATATTGTCCAACCCAATCTCTGTGACAACAACGTTCGGTAGAACCTGACCAACGTCGTGGCCAAAACTCGCAACATTGTCCATCTCAATCTCTGTGACAACAAGGTACGGTAGAACCTGATCAACCTCATGGCCAAAACTCCCAACATTGTCCATCTCAATCTCTGTCACAACAAGGTACGGTAGAACCTGACCAATGTCATGGCCAAAACTCCCAACATTGTCCAGCTCAATCTCTCACAACACGGTACAGTAGAACCTGACCAACCTCGTGGCCAAAACTCCCAACATTTTCCATCTCAATCGTTTTCGCAACAAGGTACAGTAGAGCCTGACCAATGTCGTGGCTAAAAGTCCCGACATTGTCTATCTCGATCTCTGTGACAACAAGGTACATTAGAACCTGACCAACGTCGTGGCCAAAACTCCCAACATTGTCCAGCCCAATCTCTGTGACAACAACGTTCAGTAGAACCTGACCAACCTCGTGGCCAAAACTCCCAACATTGTCCAGCCCAATCTCTGTGACAACAACGTTCAGTAGAACCTGACCAACCTCGTGGCCAAAACTCCCAACATTGTTCAGCTCAATCTGTGTCGCAACAAGGTACGGTAGAACCTGACCAATGTCGTGGCCAAAACTCCCAACATTGTCCAGCTCAATCTCTGTCGCAACAAGGTACAGTAGAACCTGACCAACGTCGTGGCCAAAACTCCCAACATAGTCCAGCTCAATCTCTGTGACAACAAGGTACTGTAGAACCTCACCAACCTCATGGCCAAAACTCCCAACATTGTTCAGCTCAATCTGTGTCACAACAAGGTACGGTAGAACCTGACCAACGTCGTGGCCAAAACCCCCAACATTGTCCAGCTCAATCTCTGTGACAACACGGTACAGTAGAACCTGACCAACGTCGTGGCCTAAACTCCCGACATTGTCCATCTCGATCTATGTCACAACAAGGTACAGTAGAACCTGACCAACGTCGTGGCCAAAACTCCCAACATTGTCCAGCCCAATCTCTGACAACAACGTTCAGTAGAACCTTACCAACGTCGTGGCCAAAACTCGCAACATTGTCCATCTCAATCTCTGTGACAACAAGGTACGGTAGAACCTGATCAACCTCATGGCCAAAACTCCCAACATTGTCCATCTCACTCTGTCACAACAAGGTGCAGTAGAACCTGACCAACGTCGTGGCCAAAACTCCCAACATTGTTCATCTCAATCTCTGTCACAACAAGGCACGGTAGAACCTGACCAACGTCGTGGCCAAAACTCCCAACATTGTCCATCTCAATCTCTGTGACAACAAGGTACGGTAGAACCTGACCAACCTCGTGGCCAAAACTCCCAACATTGTTCAGCTCAATCTGTGTCACAACAAGGTACGGTAGAACCTGACCAATGTCGTGGCCAAAACTCCCAAAATTGTCCAGCTCAATCTCTGTCGCAACAAGGTACTGTAGAACCTGACCAACCTCATGGCCAAAACTCCCAACTTTGTTCAGCTCAATCTGTGACACAAGAAGTTACGGTAGAACCTCACCAATGTCGTGGCCAAAACTCCCAACATTGTCCAGCTCAATCTCTGTCACAACAAGGTACAGTAGAACCTCACCAACCTCATGGTCACAACAAGGTACTGTAGAATCTGACCCAACGTCGTGGCCAAAACTCCCAACATTGTCCATCTCAATCTCTGTGACAACAACGTATGGTAGAACCTGACCAACGTCGTGGCCAAAACTCCCAACATTGTCCATCTCACTCTCCGTCACAACAAGATACAGTAGAACCTGACCAACGTTGTGGCCAAAACTCCCAACATTGTCCATCTCAATGTCTGTGACAACAAGGTATTGTAGAACCTGACGAACGTCGTGGCCAAAACTCCCAACATTGTCCATCTCAATCTCTGTTACAACAAGGTATTGTAGCACCTGACCAATGTCGTGGCCAAAACTCCCAACATTGTCCATCTCAATCTCTGTTACAACAAGGTAAAGTAGAACCTGACCAACGTCGTGGCCAAAACTCCCAACATTGTCCAGCTCAATCTCTGTCACAACAAGGTACGGTAGAACCTGACTCAACGTCGTGGCCAAAACTCCCAATATTGTCCATCTCAATCTCTGTCACAACAAGGTACGGTAGAACCTGACTCAACGTCGTGGCCAAAACTCCCAACATTGTCCAGCTCAATCTCTGTGACAACAAGGTACGGTAGAACCTGACCCAACGTCGTGGCCAAAACCCCCAACATTATCCATCTCACTCTCTGTCACAACAAGGTACGGTAGAACCTGACCAACGTCGTGGCGAAAACCTTCGACACTCTGCCCTGTCTGCGAACTTCTTCTTTTAATCCCTTCAAAATGTATATCCTGTTATTAAATTCTGTGATTTAGTGTGAAAATGATTTCCGTTCTTTCTACCCCTCACAGATTGCCCATTCTGATGAAATTCGGAGACTCAAGGGCTGGAAGATTGAAGTGTTGAACCTGGAGGGCAACTTTTTATGTGATAAGTTCAAAGATCAGTTGTTATACGTCAGGTAACGGGTATAAACAGGCGTGTGCGGCCTGCCAGTCAGGATGATTCCTGTCTCGTGACTCGATCCTCGACTGTGCCGGTATTCACCATCTCGTCATTGGCGACAAATGATTATGGTCGTTCTCAAAGACACATTTGTGGCTGTGACTGGAGAGGAGAAATGGGGCTCATGGGATTTGTTACCAATGTAGCTACTGATCAATAGCACACTCCTGTAGCCTCATAATGTTCTATTGCTTGTTAGAAGCATGACAGGTGTTTCATTGATGGAATGGCGAACAGTGCAGATCCTGATCAGACTGCAGATGAACAGGTTGATCTGGATCTACACTGGTCGCAAAACTCAAAAACCTCATTATTTCTGTCACAGCCACATTTACAGCAGTGTGTCAAAATATATATGATTGGGCATGTCTGAAAGTGAGTTATTGAGTTTGTGATGAGCCTACATGGTCTGATCAGGGCCTACACTGTATATTGTTGAATTAGGGAAACATTACTGACACATCTAAGAAAAAGTAAATCCCTACCTACATGATCATGAGATATGTTGGCCAAAAACCTAAGCCCCTCTAGTCATCATGTTGTGTGACGGACTGGAGAAAAAGGATTTTGGCATTTGTGGCCCATCTTGTGATCTGATTAGGGTGTATACTGTTTGTAAAAGCCTGACTGATGGGTGAACAGTGCATAACCTGATCAGACTGCGGATGCACAGGCTGATCTTGTTCTACACTGGTGTCAAAGGCTGTAAGCCTCATTGCTGCTGTCACAGCCACATGTTTGTATAATCTGCACTGGAAATCGTTTATTACAATCATTTAATGAGAAAATTACAGGATTTCGAATAGTATAGTTGTTCATGCTTCTGATACAGGAATCGCCTGGCCACTGAATCTTACTTGCATCTTAATTAACTCTTAGACCGCTACACACAACAATTGTCGTCTGCTGTTGCTTTTATATCTTGCCTTATTTGTCAATAAAAATATGGTTTAACAGCACTTCAGAATCATTTCCAATGGAAATGATTCTGAAGTGCTGTCAAAGCATGTTGTAAATTATTCTAAAGTGCTGTCAAAGCATGTTTTTAATGATAAAAATGGAAAATAGAAAATATACAGCAAAAAAAATAATTAAGATAGCGGTGTAAAGGTTAATTAATTTTCCGTTGAAACAATTGATTAATCAGTGATGTAATGTTCAATTGTTCATTCCAACTAGAGGGATGGATTGTGGTCTTAGAGGCTATGACACTGGATTTCAATACCAGTAGCCTATTTCACCAACATTGCAAAGTATACTTATCTAGCAAAGTATACTTTGAGGGAGAAATTTTCAATTTAAGGATAAATTTATTAATTTGTATTATACTGAATTTATTACATTAAAATGGCTGTGATAATGTAATAAATTCAGTATAATAATTCTGCATAGTTTTAATCATCAAATATATGCAGTCGTTAGTTCTATATGACATAATGCATTTCGAGGAAAATAAATGATTACACCCTTTGCTAGATAAGTATACTTTGCAATTTTGATGAAATCGGCTACTGAGGTTGCACGTTCACGCCCTGCCCTAGACATGAAAAATATTTTCATTGCTCTGGTCCTTCGGATGAGACTTGAAACCGACGTCCGTTTCCCTACATGACCTTAGTTGTTGCTGGGACATAAAACCTATTAATTTTTTTTTCACTCCAACCAGGGCATGTAGTGGTGCAGTTGTGTATTGCAGATGGCAAATATAGCAGTTACTAACAGGAAGCATTAGACTGAAGGGGATATTACAAGGCCTCATATATTTTTTGTATTCTTGTGAAATTCTGCAAACTCCAGGAGTAAATACATGTAGTCATATTTTAATAGCCATTCTATGCCGGAATAAGACATGTACTGAATAGCTGTATCCCTGACTCGATGACGTAGCAATTTTCTTTGGTTTTCTAGGTTGACATGCGAATCTATGTAATGACCCTGTTAACCCTACCAAAAATGACCTTGGCTGTTGACAGGTCGTTAACCACCATTAAGTCAAATGAAATCTATGTAATGATGTGTAAATTTAAGTGACCAAGCAGTGATAATTGTATTTCAAATTAAATTGGATGACTAATGGTGCAAGGAAGACAAGATATGAACTTAAATGTTAGAAACTTGTAGAATAAGGTGAAATATTATAAGCACAAGCTAAGTTTTATCATCTATTACATCTTGACGGTGATTTTGTGATGAATATACCTGTGTAACCTCTCTAAACCGGACACCCTGGGAGGTCCCCAGGGTGTCCGGTTTAGAGAGGTTTCACTGTACCTGTGTAACAGTACAATAGGACACATTCCAATACATGTTCATTCTATCTGCACAATCTGAGGAAGAGATTGACCCCTGTGGCCCAGGACTGTGCCCGACGACGGGTCAAGGTGGCCTCAAGGTCGTCGACCTATACAGGGACAGCCGGCCGGGGTGGTGATGTTGGCACGACCAACCACAGTGTCTAGAGACACGGGACTGAGCATCCTGAGAAGGGTGACCAGCTATCCTGAAAAGGATACCACGATGGAGAACGCGACGATTGTGGGACGGAATAGCCGTATTGGCAATGTGGCTTATTGTACGGTCTACACATGTATATGGACTCGTGGAACACATATAGACAATTAAATGTAACACATATACACATCTATGTAGACTCATGGAAGACGTATAAATGTAACACATAGAAACGTGTTTATTGTTTAATAATACAGTGTATTAAAAATAATAATACACTAGTGTGATAAATATGCAAATGAGCCCGCTACAGAAAACATTTTATGTAATCAGTAATCGGCATAGCCTCGTTTCTTATGAAATCAGTAAACTCATTTAATAAATATCATGTTAAATCATCACTCGTGTAAGATCCTCTATATATGTTATGGTGGAATGCCTCAACATCACATGTGCAATTGGATTTGAAATTTAAAGCAATATATAATGTGAATGTATATTACTACTGCACGCCACTGGCAGTGCAGCCAATAGTAGGCAATACCGGAGAGAAGACGGATGTAACACAAGACAAATACAACTAGATGTAAATAGAACTGCTCCCGTAGTGCATTTCTATCATTTCATGTGTACGGCTATGAAGCTGTTCACTTGTTATAGTGTCTGATGGTCATATACAGCTATCCATGCATGACAAAATGTCATTTACAGCTGTTGTTGCATTTGACATAGATTTTGGTATGAATTCACCTTCTTACGTCTGATGTTTGTGAGGTGTTTGACAGTGTGGGATCAAAGCACCAACAAGCTCAGGGTAATTATGTTGGGCTTAAACAGTCTGTATTGTGATACAGCAAACATTGTTTAATTATCCAATATGTTGTAAAAACATGGCTGAGTCAGAAACGAAGCAGCAATTTAATGTGTTGTTACTGTTTATTTTGTCTTTTAGTTGTCTTCTATTACCATATTTCAACTATTCTCTTAGTCTTGCTATATTGTTTACTTATCATTGAGACGTAAACATGATTGAAATTACTGTAAACGTGAACTACTCTTTCACGATACCCGCCCAAATTTTACAGCTATATAAATAATGCAAAAACATTATATTTATCAATAATATTAAATTATAGCAAAATTTAAGAATGAGCATACTTTTTATTTTCGTGAAATTTGGTCCAATTTGGTCCAAAATTTCCCCATGTTAAATCCCCATAGACATCTTCACAGAGTGAAGATGTCTATGGGGATTTAACATGGGGAAATCTTTTGAATTTCAGAAATAGTGGACCGATTTTCAAAATGTAACTTGTTTTCTTAGATATTTCCAAGCTATCTAGCTAGGTTTCAGGGCAGGTTTCGTGAAACAGACAGTAATAATACACATGATATAACTTCCGACTTCCATCCTTGTACATTCTGTATTGTGATACAGCAAACATTGTTCAATTATCCAATATGTTGTAAAACATGGCTGGTATATGAATGGAGTCAGAAACGAAGCAGCAATGTAATGTGTTGTTTACTGTTTATTTTGTCTTTTAGTTGTCTTCTATTACCATATTTCAACTATTCTCTTAGTCTTGCTATATTGTTTACTTATCATCGATAATTGAGACGTAAACATGATTGAAATGACTATAAATGTGAACTAATAATACACATTATATAACTGCCGCCATGCTTGTAATATTCTCATTATCTATGTGTGTGTGTTTTCAGTGCTGTCCGAAAGATATATCCAAAAGTCACAAAATTAGTAAGTTTGATTCTTTTGTTTCATTTCATTGTGTTGCGTCAAAACTTACATACACAGTTTAGTCAGTGCATTAAAAAACATGGAAAGTGTATCTTCTGACATATGTGCATAAATTATTGGATCCAAATGTTACTATGGGTGTGCAGAACGATCAGACACATGTTTTCAGTCAGCAGCTCTGACTTGTAACCAGTGTACATGCTGATTATCAAGCAAGTAATATGTATAATATCTGATCACGGTGTACAGCATTAATTAACACTACCGTAATAACCCTACATATTCGGACACAATTTCCTATGTGAATCCACTATTAAATAGGTATTTCACAAAGAAATTGTATCCAAATACATTGTTATTGTGTTAGCACGATCTGTTTTCCCAAAGTTGATGGTGTCCGAATATTTAGGGTTATTACAGTAACTACAGATGTTCACTCATTCCAGGATGGCAATGACCTGCCCCCGCCCATTACATTTGATATCGAGGCACGGACAGACCTGCCCAAGTCACAGGTATATACATAACTAATAATACCTAATCTATCTAATGATGCACGACTGGTGTTTCCCTGACTGAATGGTGAACAGTGCCGACACTGATCTGGATTTACACTGGTGCCATTTTTCCAGTCACTGCCACAAATTAGATGAACACAAATGCAATAAACATAATTTCTCCAATTTGTTAGGTATCGGCCATGCTCTGATAAAGCCAGTCTGATTTTATTTCACTTGTGATGAGTGTATGCCCACACGAGCCTTATCAGGGTTAATACTATTTGCCATTTGGTAAATGCAACATCTTTATGTCATGCAGAAAATACTTGAAATTGTTATTTGGTAGAACACACGTTCTGGTTATTCAGGATGTAGATATATCCTAATCAGATTTGAAATGCTGCAGGGACCATGCTTGTAACATATTCTGAGCATGATCTACAAACTCACACATGAAATAGCTCAATTTTATTGGCCAAAACTGAGCATAAGCTGGACCAATCTAACTGCCCAATTTTATGCCTGAGCATGGAGTACTTTCTCTGAAAATGATATAAGCACAGGCCCTGTGACCTGTACTTGGAGGTGAAAATTATAGTATTAATGAATGACAAGTGTCGTGTGAAGTAAATTTATAGAAATCTACCAACAAACATTTTTGTTGTTTGATTCTTAGTGAAACAGGCTCCTGATTCTATTAGATTGTGTACTATTCATGTTACAGGAAAGTTATTTCCCCAGCGTGGAGGTTCAGGGCCCCATCGTGAAGTTCATCAAGGACTTCTTCAGTGTGTACGACGCAGACAGTCGGGTGGGGCTCGCACCCGCTTACCACGACCAGGCCGCCTTTTCCCTCGCAGTCAGCTACAACGGCGCCTCCCAGTGCAAGTACGGCCAACCTTTGTCTCGGCCAAGGAGCATTGGCATTTAGTACTGGAGGTCATTCCAGATTATTAATCGGGTGCTCCAATCCCATCAAATCATGTTGCTTCTGAACCTGCGATTATAAAGCTTTTTGAGCATGTACTCTGTTTTTGTGCTCAAAATCAGGAAATTTGATTGGTCAAGGCAGAGTTGCGCTCTCGGCCAATTACACCACCTGATTTCAAGTGTGACTTTAAATATGCTCAGAAAGTTTTAATATCGTGGGCTCTGATCTGTCCTTTTGCACCATCATTATTCCATCCATCCGTTTGTCCGTTCGTCCGTCCATCCACGTTAAAGTTTTTGGGTACCAATTATCTCTATAACGGTAAGTCGGATTGACGTCAAACTTCATATACTCCCTCATCATCAACCATATTTGCATTCCATACCTCACTCGTGTAAGATTTGTGTTAAAGTTTTCAGGTACCCATTATCTCTGCAATGTTAAGTCAGATTGACTTCAAACTTCATATACGTCTTTATCATCATCCATATTTGCATTCCATACCACACCCAAGCGGCCTTCATGTTTGTGTCCGTAAGATTTGCATTGAAGTAATCAGGTTCCTATTATATCTGCAACGGTACCACACCCGTGCAGCCTTCATGTCCAGGGTCAAGGTCAAATTAATTTGCATCAAAGTTTTTATTAAATATTTGCGTAAAGTTTTTATTTGTTGGTCCAGGCGGTGGCCGGGGGTATACGTGAGCTCCTGCTCAGTTTCTATAGTTAGTCATTTGCCTATGTGTGTACATATTGGGAAATCAGTGGTGTAAAACATAATTAAGAAATTAATCTAGCCACCATTAAAGATCCTTACAATACAGCGATTGTTTGTCCTTGGTTGCAGTTTGGAAATACATCCAGCATTATGCTTATGGCACATTTTTCAGTGGACATGCTTACTTTTCAAGCAGACCTTCGTAATGTTGATGGGACAAAATATAAAAACCGTGATAGATGTATGTGTACTGTAAGCCTTATAAGTTGCCTGTATTCAATGCCCCGCATATTCCAATTCAGACAACAAACACTGGGATCCTACATGGATGAGAGCAGGAACCTACTGAAGGCTGGGGGTCGCGACTCGTGTACGTACTGGTGGGCAGGATAGTAGGGGCCAGGGCCCGAGAAAACTGGGACATGTGGCTATAAAATCTTCTAAGCATGTACTCGGTAGTCGAGTTCAAAATCAATCAGTTTGATTGGTTGGTCACAGCCATAATGGCTGTGATAATGTAATAAATTCAGTATAATAAAAATTAATAAATTATTCTTAAATTGAAAATTTATCCCTCAAAGTGTACTTAGCAAGATAAGTATACTATCTTCTGCCATTGGGTCGGTGGAACATTCATGATGCATCCATTAAGTGTATCTATCTACTGCCAAGTACCTTTCTTGACCCATAGTAATAGATCAAGTTAATCATTTGTAATACTCTCCACAATGGCAACACATGGAAGACACAAAACTCACTGTTCTAGGGACGGTAAATAGCGCCATATTATATGTCTTGCCATACAGTATGCATTGTGGTATCAACCACATGCAGAGCTGCCTGTAATTATATGAATAGATGGCAGTATCCCCTACTTACTATCTGACTACAATGTCTGTATGAAAGGCTCCTGGTACCAGGTCCATGTCATGTAAATATACGACAGATGGGTTCTACCCAGTTAGCTGCCTGTATTTGTGGCTATAACTGGAGAAATAGGGCTTATGGGTTATGCGACCAGTGTACATCCAGATCAGCCTGTGTATCAATAGTCTGAACAGGATCTGCACTGTTTGCCATTCCGTTTGAAACACCTGTTGTGCTTCCGATAAGCCATATAGAATGTTATGAGGCTACATGAGTGTGCTATCGGATCAGGAGCTACACTATTCACAAATTCCATAAGCACCATTTCTCCAGTCACAGCCACATATAATCTAATTGCTAATCAGACTTTAAATCGGCCTTGGTGAATCCATAGTAACACTTGAGTTCATTTTTCCATTAAATGAAGCTTACTTCTTTAACAATCCGTCTGTATATGACCTTGGTTGAACGGACATAAATCCCCAACCAATCAATCAATCTTTTGACAGTTCCAATTTTCATATTTGTAGCTGGAAGTAATATTTACATTTTGCTTGCACTACACAGCTGTGATCTAATTTACAGCTCGGAAGCAGAGGTTATTGAAGATTGGCAACCTCATTGTGCCCCAGTTATGTTTGTTACCCAAGACGTTACACGACCCGAACTCCTTTTTTGTCGATGTGGAGCATGCTTCGGTAAGTTGCCCATGGGCTACTACAGGGTAGATTGTCATAATGGTACAGTTTATTGTGAGGATAACATGAGTTTAAATCTCGTCTCCCAAAACAGTGGCTACCAATTGTGACGAGTGATGGTAAAAATGGGTTACAGAGTGTTTGATGAATGTGGCTCATTATTAGTTAACCCATTATAGGCCAGATACAATTACAGAAGTATGAACATTTTTAGATTTTTTTCCTCCATTTTCTTTATTTCTTCTCAAAAGTATATGTTGTTGCAACTCATTTGAACCGTCTCTTTGAGACTGTTCAAATGAGTTGTAACAACATATATTTTTATGCAGAAATAAAGAAAATAATCAGTCTCTTTGAATAAAAATGTTTGCATTCATATACTTCAATGGGTAGGCAATCATGCATGCACATACGGATTAATATTTCATGAACTGAACCGAGAACACTGTTGGTTGAAGTCTGATCAAATGTTATGGATATATGCCTCCACTGGCCGTGCATTACATGTACTCCCTGTGTTTGCATTGCAGGCCAATTTGCTGAGCTTCACGCTGCAAGGTGTATTCAAAGAAGGTAAGCCATACATTGGTGCTATGATTCGACAGCATTACTCATTGTTACTTTATGGCAATCATAATTTTGCTATTTCTATTCTAATGAAAAATGAATTGTTATACCCGCCGCAACGAGTTGTGGGGCGGTATACTGGAGTCAGGTTGTCCGTCCATGTGTGCGTGCGTCCGTCCATCTGTCACTAAACTTAACACCAGAGAAATATGTTATAACTTCTATTTCCTTACACATTTAGGGGCACCTGGGCCCACGCGGGGGGTATTCCGTAAGCCTCACTTACTGGCAAATCTAGTTTCTACACTTTCTTTTTTCACATGTTTGTGATTTCTTAGATACTGCCTGACGTGTCATTATTTTTCTTACGGATATTATGTGTTGTCATGTTTCTTGTGCAGAACAGATAAGATGAACTAAAGAAGGCTATTTAGATAAAGTGTATTTTACACATATACATTTTCAATGTTTTCTTTCAAAAACTTAATATATTGTTTAAACCATTTTTCAGTGACATCGAAGTCTGACAAGTCATTGATACGAGCGTTTAGTCGAACCTTTGTGACAGTACCAAGTGGGAGCAGGTATTGTATTTTCTTCAGTTTCCTGAAACTGCATTTGTCGTCTAAATTTCCTAAGCCTGTATAAAGTTTTTGCCTATGGTATACATATTTATATATAGAAATGACTGGAGAAAGGGAGTTTATATGGCATTTGCAATCAGTGTAGATCCAGATCAGCCTCTACATCCACAAAGTCCGATCAGGTTCGGCACTGTTCACTATTTAGTCAGCAAGCGACCATCAGACTTCTATACATCACTTTCATGTGGCTGTGACTGGAGAAACCGCACAGTCTGATCAGGATCTACACTGTTCGCCATTCCATCAAAGAGTGCGCTATTTTTATCAGGAGCTACATTTATGACAAATCCCATAAGTCCCATTTCTCCAGCCACAGATCATGGGCTAGACATCCCACAAAATCAATAGGATGCGTTTTTCCAGTCACAGCTGCATGTTATGATTGTGGTGCCGCAGGTACACATATACAGATATGAGACACGCCATGCGATTTTGTACTTTCGGACATCTGCGTAATTTCATCAAATACGTTTTAAATACAAAATATACAACATTTTTATACGACCGTTTTTAAAAAACGGTACGTATTATGTTTTACTGCTGGGTGGCCGGCGGGCGGCTGACAGAACAAGTGCATAGTTCGTGTACACAACAAAAATATCACCTTTTTAACTTAGCCATTTTTTCTACATTTTTCTATACAATTCTATATACGGTACAGAGTTTGTGTACACAACTCCTCCGAAACCGTTCAGTCGATCGATTTGAAACGATACACACGTCTTCTACACATAATGAAGATGTGCACCTTGTTGTTTTTATGCCGAAAAAATATTATTTAACAAAAATATCACCTTTTTAACTTGGCCATTTTTTCTACATTTTTCTATACAATTCTATATACGTTACAGAGTTTGTGTACACAACTCCTCCGAAACCGTTCAGTCGATCGTTCTGAAACTATACACACGTCTTCTACACATATTGAAGATGTGCAGCTTGGTGTTTTTATGCTGAAAAAATATTTTTTAACAAATATATCACCTTTTTAACTTAGCCATTTTTTCTACATTTTTCTATACAATTCTATATAGGGTACAGAGTTTGTGTACTCAACTCCTCCGAAACCGTTCAGTCGATCGTTCTGAAAATATACACACGTCTTCTACACATATTGAAGATGTGCACCTTGGTGTTTTTATGGCGAAAACATATTTTTGAACAAAAATATACCTTTTTAACTTAGCCATTTTTTCTACATTTGTCTATGCAATTCTATATACGTTACAGAGTTTGTGTACACAACTCCTCCGAAACCGTTCAGTCGATTGTTCTGAAACTATACACACGTTTTCTACACATATTGAAGATGTGCACCTTGGTGTTTTTATGCCGAAAAATAAATATTTTTGTAACAAAAATATCGCCTTTTTAACTTGGCCATTTTTTCTTACATTTTTCTATACATTTCTATATACGGTACAGAGTTTGTGTACACAACTCCTCCGAAACTGTTCAGTCGATCGTTCTGAAAACAATACTTTCACGTCTTCTTACACATATTGAAGATGTGCAGCTTGGTGTTTTTATGCTGAAAAAATATTTTTTAACAAAAATATCACCTTTTTAACTTAGCCATTTTTTCTACATTATTGTATCCAATTCCCTATCATTTCTACTTTACACTCTACTTTTCTATCTCTGCCTAAATTAATATACATGTTTAGCACAACGAGATGAAGAAATAATGCTATAGACTTTCAAAATCTCATTAATGTTTCTTGCCTTGGTGACAGCTTCACATTTCTGCATCTTCACTGTCTGGCCCATATTCGACGGGCGTATTTTGTGACTTGCGGCACTCTTGTTCATAAATAAAGTACATTACATGCGGAATATAATATATATTCTGAAGATTTTGTCAATTTATGACGCAATTTACGGAAAATTACAATATTTTCCGTAAATGGTGTCAAAAGTTGACAAAATATTCAGAGTACATGTGGAATTATTGCATGTACCCTGAACATTTTGTCAACTTTTGACTTTATTTATGAAAAATGTTTAAATATTTTGTAAACATATTTAATGAAATTATGCAAATGTGTGAATGTACAAAATCACATGGCATGTCTCATATTATTATATGATCGGTATTGATGGAGCCGAGGTGGCTGACGTCTGTTTTTCAGGTCCTTGAACATTGATCCCAGAACGAGACTCTTCTATTAATATCACGACATGAAACCTGCCCAAATTATACAGCTATATCCACTATGAAAAAAATGTTTGATATTTGACGATATTAAATTTTAGCAAAATTTATCAATGAACCTTATTTTTATTTTTTGAAATTTGGCCAATGTTATGAAGAAGAAAAAGATTCTCCATGGGAATTTAACATGGGCGAAAAAGGAGCTGGAGGAGCAGCAGAAGTTTAAAAAAAAAAGAAAAGGAAATTGATTCTGAAACCTGGTTGGTTGGCCTGTAGATGATCTAAGAACAACGTTGATAACTGGTCCACTATTTCTGAAGTTATTAAAATATGTTTTGACATTTTCCCCATGTTAAATCCACGTAGACATATTCACCTGTGTGAAGATGTCTATGGAGATTTAACATGGGGGAACTTGTGGTTTGGTATAAAGTAAAAATAATATTGTTTTTGCAATGTTTATATAACTGTGAAAAGTGGGCAAATTTACTCTGAACCAACAGTAGTATGGAAATGTTTTGCCAATACAGTATGCAGACTGATTCTGCCGAGTTGCCCAGATCAATGCTCTTGTTGATCAACAGATTTTATATCCCAATGCTGTCATAAGTCTTTTTTTCTGATTTCCACCTTCCTGTGTTTTCAGTATGAGAATAACCAATGATATGCTGACCATCACAAATGCCTCGCCAGACCAAATACAGGTAATATTCTCAAAACGACGGTAAATATTGCTTGGGCCCAACATTATTACTCAACATGTCAATTGAGATTCTTGAATTGGTTACAGAAGACGTCGGAACACATGAACTTGACACGGGCTGGTATAGTCCAGTGACAATTGTGAACTAAGTGGTAATTTCTTCTGATGACCCTCTATCAGGCTGTGACAAATCCACGATCCCCTGGCCCCATTAATACCAAGGTCAATGTCAAAGATTTAGTCCATTTACATACTTTAGTTTGAGGTAAATTTCTTATAATTTCCGTTTCCTTTCACGTAACTTCTACATATGTCACACTGCTTTCATTCATCATTTTGTGATAAATTCCCAACAAGAATTGGTAACTCTTCAGCAACATCTTTTTGAGTTATCTACCTTTGTCATTCACTGTCCTTGTTTTCTTTGGCAGTGGAGACATTCGTCTGTCCCTATACACGGTGTAGGTTGGAATGTTTATGTGAGAGGTAGTACTACATAGAATGTTGTTTCTGTGTTCCATAAATATTCTTTCCAAAATGTCATGGAAAATATTTTATTGATTGTACCACATTGTTGTCATACCCAAATTCATGCAGTTTGATTGGCCGAGACTGAGCATAGCTCGGCCTCAACCAATCCAACTTCCTGATTTTGTATGTGTTGAGGAAGTTTTATAAGCATGTTTTAAGAAAAACAATTGCTGCTGTTGAATTGGCGAAGTCCATGCAGGTCGGTATCGACACTTCAAATTTTATCTTTGTTTACCATTTATGGAATTCAACCAATTCCAATGTGTGATGTCATGTACAAATCCGCATCAGCACAGTCTGATCAGGATCTACACTGTTCACCATTCCAACAATGGCACCCAGTAAACTTCTTACAAACAATATAGATCGTTACCAGGTTACAGGAGTATGCTATTTTATCAGGAGATAGTCTGGTCACAAATCACAGACACAAGGTGGCTCTGACTGGAGAAATGTGGCTTACAAATCACAGACACAAGGTGGCTCTGACTGGAGAAATGTGGCTTATGGGATTTGTGACCAGTGTAGCTCCTGATAAAATAGCACACGCTTGTAGCCTGATAATGAGCTATATTGATTGGTAAAAGCAAGACATGTGTTTCATTGATATAATGGCGAACAGTGCAGATCCAGATCAGACTGCAGATGGATCATCACTGGTAGCAAATCCCATAACCCCCATTTCTCCATCACAGCCACAAATAAGCCCCACATTCCTGTGACATTACACTGTGCCCCGTGTTGTGTTGTAGATGGCCTCCAAGAACCCTGAGGTACACTTGTTACAAATCCCATAAGCCCAATTTTTCATCACTGCCACAAATAAGCCCCACTTTCCTTTGAGAGTACACTGTGCCTCGTGCTGTGTTGTAGATGGCCTTCAAGAACCCTGCGCCGACGCCGTCCAGCAGCCCAGTGCCCGAGGTCACACCAACCGTAGCAATCCCCGGGGCGAGAGGCCTCACAGAAGTCCAGCAACAGATGGTCGTCAGCTTCATGGCCGAATCACACATGAACTCCGAGTGGTCTATGAAGTACGTACACGCTCCACGTGTTCGTTCATACGCTGTCACTGATTTATCCGAGTACTATTATATACTGGCCTACCCAATTTCGAGCATTTAACCGCGGGAACCGAAATTGGTCATCTGCTGTTGTTTCATATTTTCTCTTATTTTCAATAAGTATCTGGTTTTGCAGCACTTTAGAATCATTCCATTGAAAATGATACTAAATTGCTGCCAACCCATATTTTTGTTGAGAAAACTTGAAATTAAAAAATGAAAAGCAGACAAAAAAACTTAATTCAGCATTGTAAGGGTGGAGTAATCCACAATTTGATGATAAAAAACGTACATAACTGAAGACATGAATTTCTTTCTGTGGTGGAAAATCAAACTTTTTGGTTTTGTGCAAATTTCAGTCCTAAAATATCAAAGCGTCTCGTGAATCGAAAAACCGAATGCTGCAGATTTCCGAGTGATTGCCTATACAGATTGTCTAGGAGCGATTTGTATTGCCATATCCCGACATCTAAGGCAGGCAATTGATTGATTGATGGCGTTTAACGGCCTATCAACAGCTACGGTCATTTAAGACAAAATGTCTTGAAACAGATGCTCAATATTTCTACTGGAATAATATTAAAAGTAAATATTAAGTGAATGTTGAAAAGTTGTAAATTTATTTTAAAAATGAAAATAATATTCTACATGTACTAACTTCAATGTTCAAGTGTATATACTTCATGAAATTATTGTGCACTTATAATTAGCCATATGAACATGCAAATTCATACAATTATGTTTTAATTATTCAGTACGTCAACAAATATTATTAGCATGCAGCTATCTTCATATGTGTCTGTGACTGAAGAAATGGGGCTTATAAGTTTTTCGACCAGTGTAGATCCAGATCAGCCTTTGCATCCATACAGTCTGATCCGGATCTACACTGTTCGCCATTCTATCAATAAAACGCCCGTCATGCTTCTAAAAGCAATATAGATCATTATCAGGCTACAGGCGCATGCTATTCGATCAGGAACTACACTGGTCACAAATCCTGTAAGCCCCATTTCTCCAGTGACAGCCACATATATAGACGTCTGTGTTTGTCTATACAGGTGTCTGCAGGAGAACAGCTGGGAGTACCAGAAGGCAGGACAGGTCTTTCTAGAGTTACAGGTACGTGGCCTACGTACGTCCTATAATGGCCTGCTTGTATAAAATGTTGATAAAATTTAATAATATAAAAAATATATATTGTTTTTGCATTGTTTATAAATTATAGCCGTAAAATTTGGGCATATTTCGTGAAACAGACTGTAGTATAGACATCGCCCTCCATGTCAATAAGTACTGGTTCTTTGTGCTGCAGATACAACATTGGTCCTTGTACTTAGTGTGCTGATGAATGTTTCAACATGCATTGGTATGTGCTAGTTTTTCCTCTGTGCACAATCAATATGTGTTCGCTTCCATGAAGCCCCCGGTTAGAAGACGGACAAATAATTTACTTAAAAACCAGAGAAAAGGTGTACATGTAAAAACAATTCACACATTACATTTCAGAAACAAAACAGAATTCCACAAGAAGCCTTCATGAAATGACACTGATGTGCCAGTCGTGTGATACCAGTGCCCATCACCGTACCAGTCGAGAAACAATATGGTGGACTGTCTACAGACTAGTGCTATTTATTCTCGTATATGTATATTGAGGGCTGTCCGATATCTTGACCCCAAGATATTTCGACCCCTAGTAAAATCTTGAGACATCTCGATCCCAAGACATCTCGACTCTTGATTGGCCAAAACCCCATTGGACATTTCGACCCCTGATCTGAAATGTATATGGAATATTCAGATGTCGCTCTCCCGCATGTTCCAGGCATTCGGTATTGACAACAAAATAGATGACAAAACTCATGATTCAGAAGTGTATTCTCCATGCGAAGATGCCCCGTAGTATTTTCAACCATTGCATGTTTGTGTAAGGGACAATTTTGAAATGTACCAGCATCTTGTTGCATATGTAGCTGTGACTGGAGAAATGGGGTTAAGCGACCAGTGTAGCCCCAGATCAGCCTGCGCATCCGCGCAGTCTGATCAGTGTCTACACTGTTCGCCATTCAGTCGATGATCACCCGTAATGCTTCTAATTTATAGTTTTGATCCTGATCGGGCTAGAAGATCAGAAGTTTGAATATCCACAAGCCCCATTTCTCCAGTCACAGCCACATATGAAGATCTGCAATATGTTTTGTGTTTTGTGATTTACCGACATTTTATTTAGATTGGAATCACTATCTGCATAATGCGGAGTTATCATAGATTTACCCATATATTGGTGAGTGGCAGGTGTGAGCATACGATGGGTAATTTAACGATCAGGGTTCATCCTTACCGGAATCCCGACTGGAGACCTGGTAAGGCCCTCACATATGTCTGGCATTTTGTATGTGACAGTTGAATCTGGTTATACCCCTTATAAGTTAATCCTTCCGGTATTACTTTTTAATAGGGAAAGGGGCCAAGTGACTTTGGTGCGGTATGGACCTGGTACCAGGTCCGGTTATTCTAATTTCAGGGCTGAATATATTTTTTCTCGATGCAAATATTCCGTTCTGATTTTGGAATTTCCCCCCAATGCAGCAAGTTAAATGCGGGATCGAACCGGCCTTGTATGACCTTAGCTGTTGATAGGCCGTTAAACAAACAAACAAACAAATAAAACCCAATTGAGTTATTGCCCATTATAAAAGTAGTAAGATTATTACTGATCCTACTGCATTTTGGACGGGGCCAAATGATTCTGGTGTGACGAGGACCTGGCATCAGATCAGGATTATTCTGCTTTCAGGGCTGAATATATAGGTTTTTATTGTAAATATTCAGTTCTGATTTTGAGATTCCTCCCCACCCCCCACCCCCCCCCCCCCCCCCCCCCCCCCCCCCCCCCCCCCCCCCCCCCCCCCCCCCCCCTTCCTTCCACACTCATTTGTACAGGTAATATATGGGATTTATTACTAAACCCATTGACCCGGTCTTAAATGACCTTAGCTTTTGATAGGCTGTTAAACCCCAACAAACAAACTGCACAATGCAAGTCTTGGCAAGAAGTGGATGGTTGACATCTGTGATAATCCGCTAATAAAACATGATTGTGTGGTAAATTATATGTACATAATCGTGTACATTCGTCATTATGTGTACGTAAATGTGCTCAATTACTGGTCCATGTATATAAATCACAATGTCTATCATTTATGATTCATCTTCCATTGCCTGTTTGAAGAATTTTGTGAGCTCATTCTTCAGAAATATAACAAGTTGATCTACATCTTATTCCTGCCCTGCCGTAGTCCACAGTTGATATAACCGGTGAAATGCTGAATTAAAATATTGATCTTGGGACTGCGACACAAGTGCAAAGGCAGACCACCATCTCTATATACTGATCGGAAACAAAAAAGTTGAGACTTATCTGACCATCGTAATATGAGATACGCCATGTGGTTTTGTATCCAAGAAGGTGTGCTATTTTTCATAAAATTTACAGAGCTCCAGTTATGGTGCGTAATTTGATCAAATTTAGGGGGACGTTTGTTATTTCTTCACCAAAAACAGCAAGTTGGGAGTGCTTTAGAATCGTCTCATTGAGACGATTCTAAAGAACTCCCAACTTGACGTTTTTGGTGAAGAAATAAGAAAAACACCCGGAAAATGTTGTCAAATTACGCACCTTAACTGGAGCTCTGATATATTTACAGAAACATATTTTCTGTAAATGACGTACATGTTCTTTGATACAAAAGCACATGGCGAGTCTTGTATACGGGCTGCGGGCTGAGAATCTGAGATCTTATGACATTGATCGCCAGATGATCATGTATACTCGTACAGTCGAAGGTTGATCTAAATTCTTATTCCGATGCATAAATAATCTTCCCTTGAGAATGGCCACCAGTGTAGGCCCTGATCAGACTTTGCAGAGACACGGGCTGACCTGGGTCTACGCTGGTCTTATACTCCGTAACCTCCTTTTTCTCAGCCAGGGCATACATGACCCAGTTTGTGAACACTTTAGTTCCTGATCAATTAACTCATTCCTGAAACCTGATGCAGGTATGCAATTTCCATCAGATACGTCTCAACTGTTCTGTTTAGCGACTAATGTGTGCCCTGATCGAACTGCACTTTTGCGCAGTCCGATCATGGCCTACAATGGTCGCAAACTCCTTTTGGTTGAGATGAATCGTAAACATCATTGTTAAAGTGGACATGTTTGTTTTATTATGCTGTTACCTACATTTTATCATGGTCATTTTAATCACATTTTATGTTCATGTGGAAATAGACCACACTATTGATGTAGTTCTTCTTACGCTAATCCTTGTATACGGAGTGCCACATTCTTTATGTGCAGGTCTGTCGCACTTCAGATTTTAAACAGTATTTCTTCTGTCGCAACTGTATATAATCGCCACCGGAAAACAATTACAAACAGTCCGACAGTGTATCTGGTGTTTGTAGTGTACAAACATTTAATGTACAGATCACATGACTTGTGAAAAATGTCATATTTTATGTATTTTACAGTAAATTGAACTTTGAAGGAATGTGTAAGTTTGTTTTCTCTATCATTCACCCACATTGAATAGAACCAGAAATCAGCAACACTAATGGATGTACCCCTCAAACACGTTAACACAACTTTCTAAGTCATTTGACTTTGACCTTGAGCACGGGGTTGCATGAATGGGCTATAGAATAAAATGGATGATGACAAATACTTATAAAAGTAAAGTTTAGTGTCGTCCCTATTGAAAGGGCCAGACAATTTTGACTTATGAGACACTAATCTCTGAACATCTGTACTTCCCATATATATATCAAGTCTATCCAACTTCCAGCCGAAAACTTTAATGCCAATCTCGGACACAGATCAACCAATGGACAGACGGACGGACGGGGAGGTGACAATGTACCCTGAAATTGTTTTCACTAAATTCAGGAAACATAAGGACTATAACATCTGCATCATTGAAGATGGATAATGCCACTTGCATTGGTCCAAATGCGTAACGTGACGGTGTAAATTAACGGTAGGGGTTCCTCCTTGTAGGAATCGCGATTTGCCTGGATTGGCCCTCGGGTACGTTTTTATCTTTGGCTCCAACCTGGGAGTTGAATTGGGTTATTGCCCATTATAAAAGTAGTAAGATAATTACTGATCCTACTGCTTTTGGGAGGAGGTCAAGTGATTCTGGTGTGGCGATTATTCTTCAGGGCTGAATATATAGTTTTTTTATTGTAAATATTCAGTTCTCATTTTAGGATTTTCCCCCCATTTTTACATGTACTTGAACATGTACATGTACTTGTACAGGTAATATATGGGATTTAGTACTAAACCCATTGACACGGCCTTAAATGACCGTAGGTAGCTGTTGACAGGCTGTTGGGGTACTGTAGCCTTGATTGTCCTAGGTGTAACAAACTTCAGACAGAAGCAAAATAGAAACAAGAATTGTGTTGTCTTTAATCTCATCAGCAAAGATGTTATTTACACCGGTGTCCAGACCAATGGAGATCCTACTTGTTTACAAACAAACAGGTCATAAACAAAACACAGAATAGGTGAGACAGGTAAATATACCGTGCCAGTATTCATTTTTGATTTTGAGATTTGTCATCAAGTACTATGTAGTTGAGGGGTTAAGAGTGACGGATATCAATGCCGTAGGTAGTGAGTTTGAATCTTAGTTTTCATACACATAATATTTTGATTTCACTAAATTCAGGAAACATAAGGACTATAACATCTGCATCATTGAAGATGGATAATGCCACTTGCATTGCTCTTCCAAATTAACCCTCGCCGTTTCACTTATTCCCTTCTCCAGCAAGCAGTCATAAAAAGAACAGCATGATATCGACAAAAATAATGCATTTTGTGAGGACGAACTCGCGACCAGATAAAATGAACAAAAGTTCTGCAAACGTATGGATATTCTCCCGCTTCGATACCACTGAGCCACACTACATGTCTATTTTGTGCACCAAGATACACTATTATATTCACATGCATGCACGTGCACTTTATCATGTAGTTAGTATGCACGAAAACGAGGCTATGATGTTATAACACACCTGGAATACCTATATTTGGATTCCTCGATTGATTATCGTCTGTCATTTAACATGTGGAAAAAGTCAGATGTTTAACAACACAAAAAGCTCCATCATCATGCATCGATGTTAAATGTTGAAATGAAAGTCTAGGCCATGATGCTTCTTATCTATCAAAGTTAACCACTCGGAAGTTTGCTGGGTGTCTGATTTTTCGAGTGGCAAGTTTCCCACCATATGTTCCTGTTTGTCGTGGCACATATTGTCAGGATACTTTCAGCGAGTCTATGAAGTTCTGTCTGATGGCGGGCAATTGGTCGTAGAACGCCATGCCTAATGGCTGTGAGGTGTCCACCATCTTATAGTGAGTTAGGTGGTGCTTCAGTTCCTGCAAACACAAGGAAAATATCTAGCTAGTGTATTGGTATCGGGGCAAGACTAGAAAGTGTATAGGATTCTGAGGAATTCTTATTGTTTCCGAGCAAAACCTGACAACATCAAAGAACACAAACCTGGGGAGCGTTTCACTAAACTTTGTACGACTAAAATGTTCGTAAATGCAAATTTAGGATCGTCTGGAAATTTCAATTGGATTTACATTTATTGAGCATAGGCTGCAATGTGCAGCCTATGCTCAATAAATGTAAATCCAATAATTGTTTACAAGAAAACATTGTTAATACGAAATTTACAAACTATGATAATTTTGCACTTTTGTACAAACATTTTAGTCGTACAAAGTTTTAATAGTGAAACGGGACGCAGTATTCTATTTATTCGGTAAATGCAGCATTACATCACGTCATTCGATAATGCGTGATGTTAGACCAATGAAATGTCTGCAATAGAAGTTTTGAATTCCGATGGACGATGCGTCAATACGTCCGTTGATGCAGAAAATTAAAATAACCCTTGGGCATAAGTTGCATGGGTGGACTACAGAACAAGAAACGAGACAAAGCCACGAAGGCCCGGTTTTCGTAATGATTTAAAAACCTGAAAATGGACCCTTGCAAAGTGAAAGTGGGCTTAACCTCCCAGCAACGGCTAAGGTCATTTAGGGACGGGACCTCAATTTCAGGTCTCGTCCGACAGACCAGTGGGATGGAAATACTATGTATGTACTATTGATGCCTAAGGCGAGGTTTGAAACCACAACCCCCGGATTGTAAGTCAGGTGTTCTAACCCCTAGGCCACAACCCATCCATGAACCCCTACAAATTTGCTAAATACAGTAACTGAACATTGTGTACGCTGCACCGCCACCCAACCTTCGTCAATCCAATAGCCGGGGATTTTTTCTCTAAAAAAAACCTGGCCAATAAAAAAAAGCAGATGAATTTTCCATTTAATCAGAGACAGGGTTGTGGGGATAATAGATCATACTCCAAAACATTAACAACTAGAAATGTGGCCAGACATTATAAGACATTTACCAAAGCGTATATGACCTTGACCCTGGGCTTAGCAGGGGCGGGACGATCCTGAATCGCAGGGCAGTAGAGGACCATTAGAGCAATGCGTGTGAAAAATATCAAGCAGATCCGTGTAAGGAAACAGAAATTATAAGACATTTACCCGAGTGTTAAGGTTTCGGGACGGACGGATGGATGGGAATAAATGAGCATAATAAAGTTTCAAATCAATTGGACTGTACAGCTAAATAGTGACCAAAATATGTAATGCAAATCTGATACTATAATTGACATATTTCAAACAGGCTTATAAACATTAGACTTATTTGATTAAATTGTACAAGTTCACTAATAATGTTGTTGATCCGTATGTTAATATTTTGCTAGCTTTGGTCACATCTGTGCTTCGTAGTCTCCAGATGCTCTACTAAGTGCTAATGGCATCTCATAGAACATGTTCAGGAAGCATACCTTATTGTCGGAGATCATGATCTGTGTCATCATTTTCCGCTTCAGTTTGGTAGCGGCACCGACCTGGGTGTACACGAAGCGGTTGACGTGATGGACGGCCATCAGGTACAGCACCGGTGCCCAGCTCGGCCGGAGGCTACCCGCGAACAGGGACTGGTAGTACAACCGGATCAACTCCACATCTGTCTCCTCTGGCTCCATGTACCGCTCGATGGGAACCAGCAGCTGTAATGGGAACCAGCAATTGTAATAGGAACCAGTGATAGGAACCAGTAGTTGCAGGCAGTAACTCTGTGAGTACCGTCCGTACCATATGCTACGGACTGGACTGTACGGCAGATTTGCAGTTACTTGCCCGCACCTAAGGAACCAGCAGCTGTAATGGGAACCAGGATTTGGGACGGTGGGAGCCAGCAATGTGATGTGACTGAAACCAGTCATGGGAACCTGTAACTGTAACGGGAACAAGGAATTGTGATGGAAATTGTGATGGGAACCAGCATGTATGTTGGTTTAACCCTTTTCACCCCTAAGTAACTGGAATGGATTTTGATACATTAATTTTGAAACCAATCCAACCGTCACAAAATGATTTTCAGACTAGTCCATTTATGAAAAGGGAGTGTATTTATGAAAATTACTTGCAAAAAGTGCAGATCCTGATGAGACGGCTCGTCACGAGTCGGCTCATCTGGATCTACACTTTTTGCCAATACCACTATACAGGCCTGTGGTGTTGAAAGGGTCAACAAAGGTCATATCCAGATGGGAATATTTGGTGGGGGTCAGGGGTGGATGGAGAACTTTTCGTATATTTTAGCAGTGACTCTACAAGTAACTAGTGTGTCTAGAAAAATAGACAGGTAGGCATATTAACGTTTATGCCCAACACCCAAACCATATTAATATATAATATAATAAAATTTTGTAAACGTATTTAATGAAATTACGCAGATGTTCGAAGGTACAAAATCACATGGCATGTCTCATATAGGCTATAAAGCCTCTGAAAATGCACCAAACAAATAATGACATGCAGGTACCTCGTGTATGGAGATGGAGAGGGTGCGGAGTATGCCCACGTACTCCGTCCATATGGCCTTCCGATAGTGGACATTGTGGCACATCTGTAGGGGCAGCAGCACGTAGCAGCCAAACAGGGAGTCACCGAACGACACGGCCTCATACTGCTGCAGTAGCCCCACATACCTGGGATGTACCATATGGGGTGTATGTATAGAAAATAGACAGGGTTTAACGTCCCAGCAACAGCTAAGGTCATATAGAGACGAGACCACAGTTTAATGTCTCATCCAACAGAACAGTCGGATGGAAATACTATGAAAGTATTTTTTGATGCCCTGCGTGAGGTTTGAACCCACAACCTCCGGATTAGAAGTCAGGTGTTCTAACCCATAGGCCACAACCCATCCCTTGTACGTATAGAGGTGTGAATCGTAGTTCAACTGGGACTAGCAAAATAATGTAAATGTGGCTGTGACTGGAGAAATGGGGCGTATGGGATTTGTGACTAATGTAGCTCCTGATCAAATAGCGCACTCCTGTAACCTGATAGCTATCTATTGCTTGTTAGAAGCATGACGGGTGTGTCATTGATGGAGTGGCAAACAGTGTAGATCCTGATCAGACTGTGCGGATGCACAGGCTGATCTGGATCTACACTGGTCGCAAAACCCATAAGACCCATTTCTCCAGGCACAACCACAAACAGAGAATAGTGTAATTTGTATTGTGTCTTCTGGTATCAAGGTTATCAGTATGGGTTCAGACATGCGTATGAATTTTGAGGCTTGCCAATAAATTCTTAGCATTTACAAGGACCCGATAAACTTGAAGTATACCAGACATGGATAGGAAATGAACAGGAATTTCAAGGCATAACTATTATTATTGTTATAATTATTGGCTCAGCCTCGTCCAATAAAACATCCTGATTTCGAAAATATGAGAACGGAGAATATGCACAGAAAGTTTTACAACATTCCAACAAACTAATTAGGAAGATTTCTCGACCACCACCATGCCACCGGGGCGGTGATATCCTCTGTGTCCAGCAGTGAGGGCCGGGAAATAAGGTACAAGTAATTGCTAGCCCACACCCCCCCACCCCGGGGTATCCATCGTGTCCAGCAGTGAGGGCCGGGCAATAAGGTATTTTTAATAAGGTTATTTGCCTCCTCCCCACACTTACAGGTCGTAGAAGGCAGTGAGGCCGGGGATATCCTCCGTGAAGTCCATCGTGTTGAGCAGTGAGGGCCGGGCGTAGAGACGCAGCAGGCCCGCCAGGAAACAGTGAACCGTCCGGTCCAGAAACATGTCGTTACCTACAACAGGGGTCATGGACAGTCATTCATGTGATATATGTAAGACTCAGATCGGGGGGTCAGTGCCAGAATGGGGGTCAAATCCCAGAACGGGGACTAATATCAGAACGGGTGTGAATTTCTCCCAGAACAGGGCCAATTTCACATGTTTTGAATTAAGCCGTTTTAATGTTGAGCTCGAATGACGTCAAAGTTGGTGACGCAATGTCATGCTCTGGCCGCATGCATCCAGGTAAAAAAACAGCGGCAATTTTTGAGGACGTCATACGTACACTACCCACTGTGAAGTAATTAAGTGAATTACACGCATGCCTTTCCTGTTTCCATGACGGTCGTAGCTTGCAAAAGACCTATGTGTACAATTTTCCTGCCTTTTCCGGCCATTGTCAGATTGGCCCCCATTCTGGGATTGATGTCGCGTTTTTTGGCCACAGTTCTGGGATTAGCCCCCATTCTGGGACTAGCCCCCGTTCTGGGACTGATCTTGATCTGGGTCTTACATATGTGGCTGTGACTGGAGAAATGGGGCTTATGGGATTTGTGACCAGTGTAGCTGCCGATCAAGTAGCACACTCCTGTAGCTTGATAACGATTTATATCACTTGTTAAAACACGACTGGTGTTTCAATGATGGAATGGCGAACAGTGCAGATCCTGATTAGACTGTGGATGCACAGGCTGATCAGGATCTACACTGATCGCTAAACCTATAAGCCCCATTTCTCCAGTCACAGCCACCTCTTTGGGTTGCAGGTTGAGAACAGGAACCTTATCATTTGACACCGAAACGTCAGGGGCCCGTTTCACTAAACTTCGTACGACTAAAATGTTTGTAAGTGAAAATTTAATTGATGGATTTACATTTATTGAGCATAGGCCTGGTCGGTTTGTCAGTCCATGTATATGGGAATACCCGGAGATAATATGCCTATTTGTGAAAATCAAAAGCATTGGAATAATTATCAGTGTTGCCTTTGATGTGCAGTAGGAAAGTTCATCAGCAGCTACATTGTTGTTTTCTTCTCTCATTCACTATCTCATGTAGAATCTGTTTGTGTTTTATCAGTAGCCTATTTCATCAAAATTTCAAAGTATACTTATCTTGCCACGTACACCTTGAGGGAGAAATTTTCAATTTAAGGATAAATTTATTAATTTTTATTATACTGAATTTATTGCATGTACTGAATATTTTGGCTGTGATAATGTATAGAGAATAGTAGGTTAGTGCCGTGAATGGGAAAAAATATCTGCCGCGCTAGATATTTTTTTCCATTCACGGCACTAACCTACTACCGGTATTCTATTTATCCCATCAACACCTACAAATGACTGTAAAATGCAAAAATAGTATTGACTGGATATCACAAATGTTTCACGGCACCGTGTTTCACGGCACATACGCACTGTGTTGACGGGATAAAATAAATTCAGTATAATAATTCTGGATACTTTTAATCATCAAATATATGCAGTCGCTAGTTCTATATGAAATAATGCGGGAAAAATAAATGATTCCTCCCTTAAAGTATACTCAACTAGATAAATATGCTTTGCAATTTTGGTGAAATCGGCTACAGGCGTCCAGCTATTCATTGTCCCAACACACGTTGGCCGACAACAAACTGATATATTTACACTGTCCTTAAATTCATAATGGAAACGCCCATTCAACGTATTGCGTTTATATCCCAGTACATTACATTAGCCCCACATGACGTCATGCGACGTTGTTGATTCGTTATAGTTTGTTTGACGTATAATTAAAATACGTGACGTGCATCGTTGTTGTCAATAATGTCACGCTATTGACCGGCAACGTCGCTGTTCCATGAATTGCGACAAAATGACGTCAAACAATAAGATTCCTTATTTTAACGCCGTATTTGGTTATTTACATCGTTGAAACTATCCGAAAATGCAGTGTAAATATAAGTAATAAAACCATGGGTAGTTGCGTTTACTGTAGTATGAAAAACAGTTGGTCTGTTTAAAGTGTGTGGAGTCCGAAGGACTCAACGCACTTTAAACAGACCAACTGTTTTTCATACGACAGTAAATGCAACAGCCCATGTTTTTATTCCTTAAGTATCAGGCATTTCTGCTGTTACAATGTATCTACTTTTGCCATTGGTCGAACGACGTTAACTCGTGTTACAGATGACATCAGTAAATGATGCAACATGAACAAGTCTGAGTCCCTTTCAACAAAAACAGCATTACACTTGTACATGTCATAGCAAAAACATTGCCTGATAAATAGAATACCATTCAAGTACCCTTTGATATCAAGTTTACCAGGCTCGGCATGGAAACGTCACAAATTCCTCTGCAAGCCTCGTAATTCCTACAGGTTTCCTCAAAAAGCTGGCCTATGGTATTTACGACCAGTGTTGCTGCTGATTAAATAGCACTGAAAACGATTTATATTGCTTGTTATAAGCATGACGGGCATTTCATTGATGGAATGGCGAACCGTGCAGATCCTGATCAGACTGTGCGGATGCAAAGGCTGATCTGGATCTACACTGGTTGCAAAAAAAAACATAAGCACAATTTCTCCACGAGCCCACTATTGTCCATGTACTGTATGTGTCGGCCACTCACCGGTGAGGTAGACACACATGATCCGGGAGACCTTCAGCGTGATTGGCACCCTCACCAACAGTGTGGACC
Source organism: Conchocele bisecta (assembly GCA_029237695.1). Classification (NCBI taxonomy): domain Eukaryota; kingdom Metazoa; phylum Mollusca; class Bivalvia; order Lucinida; family Thyasiridae; genus Conchocele; species Conchocele bisecta. Next base: position 10,233,674 of record CM055269.1, on the reverse strand, counting down.
TGTTCATCTCCAGCAGGTAGATCCAGCGCAGCACATTGCATACCGTCTGGAGCTGGGCAGATGACAGCACGTTCTGGTCTGCGGAACAGCTGTTGTAGGAATAAACAATGTAATGACGTGTAATGGGGTATACACTTTTAAAAGTCCAACTAAATGACCACAGATTAAAGTCCCATCTGACAGACCAGTGGGATGGAAATACTGTGAAAGTATTTTTGATGCCCAAGGCGAGGTTTGAACCCACAACCTCCGGATTGGAAGTCAGGTGTTCCAACATTTAGGCCACCATCCCCCGTGATCAGTCCAAAACCCTGATCAGATTCTATCACAATATATCAGTATTTTGGTAAAATTTTATTTGCAAATTGGTTCAAATGGATATTATGCCTTTATTTGGTTATACCATGTTCATGCAGTCAGTAGCCCATTTCATCAACATTGCAAAGTATACTTTTCTAGCAAAGTATACTTTGAGGGAGAAATTTTCAATTTTAGGATAAATTTATTAATTTTTATTATACTGAATTTATTACATTATCACAGCCATTTTGGCTGTGATAATGTAATAAATTCAGTATAATAAATCTGCATACATTGAATCATCAAATATATGCAGTCGTATAATGCATTTCGGGAAAAATAAATGATTACTCCCTCAAAGTATACTTTGCTAGAAAGTATACTTTGCAATGTTGATGAAATCGGCTACTGATGTTTTGCACTTCCATGAAGATTAGGAAAATTTGACCGAATATGAGTATTGTGCACAGAACTATCATGGTATACCAACTGCCATCAGAAAACCATTGGATCCTGATGGGACTGTGTAAATAAGAACAAGAGGGCCATGATGGCCCTAATTCGCTCACCTGACTCCATGAACACCAGAGGAGAATGTGACATTGAGTTCATAAGTGTTTTAAAAAAATTATGCTATTGTTAGATGGCAGTCATCTTGGATTAAGTGATGACTCTCATTTTACTAAATCTGAAAATGCTTCACCCAAGGATCTTAACTTACTATGAAGTTTGGCCAGCATCGGCCATGTGGTTCCTGAGAAAAAGACGTTCAAAATCTCGAATAAATGGACCTTTTGGAGGCCATCATGGATGACATAATCATCTGATTCCGACAAATATTGCACCAGAGCAATCGCCTCATCGATACCTTCAATTTGATATATGACATGAGCATATTTGGTCAAAAATAAAATTTGACCCCACATGCCACGCCCATTTTTGACCCCGGGGTCACCATTTTAACACCTTTGAAAGAGCATTCTACGTCGATCATTCCTACCAAGTTTCGTCGAAATCCGGCTGGCGGTTCATGAGAAGAAGGTTTTTTAAGAATTTGTGCTATTTTTAGATGGCGGCCATCTTGGATTAGCGACGACCTCCGTTTTAACAAATCTAAAAAGGCTTCACCCATGGATCATAACTGTGAAGTTTGGCCACCATGGGCCAAGCGGTTCGTGTGAAGAAGAATTTTGAAATCTCTAATAAAAGAACGACAAATAATGTACCAGAGCGATCGCCTCTTTGATACCTTCGATTTCATATAGACATGACCATATTCGGTCAAAAATAAAATTTGACCCCAATTTGACCTCACGGGCCACGCCCATTTTTTATCCCAGGGTCACCATTTTAACAACTTTGAAAGAGCATTGTACATCGATCATTCCTACCAAGTTTTGTCGAAATCCAACTGGTGGTTCATGAGAAGAAGATTTTTTAAGAATTTGTGCTATTTTTTAGACGGCGGCCATCTTGGATTACGTGACCATGACCATGAAGTTTGGTGACAATAGTCCCAATGGTTACCGAGGAGAAGCCATTTGAAAATGTTCACGGACGACGGAAAATGTCCCATGGCCCTGTTCATAAGATTGAGCGAAGTACTACAACTTACACTGTGGCAAACGCATTGTAGAGTTCAATCAAAGGCAAAAACATCCAATCCTTCGGCAGCAAGCACTCGCCTATATTGGAGGTAAAACAGGTCTCTGTTGCCATGGCGTTTTGTAGGAAATGATTTCTGTAAGGTAAAGAATGATTGATCGATTGAAAAATGTTAGACATCCAGTAGTACATCAAGAATAAACATCACTGAAGCATCCTCATAATGGTCCGTATTTTTAAATCAGTGGAACCTCTCTAAATCTAACACCAAGAAAACTTATTTTTGATGAGTTTCTTGGTCATTTATCTCAGGTGATAATGTGCTGTTCGTGATCGCATAGCAAATAGCTATGGCTCAGAATGATACAAAATCTGATTTACAGTGAAACCTCTCTAAGCCGGACACCCTGGGGACTTAAATTCCCAGGGTGTCCGGTTTAGAGAGTTTTCACTATAATACAATATCCACAAAATACCACCTACCAGACACTTTTCACACAGACTACAGCGCATCACGGCATGTATTTCTGCGGGTATTTAGCTACAGCATGACATTGATAAAAGAAGGATATTGGGATTTATATATTAAGCTGATATGCTTTTTGTAGGTACACTGTCATTGTTGTACCATGCCTACCTACAGTACACTGTCATTGTTGTACCATACCTACCTGCCTACATACAGTACACTGTCATTGTTGTACCATACCTACATACAGTACACTGTCATTGTTGTACCATGCCTACCTACAGTACACTGTCATTGTTGTACCATACCTACCTACAGTACACTGTCATTGTTGTACCATGCCTACCTACAGTACACTGTCATTGTTGTACCATACCTACCTACAGTACACTGTCATTGTTGTACCATGCCTACCTACAGTACACTGTCATTGTTGTACCATACCTACCTACAGTACACTGTCATTGTTGTGTACCATGCCTACCTACAGTACACTGTCATTGTTGGCCTCGAGGCTGCAGAATACTAGTTTTGTGAAGAAGCATAATAGTAGGGGGGCAAGCACCCATAAAATTAATTCTGTTCAACCCGAGAGAGCAAAAGCAACGACTACTTTAAATCAACGCATTATATCATCCTGAACACGAATCCGGTGTCGGTCAATCAAATCAGGTGGGACAAGGTCATTGTTGGGGTCATTGAGTGCACATGGGTCAAATGAGTGCAAAACCCACTCTATTTTGATAATACAATATGTACTTGCATAACATTACAGAAAAATCCAATAAAGTATTTTTATTGGTGATAATTATTTTATGGGGCATATACAAAGTGATTCGGTTTGCTGGGACGTCTATCGTTGAGAGTATCAACATATTCAAGATGGCCGCCAAGCATCACTATTTAGCCTGAAATGTGTACATATTTGATGAATGAAAACAAATAGGCACTTGGATCTTGATCGGACGGATGCAGAAAAACCTTTGGTTACCATGTATTAATTTTAAACATGCATGGAATCTATCAAATCAATATGAATCCAATATGGACGCCAATATTCATCAATAGCAGGCAGCATTATCTACACTGTGGTGGACCATACCATATCTTGGAACTAAGCTAGATATGAACATATTAGTTTGATTTTCATCTGAGATATGATATTAAAATATAGATCAATATTTACGCTCTTCTTAAAGAGCATGTTTAATTAAAAATGGCTGCCATATTTTCCAAAAAAATCTAAAGTTATTGAATATAATTTTTACTTTTGCTTTACTTATTTATACTTCTGTTAGACGGTTAAATCAGTAAGTTGGACACACTTGATTTTGAAGTCATTTGTAGTTTTGTTTATTCAAAATGGTCCCCTCATTTAGGCTCTTCTAATATATTGTGGTACCGGTAATTGCGACTTTCTTTTCATTTACTTTTACATTTCTTTATAGGACAAATTCACATGTGTTCAGACTAGTAGTTCGCTGATAATACACTTGGTGATGATCAAATTAGGTTACACTCGTTGCAAAGTCAGAATTTTAAAATATATGTACTGTTTGTTTAAATATATTGTATGTTATGTTATTTCAATCACTTTAGACTTAATTATAACCAAGATAGAACATATCATTAAACAATTCATGTAAAATACAACACTTATCAAATAGTATTTATTATAGTTTCTGTTTCCGTGTCTATCCATACATCCATGAGTGGATATACCCATATACATACCTTTAAATTACTCTGAACTATTTAATAATTGTCCCATATAGGTCTGTATAAGGCAGATCAGCATATTCTATTTCAGCAATAAAACTCTCCGCATGACTGCATGTTTAATCATCGCTGATAAATGGAAATATATTCTCAATTAACATATATTCTCATCGACAAAAGTCCCGTCCCGTGCACTGCATTGAAATCCATATTGACAGCGGCTATGCATGCCACATATGTTGTAACGAATGGTCATGATTTAGAGACCTCATATCAGGTATGTGTCAATGTTTAGCTTTATATGTTTCGCTTCCAGGTTAGCTCAAACCCAGTTAGTTAAAAATACAGTCACGGGAATTGCGGTTTTGCACAGAAAAATGGTTGTTTGGTTGATTTGTGTACATTAGTTATCCATGAATCGCAATATCGTCAGAGACATATGGGTACAATGATATGCTCTATATTTAACAAAGCACTACCCAAATACGTACATGTTTGGTCTCTTACGATCTTATTTATATGTCGTATGATGGTGTGCATAGACACGGACGATGGTACGTTCTGATATAGTTATAGATTAGCATAGAATAATCAACCATGTTCATTTGAAACAAAGTAACATATTAATGCATGTAACCTATTATATATTATATTACACATATGGTTGTGATATTATAATACACCGTTATGGCACTTATACACATACCATGTAAGGACATTATATGACTACAGCATATATGATTAAAGTGTATGGTATTCCCCAGAAACAGCGCCCTTCATAACTGATACATATACATACATATGCATTCAAGATAGACTGCATTATGACCGCATTATACATTTATATAACTTTTATTCTTTCCATATACAAACAATCTCATGAATGACAACATGTGTTCCATCATGAACACACAACATATTGATCTCGATCGCATGATAGTTTAATATCCATACATATGTGACTCACAAATACTGAATCATTCAATCCATCCTATTTGCATAGTCCATGCCTACCTGTATATTACTACTTGATGTTATAGGTCATCCAAACGCGATTTTATTGTTAATAAACACAGCATATGCCGTATGAGCAGAGATGCAATAGCCTGGATGACACCATGTATTGAATGCTTAGATATATAGAGAATTGTGAATATGGCTCACAAATACCGGTTAATAACTTATTCCTACATGTACTCATATGTCCTAGTACATGGCTACCGGCATGTGACTACTTAAATGATACGTCATCCAAAAGTTATTTTATTTGGGCAATAACAACAACATATGTGATATATAAACTGAGATGCGATGACCATGATCACACCATTGACTCCATATATACAATATGTACATGTTATATCATTCACCAATGTTAAAGTAATTGATTTTGTCTCTTGCTACACCGACAATCACACTCACACTGTCCATATTCAGTGTTTCTAAGTTGTTGGTATTCCATGATATTACGACTTTGTTGTAATAATAAATGTGCCGATAAAGACTTTTCAAGTATAAATGGTGGGAATATAACGTATGCAAACACAGTAGAATTGATATTTCCATATCAGTTGACATTAGCATATGACGTGGTTTTTTCATATCCAAAAAGCTAAGCATGCTTCTTCGCTATGTAAAAACGCTGCTTTCATTATGTGGGAAGTGAATTGGTAGTTGTTACGTAGCCAGTCAATTTCAGAATTCGTCAACTTCCATTTGATATGTCAATCGTTGTGCCTACCGTTTCGTGTACAGCATTAATAAACTGATTATCGTTGTTCATATATAGATATTAGGTTTCGTTATAATGGAAAGAAAATGACACAATAGCCGCTGGGAATGTACCGGTATCTGATGGTTTCGATGTATGCAACAGGCCCGTAACAAGACTTTTTGAAGCAGGGAGTCTAGGGGCTAGGAGATCAGGGGCACATAATACGACTGCTTGCATCAATATTATACAAGAGTTGTCAGAGGACAACGAAGCGCGCCGGGTGGCAGCAAAGGAACGAGGGCACATTTGAACGTGGATTTGCCACAGCGCAGTAGAGGACCCTTGGAGCAATGCGCGTGTGAAATATGAAGCAAATCCAAAAAAGGAAACAGAAAATATAGGCCATTATAATTTTTGAAGACGGACGGACGGACGGACGGACATTCAAACATTTGGGAGTTATGAGCTATTTGTTCTTTAAAAGATCAAAGGATTAGCTCCTAAAGATCAATGGAATTATGAGCTAACCGACTATAACAAAGGAATCCTTTGTTACTAACCCTTACCCTAAGCTCCTAAACCCCCGATGTTGACCCGGACGGACGGACGGACGGACGGACGGACGGACGGACGGACCCGTCTGGACGGACGGACGGATGGACGGACGTTCTTACATTAGGGTACTTATGTGGCTTATCACATGTTAAATATTAGCCACATAAAACGATTTTTAGCCACGTAAAACGATTTTTTAGGTGGCTAATTGTAACCAACCCTATCCTTTAACAAGTCCATAACCCTGTGGGGCTAGCCACATAAGTACCCTAATGTGTGCCCGGACGGACGGACGGACGGACGGATGGACGGACGGACGTCTTTACTTTCAGGTAACTATGTGGCTTATCGCATGTTAAATATTAGCCACATAAAACCATTTTTAGCCACATAAAACGATTTTTTAGGTGGCTAATTGTAACCAACCCTATCCTTTAAAACAATGTCCATAAACCCTGTGGGGCTTAGCCACGTAAGTACCCGAATGTCTGCCCGGACGGACGGACGGACGGACGGACGTTCTTACATTAGGGTACTTATGTGGCTTATCACATGTTAAATATTAGCCACATAAAACGATTTTTAGCCACATAAAAAGATTTTTTAGGTGGCTAATTGTAACCAACCCTATCCTTTAACAAGTCCATAACCCTGTGGGGCTAGCCACATAAGTACCCGAATGTCTGCCCGGACGGACGGACGGACGGACGGACGGATGCCTACGACGCCAAGGGTATGCCATAAGCACGGCTTCCTTCAGAAGGCGCGCTAAAAATTACTACGTATTGACAATAATTCTTATTTTAGTGCATTAAACAGTGGACATCAAGGCAGGACGAGGGAGGTGGGGGAAGGGGGTCGTCCGACCGCACCGAACCCCTGGTTACGGACCTGTTGCAATAATAAAATTCAACATTGATGTTCATGGTCAGGTTAATAAAATACAAGAGTTGACAACGAAGCGCGCCCGGTGGCAGCAAAGGAACCGAGGGCACATTTGAACGTGGATTTTCCACAGCGCAGTAGAGGACCCTTGGAGCAATGCGTGTGTGAAATATGAAGCAAATCCAAGCAAGGAAACATAAAATATAGGCCATTATTTACCCGAGCGACTGAGCGTTAAGGTTTCGAGATACACAAAGTATGTGACCTTGACCCTGGGCTTAGAAGGGGTGGCACGGACGTGGATTTGCCACAGCGCAGTAGAGGACCCTTGTAGCAATGCGTGTGTGAAATATGAAGCAAATCCAAGCAACAAAACAGAAAATATAGGCCATTATTTACCCGAGCGACTGAGCGTTAAGGTTTCGAGATGCACAAAGTATGTGACCTTGACCCTGGGCTTAGAAGCAAATCCACGCAAGGAAACACTATTTTGGGTTTATGGCCATTTATAATAAAAGACCGGACGGCAGACGGACAGAACGGACCACAAGACAGACAGACGACGGACAGATGACAGACGGACGGACGGAAGGACGGACAGACAGACAGACAGACGGACGCCTACGACGCCGAGGGTATGCCATAAGCACGGCTTCCTTCGGAAGGCGCGCTAAAAATGATAGATTTCCAAACGGTTTAATGTTTAATGGCTTTAAACGGACTAACAACAGCTCATTTTATCTGCATGGATGGGAGCGGGTAACTGAATATTTGCATACAATTTCTATCCAGCCCTGACATTAGACAAACCGGATCTACTGTCAGGTCTTCACCACACTATAGTAACTTAGCCCCCTCCCCCCACTCCCCATAAACGTAGTAGGATTAACACTGATCGTATTACTCTTATAACGGGATTAGCCAGATTCATCTCTTGCCTGCAAGAAAGCTAAATAAGGGCCAAGCCAGGGATATCGCGCTCCCCTGCAAGAATTAACCCCATCGTTAAATTACCATTCACACTGAAAGATTGATTTTAGGGTGTAGCATATGCTATGTCTACCCTACTTAATATAGACGTATCATAATTGTATCCATGTTGGCGGCGACCTTTGATTTACCTTTGTTTGTGGCGAAAGATCATTCGGTACAGTTTGGAACACAAGCTTCGCATTTTTAAAATATTACAAATACGATTTCCAATTATGTTCCATTTCGTTACTATTTTTAAGAGCTTAAGCGATACTTAGCGGCCATCTTGAATATCCCAACATAGTCAAATAATAAGTATATTACATTGATTCATTCATTTTTGTGAAGAACACATGCAGTAATACCGAAAAGAAATGCAAACAACTGAATTATAAAAGTTCATGAAAGTGTAGCTATTTATTTTTGTTATTCCACAAACATTTACTGCATCTATATGAATTTGTCAGTGGTGAATTGTTGTTATAATTTACCTAAACATACTTTTATGTATGTAAACGCATAATGTAAGTGCCGAACGCCATTAATAATCAAGTCGGAATATATTTAAGATAAAATGTTGATACCTGGCGGCCATCTTGAAAATCGCAAAATAGACAAAGATTTGAACCACCATACAACCGAATCGTTTCATATATGTCCTAAGGAAGAATACACGACAATTTAAACAACTTTATCTGATATTTCAAGCATGATATACACGTACATGGCCATCTACTGATATAAAATATGTTTTTGAACTCGTTTGACCTCTTTGCACTTAATGACCCCAAAAGTGACCTTGTCCCACCTAATTTGATTGACCGACACCGGATTCATGTTCAGGAAGGTAGGAAGGTATGATGTATCAATCTAGCATAGTCGTTGCTTTTGCTCTCTTGGGTTGAACAGAAGTCGTTTTTAAGCCACTTCTGTTCAAAGTGCCCCTCCACTATAAAATACTTCTGCTTATCAGATATAAATTTATTACATTTCAAGCTAATATATGCATTGATTTGCAAATAATACACTGTGAATAGAACACCCGTAACCACCCGCGTGCACTCTCCTGCAGTCGTTATAAAATAAGCACAGCCCACAAAAATTCATACGCAAACACCCCCGAAACATTATAAAATGCATTTTTGTTTGAAAATGTTGTTTAACAATGTAATAAATAGGATATTCCATTGTACATGTATGAATAGCTTGAAATAATACACTCGTGTATGCCGGCTTCCACGTAAACAACTTGTTTGCTTCGCTTCCTCATTGTTTACGCGGAAGCCAAAGTACACTAGTGTATTATTTCACACTATTCAAACATGTATTATTGAATATCCTCTATGTAAGTTCCCACCAAATCTATTCACCTTGACCTGAGCACATCACGCTCCGTGTGGCCCAGGGAGTAGAGGTAGGTGGCACGGATGGTTGCCAGTTTGCCCTCCGCGTCGCGACACAGCTGGCCCGAGGTGAACGTGACCTCCTCCTGGGTGGCTGACTGTAGGTGGGTGGGCGTCGTCCCCAGGCTCAGGTCACCCAGCTCGGTGGCTGCTGCGTCCTCGGGCCTGTAGCCGATTTCATCAAAATTGCAAAGTATACTTTTCTAGCAAAGCATACTTTGAGGGAGAAATTTTCAATTTAAGGATAAATTTATTAATTGTTATTATACTGAATTTATTACATTATCACAGCCATTTTGGCTGTGATAATGTAATAAATTCAGTATAACAAAAATTAATAAATGTATCCTTAAATTCAGTATAATAATTCTGCATACAATGTACTTGTAATCATGAAATATATGCAGGCGTTAGTTCTGTATGAAATAATATATTTCCGGAAAAATAAATGATTACTCCCTAAAAGTAAGAAAAGTATACTTTGCAATGTTGGTGAAGTAGGCTACTGAACATAGGATGCTAGGCATGTCTTCAGGCTTACACCTACAGCTGATTTCACCAAACTTGTTATCTACCCAGGTAATAATTTACTTGTGTACTGAATTCCTCATTCTTCAGCATGACCAAATTGATAAAATCACTTGTTGCTCACTCAAAAGTTCACTTTAATATCTCGATTAGTGCACATTGTGAATTCTGGGCATTCTTACCATTCCCAAGCCGAACCCGATATCAAATGGTGTTAGCATGGTATTTTATTTATCAGGTAACTGTCTCGTTCAATGAACTTCAGTGGAAAGTGGTTAAAATAAAAGTTGTTGTTTCGGGTTTGTTTAAAAATCAAACAACTTGTGTCTCACACACACAGCAGGTGAATATTCATACGAAGGTACACACATTTATTCCATAAATAACACGAGAATGATGCTCGTGGATCTCTCACAGAATGAAAGAAGACCAACATTGCCAACATTGCAAAGTATACTTATACATCTAGCAAAGTATACTTTGAGGGAGAAATTTATTAACTTTTATTATACTGAATTTATTACATTATCACAGCCATTTTGGCTGTGATAATGTAATAAATTCAGTATAATAATTCTGCATACTTTTAATCATCAAATACATGTATATGCAGTTGTTCAGTTCTATATGACACAATGCATTTCGGGAAAAATAAATGATGACTCCCTCAAAGTATACTTTGCTAGATAAGTATACTTTGCAATTTTGATGAAATCGGCTTCAGGAGGAATGCATGTGTTTTGTGAATGCAAGAAGTTTTGTGAAAGGAACCAGAAGTTATAAGAAATTTCCCCAGTGACCTTGGACTTTGGATTAGCGGGGGCGGAGGATGATGGATTTGACAGAGCACGGTACAGGACCATCAGAGAAATGCATGTATGAAATATAAAGGAATATGGAGAAAGGAAAGAGATCTTTATCACCATGGTGAGATAATGTTTGAACAAACAAAATACGATTTTCATACGATAAACATGTTCAGAATTTGGAGAAATAAATGCAATTGAAGATATCTGTGTTAAAAGGCACCCAACAACAAGGGTGAAACAGTTCACACCCCATTTGCAGTCTTCTGCCATTTGGAGATTAGCCCCTTCCCCCTTCAGCTTTTACTGACGCTCCAACCATCACAGTATCCTAGTTACCTGAAGAAGGCCGGGTTAAATATGACGGTGGACAGTAGATCATGGGCCAGGTACTCGTCTCCATAGTGAAGGTCGGTGAGCAAGGTCAAGGCTACACAGTGCAGCACAGCTCGGTCCAACTTCAGCAGGTCATCCTCATGGGCCTAGTAGTGATAATTATAATCGTATCTCTGGCTGCGACTGGAGAAATGGGGCTTACGGGATTTGTGACCAGTGTAGCTCCAGATCAAATACAGGTCATTCTCGTTATCTCGAAATTGAATGGACTGATAAAAATATATCGACATATCCAAACTTCGAGATAACAATTCGCCAAATTTCTCGAAAATAAATCTGAACAAAATCTCTTCAGAAAAGCCTGTTTACTTTATTTCCGGGTTTTCATAAATCGCGGCTTGAGTTTATTCTAAGCTGTTTTCGTAATTAACAGACGATTTACTTATTGCTACACCGTTTAATTAATTTTTCTGTTAAAAGAGATTTGATATCACATTAAGTTTAATTGATTAATTATGGTTTTAAGTCCACTGCTTTAACTGGTCATGCAACTTTAAACGCATTTTAGCGGCGGCGGTGTCTTTGGTTTCTATAGACGTGTAAAAAATTACCCGAGATAATCGCGCTGATTCAGACTTATCAGAATACAAATGTGAAGGAAACATACTATCGGGACTCGATTTCCACTTCGACTAAACTGATATATCGACATATCCGATATCGAGTTATCAGGAGTAAAATATATGATATATATAGGAATTCTGCCGGGACCTGGGACATATATCGAGATAAGCAGGTATATCGAGATATACGATATCGAGATAACGAGATTCAGCTGTAGCACACATTGTAGCCTGATAATGATCTATATTGATTGCTAGAAGCAGGACAGGTTCTTCATTGATGGAATGACAAACAGTGCAGATCCTGATCAGACTGTGCGGATGCAAAGGCTGATCTGGATCTACAATGGCCGCAAAACCCAAAAGCCCCATTATTCTGGTCACAGCCATATGCCATATTTACTCTGTAATATCAGTATAGTTGCTAACAGTAACTCTTGAAATCTACTCACATAGCGTCTGATACAGACGGTACGGGAGTAGATTTCAAGAGTTACTGTTGGAACTAGTCAGATTTCACTTATACATATCATTAACATGGAACTTATTGTATTTTCTTACAAATCATATCGTATCAGACAGCTGAAATATATTGCTACCAGCTAAATTAATCATTAGAATCACCAACACTGTTTTGCCGGTTGAAGAATGACAAATCACAGGCCAATGAACATTCTGCCAGTAGGCAGGTCCAACTGACCCGACTATACTACTGGTATTATCACAATTGGATTTCCCTCTATTTCCCCATTTGATAGGTCCAACAGGCCGGCTATACTACTGTTATTATAACACCGCATTATTATTCCACCATTATACAGTTCCAACTGGCCTGTCTTACTGGTTTATAATACCGGTAGTACAGACGGACCAAGTCGTTCTGTCTAATGGTGAATGACAGGTTGCTGAATCGCCTGTGGAAAAACCAACTTACTGGGATTGTAGCAATCTTGAGGAAGTAATACTGGAGCTGGTTTTCAAACTTGGTGAAGTAGTTGTGGGCAAGGTGGCTGGATGACCCGGGGGCAATTTTCCGCAGGTACGTCCACACGTCATCAATGTGTAGCACCACAGACGGGCGGAGACTCACGTCCGGCTGGAAACATTGAAACACATCTCTGCCATTTATTGTATTTCTGAGCGCTTTGGATTAACCCTTTCAACACTAAATGTGCCTGTGACTAGAGAAATGTGGCTTATGGGTTTTGTGACCAGTGTTCCTTATCAGAAGCATGAAGGGTGTTTTATTGATGGAATGGTGATTACTGTTGATCCTGATCAGACTGTGTGGACGCATAGGCTGATCTGGATCTACACTGGTCGCATAACCCATAAGGCCCATTTCTCCAGACACAGCCATAAACTAGAATATGTCGATGCAATTAGAGCCCCTATTTATGAAACTATGTAATACAAAAAAAAATAAAAAATAAACAGACAGACAGACAGACAGACCGACAGACGTACAATCAGTAGCGAGGGTAGTTGTATTAATGTGGAAGGATGTATCGTTACTAAGCAGGGGCGTAGCTAGCCAATTTGAATCTGCAGGCCCGGTTGACGGCTTCGAGCACCGTAGGTGCGAGTATGGTAGGGGGGTGTCTGGGGGCATCCCCCCCCCCCCCCCCCCCCCACCCCCCCCCCCCGAAAAAAAAATTGAAACTAGAAGGTAGATGATGCACTCTGGCACATTATTTTTTCCCATTTTCTCGAAAATTCTGCAGGCCCGGGCCTACAGTGCCTTAATGCAGCTACGAAGATATTAGCTGAAGGCAAACAGAAATTATAGGTGATTTCTTAAAAAACTTTATAAAAAAAATAAACTGATGGACAGAGACAGGGCGAATCCTATAGGGCATCGCCGATTCTCGGCGGGGCCCTAATAAGTGTCATATTCCCTGTCATGTATCTAGCAAACATTATAGATCCTTATATTGCAGCAATGCGCTATCAGACCACGAGTTACAATGGCCGCATATGTCATAAGCCCCATTTATCCAGTCACTGCAATAAATCAGTTCCCTCATCAAAAGAAACGCCCCGTCCCAAGACACCGAAAACCAGAATGTTAGACCATAGGCGACTGAACTCCCCACATGCATACCCCCATTACTCAATTGTTTGGATAATATGTCTATTATTATTATTATTACAGCTAAAATAAGTGAATTCTTAGAACCTTTTTACTCCTCATTTCTTTGAAAATCATTATTTGTTGTCAGTAATTTGGATCACCATAAAATGCACTTAATCTGGGGGTGGGGGGGGGGGATTTGGAGTTCAATCACCTGTGGTTCAACTCACCAGACTTGACAGCCCCTTGTGAATTTTACTGAAGGAGTAGACCATTCTGAGCACTGCCGCCAGAAAGCCATACGGAGAGTTGGTACGAATAGCAGGCAGAAACTGATCTTCGTCCACAGAAGAGCTCCCAAACTCAGGGAGACAACTGCTCACTTCAGTGACCTTGAATTCTGGTGGCTGCAGCAGGTTTGAATGCTTACTGAAACACACACGATAATTGATGGCGCTTTATGGCAAGTTTGTACAGTGAAGTGAACCCTTTCAACCCAAAACAGATATCCACATATTTTTAATAATGGAATAGTCCAAAACTGAAAAAGCAAGCATTCAACATTTAGGGGTGAATGGGTTATGAAGTATGGTAACTGATCCTGCACTACACTATGAACAGGAAAATGTGTTCATAGAACACAGATGCCCCACCAACCGTTTCAAACGATAGTAAATGAGGGAAATGAGGGATATTTGTAAATTGAAGATTTAAGCTCAACCAAATCTTTAACCTTGTGACACACAGACAAGGGTAACACTAAATGTCCCCTCCACTATCATGGTGGGGATTTAAAAACACAACAGAACCACTCTAAAACAAGACACCCAGAAAAATGTTTAACCCTTAGACCGCTACACACAACTATTGTCGTCTGCTGTTGCTTTTATATCTTGCCTTATTTCTCAATAAAAACATAGTTTGACAACACTTTAGAATCATTTCCAATGGAAATGATTCTAAAGTGTTGTGAAAGCATGTTGTAAATTATTCTAAAGTGCTGTCAAAGCATGTTTTTCATGATAAGAATGGAAATATGAAAATAAACAGCAGACGACAAAAAAATTAAGATCGAGGTGTAAGGGTTAATGTTTATGGGTTTTACTGTGATTAATCTCTAATGATACCGTCTGACATGATTGCAAAGCACACACAAATGCCATGGAGTGCTCATATACCTGAGCTTTTGTGGAACCTCTCTAAAACGGACATCCTAGAGAAGGTCTACTGCACAACTTAAACTTTTCAAACTGCTATCTCATAGCACTAAATCATTGTGACCAGTACCTGACATTGGACACGATTGTCTTGAAGCCGTATGACGTCCAGTGTTTCATACAGGCAGTGTAGATATCTTCCACCTCCTCCAGACATTTGACTGTCTCCGCACTGTTGGGCTGACCCTGTAATATGTTCACAACGTATAACAGGTTGGAAATTACATGGCTGTGCTCAGTTAAGTGATTTTTGCTGATCGTATGAGGTTTTACGTTCATTCTATAACGAGGTCATAATTATAGTGAAAAGTGAAAGTGAATGGGTTTAATGTTCCAGCAACAGCGAAGGTCATATAAAGACGGGACCCCAGTTTCAAGGCTCATCCGACAGACCAGTGGGATGGAAATACTATGTAAGTATTTTTCATGCCTAGTGTGTGGCTTGAACTCACCATAATTACAGACAGAAATTTACACCATGCATTAAACTCCGACATTTCAGGTAAATTAATAAAATGTATGACTGACCATTGTTTTACGGTCATTTTACGCTTAGATTCCCATGTTAATCTGATATATGGGACCATTTGTTATATGCACCAATCTGAAATGCCTAGGCTAGGGTGAAAATGTCTTGACAAAGAGACTCTTAAATGACCTTTGAATGTGGAGAGGATAAGACCCCGATTGCTGGGTATGAGACCAATACCTTAACCGATGAGAAATTCCACCTCACCTAGATGGACGAAAAATGAGAAGCATTTTCTTATTTTCTTCATTACTCTGTGGGGTTAGATGGTATTGGCGCTATATATTTCCCAAACTCATGAGAAAACATGTTTATATTCAAAATGAAATGGGCTACATAAATTTAGAATGAATATTCTCCACTAACATACAAGGGTGACACTGTCAATATGAGAAAGCACCACCATTACTGGTATTGTAATCGCTAATGTGGATGTCGCAGTTTCAGCTGAAGTGAGCGAGAAAACTTTGTGGCCATCAAGGATTAAGTATAGGAAGAAGCAATGTATTCAGAATTTGGTATATATCCGAGCATGTTTAAGAAATTTGTACTCTAAATCATCAGTTCAGCATCGAGTAATTTAACTTCCTGATTTAATGCATAAGAATAGAGTAAACGTTAAGAATGTTTTATAAGCACGGGTCCTACGGACTGTTTAACGAAAGCTGCCCAAATTTTACGGCTATATATAAACAATGCAAAAAAATAAATTTTGTTTGATAATGTTAGATTTTATCAGAATTTAAGTATGAGTCTTCATTTAACGGTACATGCCCACTCAGTAGGTACAAAATGTTCTTTATAGGAATTAAATAAGTGTATAAGTGTGTCACTATTCCACCAGTTCTAAAAATTACGAGTGCCCGCTATACAGATATAATCATTCAGTAATATTTAATTTACTGATTGTGACTCGCGGTGGTATCAGGCTATTTTCATATGCAAATGAGGCATGATATTTTTGAATTATTTATACTAATTAAATGCGTCATTTGAAAAAATAATATTTTCGACAGATTATAAAGTATGTATGATCATTGCACATCAAAAATTAAATACAGAGAATAAATAGTAATGTCCATTAACATTTTAAGGAAACACGGATATCAGGGTGGAAATTTACATCTGATATAAAATGTATAAAACCTACTGAGTGGGCATGTACCTTTAATATGTGGATATTTTTCTAATTTCATAAATAGTGGTCGATGTTCATAATTTAACTTCTGTTCTCTTAGATCATTTCCAAGCTGTCTAGCCAGGTTTCGGAGTCAATTTCCAAATTTATATTTTTTCCTATCAAAGCTCCTCCACCTCCTTTTCCCCTACAGGGATCCTCCAGATTATCGGACAAAAATGGCTATTTTGTTACGATATTTTTCTTAAAATAGCAGCTACGGGCATAAAATTTTCACAGAACAATCGTCGGTTCTTGCTTTCTCAACGCATGGAAACTATTTAGCAAACTGTGCCATCTTTCTCACTTAAAATTGGGTCAGATCATCAGTCGTAACATTGCCCCAAAATTAACATCGACAATTAATTATCCGGACAAATGTATAACCGTCTTATAACTTGTATTCTCACCTTAAATATTTTTATCGCCTGAAAACCAGTATAAACAGCATTGTGTTGTTTTGCAGAAAACACAATCACCATTCGCTTCTTGGAAAACATCGTATTTATAGAATGTATTGTATTTATAGAACAACTCTGCAATGACGTAATGGGCGCACTCGATTGAGCTCTTCATAATTTGGTGGAAATTCCGCGGTAATGATCGTTTCGTACACTGGTGTTTTCGCACCTGTCGATTTTATCCACGAATGAATATGGGTGTGAAATGGTGTGTAATGGCTTGGGTCCGAAATGGCTTGGGGTGATTTGGCCTTGAAAACAATTATTATTTGTTTTTGAATAAGTAGCTCTTCGTTCTTTTTCTATCATGATACATTTTCGCATTCCTTCCTATCTGCTCTGTATTGTACATTGTGTATTAAACAGTCTGAAAATGATATTGGAGGAATGCATCGTATCGTCTGCATACTTCACACAACAGAGTATTGAAACACTCTATAGGGGGCCTCAAATTATGCGCATGCGCAGTGACAGATACAAGCCCCCGCGCGACGTTTGACATTGTAAACAACTTGTGGACATAGTGGGGGAATTTTTCGGCAAATTTTACTAAAATGTTTACCTTGGCGATATATTATTCACACTGGCATGGAAACAGCAAGCACCTGAGTGACTTAGATGTGTCCGTTGCAAAATCGGATCAAATGAATGCGTTTAATTAACAGCTATTTTGATTTGTCCGATAAATTGATTGTCCGGATAATTGGTAGGACCCCTGTATGTTAAATTCTTAAATCCTTAAATTTTGATAAATATTTGATTTTATCCAAAAAAAATAGATTGTTTTTTAATTGTTTAAATGGCCGTAAAATTCGGGCAGGTTTCGTGAAACAGACAGTTGTCTATCTTACCATAGTCTGCCATCTCTTGTAGTAGGTCGTCACAAAGTTCAGGCACGCTGTTGGTAGCTGCAGGTCTGGCTTCTGCCAATATGAAAATGGAACGCGTGTGATTTAATGCCTCACTAGCAATTGAGTGCCATCTATACAAACATTTCAATGGTAACCCATTTATCAAGTTTCAAAATGTAGTTAGATTTTTTGATACAGAAACAACAGGCAATGGACAATGGACAAAAAGGCCTCCATTCATCATCCCCTCATTGTTGTTGTAACAATACCTGTAGCCTATTTCACCAACATTGAGGGAGAAATTTTCAATTTAAGGATAAATTTATTAATTTTTATTATACTGAATTTATTACATTATCACAGCCATTTTGGCTGTGATAATGTAATAAATTCAGTATAATAATTCTGCATACTTTTAATCATCAAATATATGCAGTTGTTAGTTTTATATGAAATAATGCATTTCAGGAAAAATAAATGATTTCAAGATTTGCGAGAAAAGTATACTTTGCAATGTTGGTGAAATAGGCTACTGTAATAGTAACTGCAATTTGCACGACACACAAGAAACACACATGACACATTTAGTCACTATGGCACCTATGCTTTAAAGTTGTATGTTTATTACTATAGTCTGTTTCACGAAAGCTGCCCAAATTTTACGGCCATATAAACAATTCAAAAACCATATTTTTTTTGATAATATTAAATTAAAGGAAAATTTAAGAATGAGCCTTCTTTTTATTTCGTGAAATTTGGTCAAATATTGATTTTATTACGAAAAATTGATTTGTCTATGGGAATTTAACATGGGGGAAAAAGTGGTAAGGAAGTGTAGGAGTCAAAAAACGAAAAAAATTGGAAATTGACTCCGAAACCTGACTAGATTGCTTGGATATGATCTAACTAAGAAAACAAAAGTTAAATTTTAAAAATCGGTCCAGTATTTCTAAAATTCAAAAAAATTTCCCCGGGAAATTGTTTTTTCGCAATAAAATCAATATTTGACCAAATTTCACGAAATAAAAAGAAGGCTCATTCTTAATTTTTCCTTTAATTTAATATTATCAAAAGAAATCTTGTTTTTGAATTGTTTATATAGCCGTAAAATTTGGGAAGTTTTCGTGAAACAGACAGTAATCACATACGGATTTACCTTTGAAGTTTTTAATTGGCAAGAGAGATGCCAGTTAACCAGAAATTTCACTCTTCTGGATGCTCCATGAAAGAGATTGACCGAAGTTTCTACTGTACTGAGGAAGGTAGCAATGTTGTGTCTTAACATAAAATGGTGATTAAAACGTAAGTAACTCACATGGACTGTTTCCTGTTATTCTCGAGACTGCAGAAAGCAATATATAATATCCACAAATGGTGCAGATCTTGATGAGTAGGCTCATTATGAGCCGGCTCATTGTGATTTACACTATTTGCAAATATTAATTTAGGAAAGAGGTCTCTAGTATTGAATATACCGAACTGTAATGACAAATGTATGACAAACAAGTGTTACTGAAAGACACAATTATCAGCCACAGTATGAGACCTTTATCTGATAGGTTTCAGCAATGTCCGAGAGTAGAGATTTCATTATCAACTTCACCGGCTGGATAAGGTCAGCCACATGGTTCCAGTTGATGGTTGGCATGGCAACGGTCTCCGACCTCTCCACCTCTATACTATCGCCATCTTGTCTGGAGATCGTAAACAAACACGTGTGAAATATATCTCCATGGAGACCAAGTATTGTCATAGTGTTCACTATAGTAGGAATCATTTGAAAGCAAGGACCACAGAATGCGAACTGATTTGAATGTTCGTTGAAGCAGAAAATATAATATCTTTCTCTGTATTGGACAATGAAATACCTACTGAAAGTGGTTTTGCACACATACTTGTGGCTGCGACTGAAGAAATGGAGCTTATGGATTTTGCGACCAGTGTAGATCCAGATCAGCCTGTGCATCCGCACAGTCTGATCAGGATCTGCACTGTTCAACATTCCATCAATGAAACCCGTCATGCTTCGAAAAAGCAATATAGATCGCGATCAAGCTACATGAGTGGGCAATTTCACAGGAGCTACACTGGTCACAAATACCATAAGCCCCATTTCTCCAGTCGCAGCCACATTTTACAACACCTTTGACATGCAAGTGACACCTGGGCCTAAAAGAATCTTTTGAGCATATTCTCCAAATATTGACTTGAAATCATGCAGCTCGGCTATTAATCAAACTGCCTGATTTCGAGCACGAGAATGAAGTACATGCTCAGTACTGAATATTGTGCTTGAAAGCAACTTGATTGGCTGAGCCTGAGCTGTGCTACATGTGCTACTCACTTGTCTTCGAGTTGGCATTTCCAATAAATGGTCAGAAACCAGGGGTGTGGTTTGTTTGTTTGTTTGTTTGTTTGTTTGTTTGTTTGTTTGTTTGTTTGTTTGTTTGTTTGTTTGTTTGTTTGTTTGTTTGTTTGTTTGTTTGTTTGTTTGTTTGTTTGTTTGTTTGTTTGTTTGTTTGTTTGTTTGTTTGTTTGTTTGTTTGTTTGTTTCGGTTTAAACGGCACAGCTATGGTCATTTAAGGCCGGGTCAATGGGTTTAGTACTAAATCCCATATATTACCTGTACAAGTACATGTACATGTTCAAGTACATGTACAAATGGGGGGGAAATCCCAATATCAGAACTGAGTATTTACAATGAAAAATCTATATATTCAGCCCTGAAATCAGAATAATCATCATTTGATGCCAGGTCCTCGTCACATCAAAATCACTTGGCCCCCTCCCAAAAGCAATAACCAAATTCAACTCCCAGGTAACAAAAGAGCCAAAGATAAAAACGTACCTGAGGGCAAAACCAGGCAAATCGTGATTCCTATAAGGAGGAACCCCTATCGTTAATTTACGCCGTCGCGTTCACCCGACCACCACCCACACACCAGGGGTGAGAACAGTTCCAAATATGCTAAATCCTGAAAATGGCTAAACAGCTATATTTTTGCATCCAAAAATGCGTAAAAGTGTGCTTCCCATGTTAAAACATTAGCATTTTTTGCAATTATCAGGAAGCTAAAATCCTGATTATTTTGAGGATATATCCAGAGCTGCCAACCCCATGTCGGTCACATGAGGAACATGGAGAGAAAAAGGGGCTATTTTCAGGAACGCCACATATGTTTTCCGGAACACAAATCAGTACTCACTTATATGCATCAAGTAAATTTTTTAGAGCCTTGGCCCTCGTCTCGGCCACCATGACCAACCGAAAAATCACAATTACTCTGCTTGCAAGACGCAAATTCATCACCGCGCTTTGACAGGACCAAATGGGGCCACGTCTCGCTGTAATCAGTGATGAACATATGTGTTCTCCTAACTTCTTTCGATAAAAAATACCCAAATTCGTTGGCTGCACGCTTTGGAGCCGACATTTTATGAATTTACGTGATGAATAAATCAATATGGCTGAGCGCTTGAAACTACTATTACTACACAAGAATTGAAATGGTAAGCGCCTAGGCGAGTTTGATTACGGGTAAATAAAAAAAATAGGATTTATTGGCAGAATTGTGAAACGAAATTATTATTTCCAGATATTTCCGCGCTGATTTTTTTAAAAATCGTACTTTTTAATTGTTGTCCGTACTTCCGTATTTCTAACATATTTTCCGGAACAAATACGGAAAAATCGTAACAGTTGGCAGCTCTGTATATCCAGAAAAGTCCCACCCCTGAGAAACGTTGATAGTCTGGGCAAGATTAACGCAGGCAGTTGTATAATCAGAGGCCCTGGAATAATACTGTGAATATCAACAATTATCCAACCTCTGTGTAAACCCTGCGGCTGCCCGAGAAGCCGTAGACGCGACACACACGGCTGACTCTAGGGTCCTGATAAGGGCGGCCAACTTGCCCCCCGCCCCCACACCTGGGGATCGCTGTAGCTGCTCCACTATAGCCGGGTACAGGTCACTGTAACAGTCAAATATAGGCACGACTGGAGAAACGGGGCTTATGGGCTGTGTGACAAGTGTAGATCCTGATCAAATAACACACTCCTGTAGCCTGATAATGATCTATATTGCTTGTTAGATACATGACGAGAATTTAATTGATGGAATGGCGAACAGTGTAGATCCTGATCAGCCTGTGCAGATGCACAGGCTGATCTGGATCTACACTGGTCGAAAAACTCGTAAGTCCCATTTCTCCAGTCACGGCCACAAATATGTGTGCAAAATCATAATGCACAGGCTGATCTGGATTACACTGGTCGCAAAACCCATAAGAACCATTTCTCCAGTCACAGTCACAGCCACATATAGGTATGACTAGGGATTACCACAATACTGACACCAGGGCCTATATTGAACATTACAACAAGGTACATGTACTGCAAACTATACATGCCATAGACAAGGTGTCATGCAGAGCACATGTACATCTGTCTGTCTGAGGCCCGTTTTACTGAACTTTGTACGACTAAGAAGTTTGTAAGTGCAAAATAGTAATTTAAAATAGCACTTACATTGAGCGGCGATGCTGGTAAATGTTTAGTGGATGTGTTTACATGTAATGTACATGTAGGCGAAAAATTGAAGCATTAGTTATCCACGTTAATGTGAACAGCAAATTAATAAAAATCTTCGTACGAACATTTATATTATCGTACAAAGTTTAGTGAAATGGGCCCCAGGTCTGTTAAACACATTGGTATTTGTAGGTTATATTACAACCACATCATAATACGGCTATATCTGTACCCCGGCAGTACAAAGTATGCCTAGTGGTTTTCAGTTTTCGCCTTTCCGTTCGGTCATCCATCCGTCAGCACATATTGGGGGATATGTGGCTAGCCCCACAGGGATGGACTTGGTAAAGGATAGGGTTAGTTACATTAGAAACCTAAAAATTGGTTTACGTGGCTTATTCCATAGTCCTCAGGAGACTTATGGCGCTTGTAGACACATAAACACATAAGAGAACATCCATCTGTTCGTCCGTCTGTCTGTCTATAAACTAACATTTTTGAATTTGTGTTAAAGTTTTGGTTTGTCAGGCCAGGAGTTGGCTGGGGCTGTTTGCTCTACTGTCTGTTCCACGTTTTGCTGCCGACAAACTTTTTGCTATTACACACATAATTAAGCCAAAAAATATTTAAATGCAAGTACTTTTTCATCAATAATAAAATTTACCCTCCCCAAATTTGTTTAATACTTTATTGCGAAAAAAAATAATTTGTGGACCGATTTTCAAAATCTAATTTATTTTTTGTTTTTTTAGATACATTATTTCAAATCTATTTCGCCAGGTTTCCGAGTCAATTTCCAAATTCTTTCGTTTTTTTACCCTCCTCGTCACTCTGGAGCACCTTTTTAGCCCCATGTTAAATTTGTTCGCAATAAAATCAATGTTTGTTGGAATTTCATCAAATTAAAAATTTGGGGAGGATGACTTTTTTATTATTGATGAAAAAGTACTTACATTTAAGTATTTTTTAGATTTAGTGTGTTTAATAGCCAAAAGTTTGTCGGCAGCAAGTCGTAGAACAGACAGTAGTTCTTACCGTGCGTGCTCATTAGGAGTATAGACTTGTATTACTTGCCTAAATGCGATTTATGCTTTTTAAGAATAAGTATTTAAGAAGAAAAAGAAAAAATTCAACATGTACAATAAGTTTGACCAAATGTCATCAATACGCACATGTAGAGTGTATCAGCGACACCGTAACAAAGGCACACCATCCAGGTATTGAGGCTCTCGGTCTGCAGTTTCACAGCCTCCCCATCCGGTAACTGCAGCTTCCTGTAATACATAGAGGATATTCATATTTTTGCAACGAATATGACATATATGTTCATCGAGTGGTGTGGAATGTCCATATTTCACGAGTGCCTAACGGCACTCGTGAAATATGGACAGTTAGGCACTCGTGAAATATGGACATTCCACACCACGAGATGAACATATGTCATATTCGTTGCAAAAATATGAATATTCTATTTATTATATACCGCTCCATGGAAATTAGCAGTTTTTTAAACTGTATACGGTAATGAATGTGTATTTGCAGCCTATTTGCTGTCCGGCACTGCAGGTCCGCGTTATGAATATAGATAGCGGAAGTAGTCGTATTTTCACCGGAAGATGTTTATTTCATTGATGAGAACTGACTTTTATTTACATCGTATAACTATGTATTGCATGGGTAGGTATATAATAAACAGATATACTGTCAAAATATTTCATTGGGACATACTAAATTTGGAGAAAAAACGTCAAATAAAATTAAAATTCACGAAACCTGCCCAAATTTGGTCCAATATTAATTTTGTGAAAAAAAAAAAAAAAAGCCATGCTAAATCCCCATAGACATGTTCACAGAGTGAAGATGTCTGGGCATTAAAAACGGGGAAATTTTTCAAATTTCAACAATAGTGGATCGATTTTCAAAACTTAACTTTTGTTTGGTCATTTCCAAGCTAATGTAAGTTTTCAGCCAGGTTTCAGAGTCAAGGTGTATGATCACGTGGTACTAACAACAACAACAAGTACCAGATTCAAAGGACGTATTCTTTTATAGTGTCCTTATTACCAAACGGATTTTGATGAACTATGGCGCATCAAACGAGTCTTGTTAAGCTGCATTTGGTGGTCTCTGTATTTTGGCCCAAACTTCTGTCGTTTTTGCGAAGAATCGATTTCCGTGCGCCATAAGTCTGTGCCAAACTCCCTAGACCACCAAATGCAGCTCATGAAGACGCGTTTGCTGCGCCATATTTCATCAAAATCCGTTGCATATTAAGGAAAATATCAAATAATACTTACTTTGGAGTGGGCGACGTTGTTGTTGTTGTTGTTTTTGTAACCACGTGATCATACACATTGAGTGTCAATTTCCATTTATTTAGTTTTGGGGTTTATGGGTTATGCGACCAGCGTAGCTCCATATCAGCCTTTCTATTCAGTCAAGGAAACATTCATCATGCATCTAGAAAACAGTTTAGATCATTATCTGGCTACAGGAGTGTGCTATTTGATCTGGAGCTACACTGATCACAAATCCCATAAACCCCATTTCTCCAGTCACAGCCACAAATATGTCACGGTCAGATAAATGTCACAGGTATAATATTGCAGGTTGTATTGTATATCGTAAGACAATGTATGGTACCTAGAGGGGCGGTTATTATAGGAATGAATGGCCTTTTTGTGGAATTTTCCCGCGACTTTTCCAAGTTTATATCCCCGATAGATTCCACAAAAAGGCCATTAATTCCTTATAATTCCAGCATTTGAAATAAATTCATCAAGAAAATGTGTTTATTTTCCGTTTTCTTAAGAATTATTTTAACTGCGCCTCACGGATACGGAAAGTAGTTCGGCGTGGGAGTTTTCTGGGATATAAATTTTGGACAGAGACTTGTTACGGGCCAATCAAATGTTAGGGAATTGTGTAAATATGTTTGTGCTGGAATTATTAGGGCGACACAGATTAAAACACCACCACAGGTATGGCATAAGCACTCCTTCCTTCAAAGTGCTAAAGCCGAGTACTATGTCTGTGGAAATGTAATCATTATAACAACAATACTTACAGGAAATCAGTTTCTATGAGGTATCTCGTCAACCTATCACTGAGACCAAACTTCGAAACCTGTAGAAGAAATCAGAAGAGGATGGTTGTATGATATAACACAACTGTTTTGTACACACTGCAAGTGTAAACGAGATGGCCGCAGCACGCATGTAACACCACCTAGGCTTTGATAGTACACTGCAAAACTTTAACCAAAATGTTTAACCCGGACCTTTATGTTTATTCAAATACATTTTAACAATGGCATGTAGATTGGAATATATGGTGTTGGGGTAGGTGGGCGCCGTAAAATTAGTTCTGATATACAACATCGTTCCAGCACTGAAAACAGCAGATATGCCAACGCAGATTTGCCACACCAGATCACATGGCCACAGACAAACCGCCACCTGCAAGATGTCAACGTTTCTGAACATCTATTGGCAAGCAATTTGATTGGCTGTGCCTGAGCTGTAGAACAGCTCAGGCTCAGCCAATCAAACTGCTTACTTTCAAACACAATATTCAAGTATTTTGTAATGAATACATTTATAAATATGGGCAAGAATAGTGCAGGGGGTCATGTATTAATCCTGTTAAGGATAGGTTCAGCGTGGAGATATGTGTACCTTTAAATTCATGACGCACCTTATTAGAAGGGTTTGGCATATTTATGAAAGAGAAAAACAAAAATTAACATCATTCACATTAACAGCCAATTTTGAAAAATATTTTAATGAACTTGTGCAGATTTAACAACCCCTAAATGTACGTAATAAATGTTAGTATTAGTGAACCACATTAATGTGTTAAGTAAACTTAAACTTAAAACTGTCGTATGAACGTTTTTATCGTTTTTATCATATTTAAGGTTAGTGAAACGGGCCCCTGGTCGTTATTGAAAGGCACATAAACATGCATTGCAGTGCACATATACCTGAGTTACAGTGGAACATCTCTAAATTGGACACCCTGGGACTTCCCAGCATGTCCAGTTTAGAGAGGTTCCACTGTAATAGAAATACAATATAAGTTTGTGGCAGGACTGGGGAATGAAACAGCGTAGAAAAATAATTTTTCGATCCCACCGTACATGCAGTATAGTGAGCCAGTAAACACCAGCTAACGGGACCACAATTTAAAGTCTCATCCAACAGACCAGTGGGATGGAAATACTATGAAAGTATTTTTTTGATGCCTAAGGCGAGGCTTGAACCCACAACCTCCGGGTTGGAAGTCAAGTTATTAACCCCTAGGCTACAACCAATCCCGTCAGCTAATACAGACCAACTGGGCAGCCATGTTCCGGCCACTCTGGCACAGCGTCCTCATTAACCTCATCGCCATGGTGACAGGGACACCGTAGGTATTGGACAGTGGCTCACTCACATCTGTAAAATTAACGCTTATATGCGACCACCAATCACCTGTCTAACTCAACAATGATCAAAGTTTACTGAAGAACTCTACTTATAATCGATTGAACAATTGATTGATTGGTTGATTGAAATGAGTGAGTGAGTGATTGGTTGAGTGAGTGATTAGTTGATTGAGTGATTGTTTGATTGAGTGATTTGTTGATTGAGTGATTTGTTGATAGAGTGATTGGTTGATTGAGTGATGTGTTGATTGAGTGATTTGTTGATAGAGTGATTGGTTGATTGAGTGAGTGATTGGTTGATCGAGTGATTGGTTGATTGAATGATTGGTTGAGTGAGTGTTTGGTTGATCGAGTGATTGATTGAGTGAGTAGTTGAGTGAGTTATTGATTGAACAAGTGATTGGTTGATTGATTGAGTGAGTGATTGGTTGAGTGAGTGATTGATTGGTTGAGTGAGTGATCGGTTGAGTGAATGATTGATTGAGTGATTGGTTGATTAAATGATTGGTTGTTTGAGTGATTGGTTGATTGAGTGAGTGATTGGTTGATTGAGTGAGTGATTGGTTGAGTGAGTGATTGGTTGATTGAGTGATTGGTTGATTGAGTGATTGGTTGATTGAGTGATTGGTTGATTGATGGAGGTTTTATTCCGTTCAACAGCAAGATCATATACAGATGGACATTCACCATGGAGGGATAATTGTACATTCAGCATATTTATTTTCTTTCTTTGATTGTTAACAATAAATATACTAGGCCATGCAGAACATGGAAGAAAAGATCTGAAAAACACACCTCAAAAAAGACGGCTTAAATATCTACAAGATATGAAGTACTAGAATAGAAGCAAATGTTTAGAATTAAACTTTAAGCATCTTATCGCAATTTATTATTTCAACAGACTGTTACACAAAACTGGAATTAATTAATTATTTCCAATAATAATCCCAGGTCTCATTGCTGCCTGGTTGTATGCATTAGGCGTTTAATGATTCACCGAACATTCGATGCAGCGCGATATTTGACAGCCGACGATGCGATTCACAATACTCGATATTCGATACGGGTTTCACAATTCAATGCTTTGGAATCCCAAATAAATTAAGCTATAAATAGATGTTATTGTTGCGTACATTTTAAGAATAATAATATTAAATTGTCAGGAAAAATATACACAACCCAGTCCAGCAAACTGGAGAAACTCGTAAAACTTTTTGAATTTTCAACGTAAATGTACACGGATGGTCACAGCCACAAATAAGTAAATCATTTACCTGTGACGGTCCAGGCGAGTGGCAGGAACTCCCTGACAACGAGATCCAGGAGGCCTTGGCAGCTGAACACCTACACATCATACACAACACATGAGACACACCATGTGATTTTCTACCTTCGGACATCTGCATAATTTCATTAAATACGTTTACAAAATTTACATTATTTTTCAGAAATAAAGTTGACAAGATTTTCAGAGAACATGTGGAATATAAATCTGCATGTACTCTGAAGATTTTGTCAACTTTTGACGCCATTTACGGAAAATATTGTAAATTGTTTCAACGTATTTCATGAAATTAATCTTCGGTTCCCGCCTTTTAAGATTGAAAATCTGTTGCAGCCACTACAGGAGGCAATAGAAAGCAGATTTATATTGAATATCAAATAAATGACAGGTCTGCAGTAACTGAGACGGGCGTTGCAACCAATCCAACCGTCACAGAATGATTTTCAGTCCATTTAAATTACTAAGTGCAGATCCTGATGAGACAGCTCTAATGACATTAATTTTTGCCAATACCACTATACAGGCCTGTGGTGTTGAAAGGGTTAATTACGATATCCATATGGCCACTACAGGAGACCCACCTGGTAAGCGAGCTGTGCGGAGTGGCGGGCCACACGGACCAGGATCTGCAGTATGTGGATGACCAGTGGGGCCTGGGGCTGCATTGTCTCTAGGATGTACTGGAGTCGGGGCAACAGCGACATCCGCGACACCAGTGCCTATTATGGTGTACAGACGGGGTCAAAACTAAAATTACACGTGCACCTATAAAATGTTACGGGTCCACCTGTAAAATATACAGGTGGACCTGTACATTTATAGGTGGGCCTGTAAAATATACAGGTGCACCTGTAAAAGTTACAGGTTATTTTTTTACTGGGGAACCTGCAAATTATACAGATACACCTGTATATTTTACAGGCCCACCTGTAAATTTTACAGGTGGACCTGTAAATTTATAGGTCCACCAGCATATTTTACAGGTGCATCTGTAAAATCTTATAGGTGCACCTGTAATGTTAGTGTTGACCCCGTTCATACACCATAGCCTATAGTGTAACACATACCAGCTACATGGGGCTACACACAGGCAATGGATACTGGATTTATATTGAATACACAAATAAACATGTTTACAGAAGTTCATTCCCATTTGAAATGACAGCCCATATATCCCCACTGACCAATATGTTCCTCTTCACAAAATTTAATAAGCCGCTTTGCTGCAATGAGTCGCAAAATTTGATGACCCAGCTGACAAACAAGACCTGACAACATTTGTGACCAGCGCAACCCCAAATCAGCCTGTGTCTTTGCGGAGTCTAATCAGGGTCTACACTGTTCACCATTCCGTCAGTGAAGCAGTCTCATTGCCATGAGTAAAATGAAAACGAATACATGTACAGCGCTCCAGATACGTTTTGTATCTAAAGAGTATTATACCCCCACATTTCAACTTCAATGCGTATTTTACGTTTACAAATTAAATAGGAAACAAATGATGAAAAATAAAACAAATGTAAACATTTACTTAATATTTGAGCTGCAAAAAACAAACACTGTTTGCTTTTTGCAGCTCAACTAAGTAAATTTTCAACTTTGTTACAGTATTTTCACTACTCAATTTGAAAATCACATATATTTTCACATTGCTGAGTATTCCCACTTTTGATAATCAATGTGTATTCTGCTAAAATAAGTGCGTAAAATACGCCAATACACACCTATCTGGAACTCTCAATGTAGTCAAACCCTACAGCATGAACACATTCAACTTCAACAGGATCAAGATCTAAAATAATTGCAAATGTTGCCCAATCCCTTCTTCCCAACCGGCAGCCCATATATCCCCACTGACAAAGCTTTGCAAAATTGAATGCCCGATAAGCCGGTCACAATGTTTGGTTACCCAGCCAAGAAAAAGACCAATATTTGCAAACAGCACACCCAAAATCATCCCACGCCTTCGCACAGTCAGATCGCTATAGCCATCCACTACGGCAGCTGCGGCGCAATGCCACTATTTTAGCCCTGTTTTATTTGTTACTGGCTGTCGTGGCATTATTTTAGACACCGCTATGGGCCTGGATCAGGGCCTACGCTGTTCGTCTTACAGTCGAATCCTACCATGTGAATGTTCAATAGGACGAAGATCTACAAATATTACAAAGCCCCATTTTCTCAGTGGGCGGCTGCTATATCCCCACTGACCAGTATCAGGTACCGCTTCCTAATATCGGCATCATTCTCTGCAGAAAATGAATGTAGTCTAATCGTACAATTAGAATATTCAATAGACCTAGATTGTCACAAATGTCACCAACATCCCGTTTCCCAGCGGGCGGCCCCTATAGCCACACTGACCAGAATGAGGTCCCGCCTCCCAACATCAGCGTCCGTCTCCTGCCCCTTCTCCTCGTCCACGTCAGGCAGCTTGATCCCTAGGGCAGGCCGGACAGACGGGGCCTGACTCGGGATACGGTGACCATGGTGCCAGGGCAACACACGGTCCACGCTCAACTGGAAATATATGTGGCCAAGGTAGTAGGTTGTATGCCAGATTGTGATACAGACATTTTTAAACTGATTTCGAAGACTTGTAAATGATTTTAAAAGTTTAAAGTAACTGTAAACATAACTCTTATTGCAAGGCACATAAACATGCATTGGCTTATTTATGCCGCGCTTGACTGACTTAAGAGAAAACATAATAGTGGGCCATATAAGCAGAGTTCTGTATATAGCCACTTTAACCCTTAGACTGCTACACAAAACAATTGTTGTCTGCTGTTGCTTTTTATCTTGCCTTATTTCTCAATAAAAACATGGTTTGACAGCAAATGGAAATGATTCTGAAGTGCTGTCAAAGTATATTGTAAATTATTCTAAAGTGCTGTCAAAGCATGTTTTTGATGATAAAACAGAAAATACAAAATACACAGCAGACGACAAAAAAATTAAGATAGCGGTGTAAGGGTTAACAGGACATGCGGATTGCAATTCCGCTTGTGCTCTAAAATATATAGTAGAACTTGTTTATTTCAATCATCAGCTAGATATTTCACACAGTTTGATACAATGTATAGAAGAATCTCTCAAACATGTCTGGGTTAGAGGTTACACTGTAATTTCAGTATTATGAGCACTGCAGGACATATTTGTTCATGCCTATGGCGAGGATTATACTCCCCAACGTTTAGTATTGAAGTCTATCCACTAGACTATTGAGCCATTCCTTTGTAATCATGAACTAAAACCATTGCAAACTAGAGCAAGTGAGCAGCGGCTCATGGATACTGCATGGACCGACAAATAAAAACTTTAATGCAAATCTTACAGATGGACGGACGGACGAACAGACGAAATTTTGAAAACTTTATACCCCTAGACATACTTTGTGTGCCGGGGGTATAATTAATACAGTGACGGAAGTAAGCACTGTGAGGTTGTGCCTGTGTCCGGCGTGGCTGCAACTCGTACCTCGTCTGCCTGGTTGACCAGCAGGGTGTTGAGGGTGGCCACGGTTGCCATGACAACCGTCTCCACAGAGTCGTCGAGGGCCCAGCGCAGCAGGAAGATCACCCCGGCGTCCAGGATGGACGGCAGTATCGGGGTCATTATCAGGTCGGCCAGGTTACCTTCTTTCGCCTGCATTATCAAAGTGTAATGACTATCAATGAATATCCTTCTACAGTGATTGACATAAGCTTTGGTAGGCCACCAGGGGGCCATTTCACTAAACTTTGTGCAACTAAAATGTTCGTAAGTGCAAATTTATGATAGTCTGTACATTTCACATTAACAATATTTCTTGTAAACAATTATTGGATTTACATTTATTGAGCATAGGCTGCATGTGCAGCCTATGCTCAATAAAAGTAAATCCATCAATTGAAATTTCCAGACGATCCTAAATTTGCACTTACGAACATTTTAATCGTGCGACGTTTAGTGAAACGGGCCCCAGGACTCTTGAGCCAATTTTACAAGCCCCACAAACTATACATGTATCAGTCATTCTTAACCTGGAGCACAGGGGCCACATGGGTGGGCTATCGATTGAAAATATGGATTTTGACATATAAGCATATGACGCGTCAAGTCAGTCAGACTTCCGGTAACCAATATAGTAAGTAGCCGAAAACATTAATGCCAAACTCGGACAGACAGACGGACAGACAGACGGAGAGACAGGGTGGTGACTATACTCACCCTGAAGACTATTTTGTGGTACATAATAAACAAGATTTAGTGATTGGCTGAATGAGGTTTTACAAATATTCAACAAACACGGTAGTCATAAAAGGACAACGACATACCTGTTGTATGACGCGACCGAGGGTCTGTATAGCGAGGGTGCGCTGCTGGATATTGGAGCTCCGCGCCAGCTGGAATAGCTCCTCCAGGGAATAACCCGCCCGCTGCAATATGGCATGGCACAGTAACTCTTGCAATCTACTCCAGTACCGTCCGTCTGTGACGGACGGTACAGGAGTAGATTTCAGAAGTTACTGTTCGCAACTAACATAGGAGTTACTGTTTGCAACTAACATAGGACATGGTACAACTGTTGTAATATGGGACAGCAGATTACAATATTTGTTTCTCGTTACATAACAGTCGATCACTTTTAATGACAAAGTGAAAGTGAATGGGTTTAACGTTAATTGTTTAACTGTTCATTGCACATTAGCAATGTTTTCTTGCAAACAATTATTGGATTTACATTTATTGCATATGCAGCCTATGCTCAATAAATGTAAATCCATCAATTGAAATTTCCAGACGATCCAAAGTTTGCACTTACGAACATTTTAGTATTACAAAGTTTAGTAAAACGGCCCTAAGTTCAATAACTTCAGATAGTAACATAAAAGTAAGATCCATGAAACATGTTACATCCCAATACATACAGTCACTACAGAAGCACATATTCAACCTCCATCTCCACTGGTTGTCTGAGCTCTCCAGACAGTGAGAAGGACATGTTACATCCCAATACATACAGTCACTACAGAAGCACATATTCAACCTCCATCTCCACTGGTTGTCCGAGCTCTCCAGACAGTGAGAAGGACCACAAGAATCTCCAAGTTGACTAACAGTCACAAACTTACAGAGCCCCGCAGGGAATGTAGAATTCTTTTTTTATTATACCCACTTTTTTTGTAAAAAAAATATGGGTATATTGTTTTCGTCATGGGTGTCCGTCCGTCCGTACGTCCGTACGTCCCGTCACGTTTCTTGTAACTCGAAAAACTTTTTCACCTTCATACCTACGCGCCTGATATTTGGTATGTAGCTTCGTTATCATGTGCAGATGCGCAAAGTGAATTCGGATTTTTGATCCGACCCTCCATCATGGATTATCTCCCCCTTTCGGACTCAGAATTTCCCATTTTTTCCTTGTAACTCGAAAAACTTTTTCACCTTCATACCTACGCGCCTCATATTTGCTATGTAGCTTCGTTATCATGTGCAGATGCGCAAAGTGAATTCGGATTTTTGATCCGACCCTCCATCATGGATTATCTCCCCCTTTCGGACTCAGAATTTCCCATTTTTTCCTTGTAAACTCGAAAAACTTTTTCACCTTCATACCTACGCGCCTCATATTTGCTATGTAGCTTCGTTATCATGTGCACATGCGCAAAGTGAATTCGGATTTTTCATCCGACCCTCCATCATGGATTAGTTCTAGTTATTAATTTGTTTTCATGAAATAACAATTTGTTCCACGAGATAACAATTTGTTCCCTCAATTTAACAATTCGTTCCCACAAATTAACAATTTGTTCCCTCAATTTAACAATTTGTTATATTGCGGGAACAAATTGTTAATTTGTCAACCGCTGATTATTTGTGCAAAATCTGAATGTGTGTTGCCTATATACCTCTGGTTCATCGCCGTGGTGATGCAATCCAACATTGACTGGTACATCAGTGTCCACAGCCAGGAGGCGACCTTGAAAATCAAACCGGGCCTGCTGACCAGTCTGAAAGAAAGAAATACCAGTGGAAAAAAAATATGATTGGCAGTGAAAATCACCTGCCTACAATAAATTCATCAAACAGACACACTTTTATTTACAATTGCAAAATCCCGAATCAATTTAACCTCCCGATAACAGCCAGTTTTGCCACACTTTTATTTACAATTGCAAAATCCCGAATCAATTTAACCTCCCGATAACAGCCAGTTTTGCATCTTCTCATGTGTTGTCGTTGTATAGCAGTCATAAATAATCATTAACCCCTTAAAGTAACTGGAATGGATTTTGATATGTTAAGTTTTGAAACTACATTTTAATCCAATTGTCACAAAATGATTTTCAGACAAGTCCATTTATGAAAAGGGGGTGTTTTTATCTGAAAAATATGAAAATTACTTGCAAAAAGTGCAGATCCTAATGTGATGGCTCGTCACGAGCCAGCTCATCTGGATCTACACTCTTTGCCATTACCACTATGCAGGCCTGTGGTGTTGAAAGGGTTAATGCCAATGATATTTGAATGTCTGCAATTTGTGCACCAGTTCATGCTACAGTCCGTTTGTTATTTTATAACGGTCTAAGAATAATGGAGATTACATTTACGAGAGCAACAAACATGAACTCACAAATTCAGAGCAAAAATTATTTTATTCTAGGAAGAAATATAAATATATGGTTTCTGACAACAAAGGGTGTCCCAATGTTTATAGCGGTATTATGGTTGTACTGGTTTATCAAATTAACAATATATTTGGATACAATTTGTTTTGGGAAACCCCTATTTTATAGGGGTTTCCCAAAACAAATGGTGTCCGAATATGTATGGTTATTATGATTTGACTGGCTTATCACAATAACACATATTTGGATACAATTGTTTTGTAAAACCCGTATTAACAGGGGTTTCCCCATAACAAATTATGCCCAAATATTTAGTGTACCTTTGAGTCGCCCGTGGCCGGCTGGGGGAGATCCTTCATCCAGCGGAGTTTGTCGGGCTCCACCTTGTCCATGTGTACCCAGTCCTTGTCCACTGCCACCGGCAACTCACCATCTATATACACAAAAAATAACGAATGAAACTACTGTCTATTCCACGTTTTGCTGCCGACAAACTTTTGGCCATTAAACACATTAAATCCAAAATATATTTAAATGTAAGTACTTTTTCATCAATAATAAAGTCACCATCCCCAAAAAAAATTATTTGAGCAATTATGAAATTCAGTCAAATATTGATTTTATTGTGTAAAAACTATTTTCCTATGGGAATTTAACATGGGGGCTAAAAATAGATTTTTTGAAATAATTTTGGAATTTGTTGACAGATTTTCAAAATCTATCTTTTGTTTTCTTAGTTAAATCATTTCCAAGCTATTTCTCAATTTCCATTTTTTTTTTTACTCTTCCCCCACGTTTTCCACCTCTTTTTCCCCCATGTAAAATTGTTTTTTCGTTATAAAATCAATATTTGATGAAATTTCATCAAACAAACATTTTTGGGGGAGGGTGACTTTTTTGTTATTGGTGAAAAAGTACTTACATTTAAATATTTTATAGATTTAATGTGTTTAATAGCCAAAAGTTTGTCGGCAGAAAACGTGGAACAGACAGTAGAGCAAGTGAGGAAGGGCTTATGGATACACATGCAATTTACACAAAAAAATACAAGTGAAATTATACCCGACTTACAATTTTCTTGTGAAATGCAGGAAATGGAAATTGTCATCTGTTGTTAAATTTTTATATTTTATATTTTGTCTGCTTTCTCAATAAAAACATGATCTGACAACACTATAGAATCATTTCCATTGGAAATGATTCTAAAGTGATGGACAAACTTTAATTCAGCATTGTAAGGGGTGTCAATATTACAATATATGCATGTCGAGGTCAGCCAAATTTGGTTACAAACCATCAAGTAAAACTAAAAGTAAAAGTTATTGCGTGAACAAGCTGTGCCTGCTACAGCACACACACCCACCCACCCAAGGTGAATACATAATACATGTACGTCCATTTTTGTCAAACGGGTGTATTAAAATCTGTATTTCCAAGAAAATGTACTACAAAGGTACCTAGTGCGGACAGCCATTTCTGTAGCCTATTTCACCAACATTGCAAAGTATACTTTTCTAGCAAAGTATACTTTGAGGGAGAAATTTTCAATTATTTATTAATTTTTATTATATTGAATGTATTACATTATCACAGCCATTTTGGCTGTGATAATGTAATACATTCAGTATAATAATTCTGCATACTTTGAATCATCAAATATATGCAGTCGTTAGTTCTATATGAAATAATGCATTTCAGGAAAAATAAATGATTACTCCCTCAAAGTATACTTTGCTAGAAAAGTCTACTTTGCAATGTTGGTGAAATAGGCTACAGATTAATTGAATAACATGCTTTAATAGTAAAAGCAAATGTATTAAACAATCCAGTGGGCAACTTTTATGGAGATTGTAAACAGTAGACATATTTTACCTGTCATTGGTGCCTTTGTTTTCTTCCTCTGTGGCAAGCTGTCACTGTCCATTTCCATGGCAACACTTGGGGCTTCTTTCATGCTCTGTGACTTTCTTGTCTTTAGAAACTCAATCAGTTTTGGATCTAATGTACAGATTTATTATTCAAGTAAACAAGATACTAACAGAAAGCTGTCAGAAAACAATAGGTGGCAGATTGTGAGAAAAATGCTTAAAATTGTCTTCGCGTTATATACCATTTGTCATTTAAATCATAAAACCATGGGCTTTGAGCTTACTATGATATGCTAAACATTTGGTCAGTTTAAAGTGTGTGTAGTACAACGGAGCTCATGTCCCCTCCAGACTCGACACCTTGGGAGGTCCGGGAGGCCCCCAGGGTGTCCAGTCTGGAGGGGTTCCACTGTATACAATCCCTGGGAGACCCCCAGGGTGTCCATTCTGGAGGGGTTCCACTGCATACAATCCCTGGGAGACCCCCAGGGTGTCCAGTTTGGAGGGGTTCCACTGTATAATATCCATGGGAGACCCCAGGGTGTCCAGTCTGGATGGGTTCCAGTCTTATACCCATGGATTGCAGCAGTTTCCTCTGCTCAGTGAGGAGCTCGGCCTGTGAGAGGTCAGAAAGCTTGGTGACATTTTCCTGGTGAATCTTGGCTGCTTCGTCCTTCCCGAATGTGGCACTCAGTCCAGTGCCCTCGACAATTGTGGGACAACCATGCTCTAGAAGAAAAACACAGGCGTTTGCAATGTAATGCAATGGTGTACTAAAAACATAAAACACCAGTGTAATAAATATGCAAATGAGGCCTCTACAGAAAACACGCTAGGTGATAATTACAGCTTCAATGTATTGTGATGTACTTATGTAATGCATAGGATCTAACATTTGTGTTGGTTTGATATGAGATGTATTACTTAACAGTCTTACTGGGGTCCCACATGCCAGGTTACATTATAGGGAGACAGATAGTTTTGCATATTCTGAAGATTTTCAGGCAAAATAAACATTCAATTACCATTACCCCACATATTGATTGGCATTAGTATACATTTTATATCAGACGTAAATTTCCACACTGATATCAGGGGCGATAACCGTGTTTCCTTAAAATGTTATTTATTTTTATTAACCCCACCAAGTTATTGTGGGGGGAGGCATTATGTTTTACCCCTGTCCATCCGTGCGTCTGTGCGTCTGTGCATCTGTACATCCGTAAGGCAAACACATTTAAGTTTTCAATAACTCCTTAACTCCTTCATCAATTTCAATGATATTTGCCCACAATGTCTGTCTAGGGATGGTGCTATCTTTCGCATACGACCCACACCCGAACACCCAAGATCAATGTCACTGGGGACTTCTGTTCACCTTGTTTGTAAGGCAAATGTGTTTTAAGTTTGTTTAATGTTTTCTCAATAACTCATGAACTCCTTCACCAATTTCAATAATATTTGCCCACAATGTCTGTCTAGGGATGGTGCTTTGTTTCGCATATGACCCACACCCGAACACAAGGTCACTTGGGACTTATGTTCACCTTGTTTGTGAGGCAAATGCATTTAAATTTTTAATCTTTTCTCAACAACTCCTTCACCAATTTCAATACTATTTGCCCACAATGTCTGTCTAGGGATTAGCTTCGTAATAACGATGCCCTTTTACTATCAAGGCTGCAGATGGGGGCGAACACATTTTCTAGTTTGATGTGCAATGATCATACTTTCATAATCTGGCAAAATATTATTTTTTCAGGTGAAACATTTAGTTAGTATAAATAATTAAAAAAATATCATGCCCAATTTGCATATGAAAATAGCCTGATACCACCGCGAGTCACTATCAATATAATAAATATTACTAAATGAATATACAGTCGAGCACCAGTACCTCGAACATCAGTATCTCGATGGTATCCCCTATCTCGATGATTCGCTAAAGTCCCGAATTATATCCTTATTTGTTTAATGTAAATTTCCTCGGCTATCTCGAACATGCCCTATCTCGAACATTTTCTTTATCTCAACTGTTCATTCTGTCCCCATCGTATAAAAATACGTTAAAAATCACTTGGCTATCTCGATCACATAAACCCTTGGGTAAATCACCTAAGCGCCTGGCTGCCAAGATCAATTTGGTTAACACTAATTTTCAAAACCTATTATCAAACGAAACAAAATAAATTCACACCTGCCTGGGGTTGTTTGCTTAATTGGTCCACCTCGATTTGTTCGAATGTTTGACACGATTCATTAAGCATATCACGACATGCCACCTGACATTCTTAATGCCCACGGCATTCTTCACACAGCTGTATAGACGCCGGTGTACGAAGCAAGGGACGATCAAGGACTTCTTCACGAGATCCGACTGCGAGTGACGGTGTCAATTTCGTTTCGTTTAAAACATTTACTTTTCTGTTTCTTGTATTATTTGTTACTCATTATGTAAACACAACTTTATTTCCTTGTTAGTGAGTGACATATTGTCTATTGAATGCATGTATATAATGTATGTAATGTTCATATTGTTGTTTGTCAATTAATTGGTATATAAAATAATAAAAGCAACACATGTTTTGTTTCATTAATCCTTTATTGTTTACTCGTGATGTGATGGGTAACATGATTTGATATTTTTTTTGCGAAAATATTTGACCATGTCACTTCCTCGGTATCTCGAACCTAGTCCTATCTCGACTAAAATACGATCTCCCTTCAACTTCGATATACTGGTGCTCGACTGTATCTGTATAGCGGGCACTCATACTTTTTAGAACTGGTGGTATAGTGACACAATTATACACTTATTGAATTCCTATAAAGAACATTTTGTGCCTACAGAGTGGGCATGTACCTTTAATAAGTATCATATTAAATATTAGTATACAGGGTACATACCCACCCAAGACAGAGTGTAACCTATTCCATGCTGAACTAAATATCTTTACCATCTGCTTTCTTACCGAGTCACTAGATATCATCTAAATATCATCACTCGTGTAAGTTCCTCTATATACATGTAATAACCTATGTCGAGTTGCCTTAG
This sequence comes from Conchocele bisecta, assembly GCA_029237695.1. Lineage (NCBI taxonomy): Eukaryota > Metazoa > Mollusca > Bivalvia > Lucinida > Thyasiridae > Conchocele > Conchocele bisecta. Next base: position 10,193,664 of record CM055269.1, on the reverse strand, counting down.
AAATGTGTGGCAAATGTTTGTTTGTTTGTTTATTAGTGTTTAACGGCCTATCAACAGCTACGGTCATGTAAGGCCGGGCAAACGGGTTCGATCCCATTTTAACCTGCTGCATTGGGGGGAAAATCCCAAAATCAGAACAGAATATTTACATCAAGAACAAATATATTCAGCCCTGAAATTAGAATAACCTGACCTGGTGCCAGGTCCATACCACACCAAGTCACTTGGCACCTTCCCCTAAAATAGGATTACGAATCTCGTATTACTAACATAAGGGGATAACCAGATTCAACTGTCGCAAACAAAATGCCAAAGACATATGTGAGGGCCAAACCAGGTCTGCAGTCGGGATTCCGGTAAGGATGAACCCCGATCGTTAAATTACCCATCGCATGCTCCCACCTGCCACCCACTTGTGTGGCAAATGAATGCCCCCACTGGCAGCCAAAGAGAACGACATAAAAGGCCGGATGATTGTGGATTTGTGACAGCATGATAGAGGACCATCATTTCGGTGGCGTAATAAAGCTTTCTAAAATTAAATAATTCTTTCTAAAAGACCAGAACGGTTATTAACCCTTTCACCCCCAAGTTAACTGGAATGGATTTTGATATGTTAACTTCGCAACCAATCCAATTGTCATAAAATGATTTTCAGACTAGTCCATTTATGAAAAGGGGGTATTTTTGCTGTAAAAATATGAAAATTATTTGCAAAAAGTGCAGATCCTGCCGAGCCGTCTCATCAGGTTCTACACTGTTTGCCAATACCACTATAGAGGTATGTGGTGTTGAAAGTGTTAAACGCCAGCACAGTAATAACTTATTAACCAACCTTGGTTTGTCTGTTGCTCCTGTGGACCAGAGTGTAGTGAGGCACCTGGATCTACAACCACACCGAACTCCGCGGGATTCTTGGCAAACTCACGCGCAAATAGACTTGTCTTCTTGGGCTTGCCAGGCTCCGCGCCCTGTATGACATGTAAATTGAGTCTACAATTAATACTTAGTATAACATATAAACCGCGAACATGCGGACAACCGTAAGTAATTTAGCCCAACCCCCATGCCCGCCCGTATAATTGGACAAAACTCGGGAATATGGGTGAAGTGGGATACGGCATTATGAATTGTATTCCCAATTGACAATATAGAAAACTGGCACAGTCTCAACATTAACTGGAGTGATGTAGGTGTACAACAGCTGTAGTTGAACATGCTATACATTGCAGTGTCACACAAGATTGTTGACATTAGGGGGAAATAATGCATTATTTTCAGTAGTAGATTAAATGGGCTGAGAAACAGAACCTTAACCCTTTGAATCCAAAAGCCCGCTATAGCAATTTATGCCAACAGTGTAGATCCAGATGAGCCGGCTTGTAATGATCATGATCTGCACATTTTGAAAGTAATTTACATATTTTTGAGAACAAAAACACCCCATTTTCATAAATGGACTATAAACCTGAAAACCATAATTGTGACGGTTAGATTGGCTACAAAATTAACATATCAAAATCCATTACAGGTACTTAGGGGTGAAAGGGTCAAGATGTGTGTGACCAGCACAGCCCCAGATCAGCCGCGCAGTCTGAGCAGGGCCTATGCTGTTCACCATTCATTCATTCATGCCTATTGTTGTCAGCAAAATTATTAGACCGTAGTGCAACTGTGGGACCGTGCAGAATGATCAGGAACCATATTTGCAATTTTCTCATCTGGTGGCTGGAATAAACCAATACTTACCCGAGTATCTGTACGTGCCTTGTGTACAGAAGGGAAGGCCAGGCTGGTATATCTCGGCATGTGTATCGCAGCATTCCGTGTGTCCCGCTCCTGATAGATTAGAGCAATAAACACATGTTGTTATAACCTATAGGTGGTTTGCTCCTAGTAACAACACATGTATATCAATCATGCAGTGACAGTTACCGTAATAACCCTAAATATCTGGACACAATTTATATTGGGAAGCACAGACATGTATAAATATCTGTAGCCTATTTCACCAACATTGCAAAGTATACTTATCTAGCAAAGTATACTTTGAGGGAGAAATTTTCAATTTTAGGATAAATTTATTAATTTTTATTATACTGAATTTATTACATTATCACAGCCAATTGATAATGTAATAAATTCAGTATAATAATTCTGCATACTTTTAATCATCAAATATATGCAGTTGTTAGTTCTATATGAAATAATGCATTTCAGGAAAAATAAATGGTTACTCCCTCAAAGTATACTTTGCTAGATAAGTATACTTTGCAATTTTGATGAAATCGGCTGCTGGTTTCCTACAACAATGACCGTCTCAATAATTATAGCTGGCATGGTTTTATTGGTTTATTGCAATAACAAAGTATTTGGATACAATTTGATTTTATAGGGGTTTTCCGCAACAAATGTGCCTGAATATTTAGAGTTATTACGGTACTATGTGTAGATGTTGACAAGCCAAGGTAAATGAGAATTGGTATACATGTAGATTGGAAGCAAGAAATGATACCCTTTTATAGCTTTAACCCTTTGAACCTGAAAGCCGATAGTGGTTTATGCAAACAGCGCAGATTGAGATGAGCCGGCTCGTAACAAGTAATTTTCATATTTTTCAGAACCAAACTACCCCCTTTTCATAAATGAACTAGTCTGAAACAATTTTGTGTTGGTTGGATTGGTTGCAAAATTAACAAATCAAAATTGATTCCAGCTACTTAGGGGTGAAAGGGTTAAAGCTGTAACCAATCTTGTCAATCTAAAATGTGAAAAGATTTCCTTTCAATCTACATAATGTACCGTAATAACCTTAAATATTCGGACACAATTTGCTTTGGGAAACTCCTATTCCAAATACATTGTTATTGTGATTAAACCAGTACTGCCATACTAACCCTCAATATTGGCATGCTCACCGTTGCAGGGAAAACATATAAACTGGTATACCAGTCTACTGGTACTTACAATGATTTTGGTTAACACTGCTGCCATGTGCGTGTCATTTTCTGAAACCAATAGAACAAATTATTAATACCTCATTTTGGGGGCACAAGAAGAGTTCATACATGAATAAACTGCAGAACAGTTGAACATTTTAATCGACTTTAAAAATTTATAAAACGAAAAATACAATATTGAAAAGAAACTAGAAATGGACGCTTGTCGACAAGTGCATGTGTATCCCCCTCCCCAGATACACAAGTAGTTTGAAAAAAGGGTGATCGAGTTATGCTCCGGAGACAAAATCGGTGACGGACAAAGGGAGATAACTAAACAATTAGTGATGCAAGAGTTGTCATTCTTGCGCGACACACCTTTAGGGTCTATGCATGTGTGAAGCTACTGGAGCGCAGAATTATTTGTTAATAGTCCTATATTTATGTACATATATCTGCACAGGTGCACATAATGCCACAATATTTTCAACAGAATGTAAATAAAAATAATAATGCTCGCTACTGGAGCCGAGAATTTTTTTTAATAGTCCTATATTTATCTACATATATCTGCACAGGTCCACATACTGCCACAATATTGTCAACACAGTTTAGGTAAATGTAATAATTTAGCTGTATAAATTACCTGTAATAAGTTAGTGGTCAGTTAATTTTTTTTAAAAAGAATGTAAAAAAAAAAATAAAAAAAAATTTGAAAAAAAAAGTTGAAAAATAAAAAATAATAATACTTGCTACTGGAGCCCAGAATTTTTTTTTAATAGTCCTATATTTATCTACATATATCTGCACAGGTCCACATAATGCCACAATATTTTCAACACAGTTTACGGAAATGTAATATACAATTTTTTTTTTTTTAAATAATGCTCGCTACTGGAGCCCAGAATTTTTGTTAATAGTCCTATATTTATCTACATATATCTGCACAGGTCCACATACTGCCACAATATTGTCAACACAGTTTACGGAAATGTAATAATGTACCTGTATAAATTACCTGTAATAAGTTAGTGATCAGTTAAAAAATTGAAAAAGAATGTAAAAAAAAAAATGGAAAAAAAAATTAAATTAAAAAAAAGAAAAAGAATAATGCTCCCTACTGGAGCCCAGAATGTTTTTTAATAGTCCTATATTTATCTACATATCAAATACATATCAAATATACACAGGTCCACATATTCCCACAATATTTTCAACACAGTTTACGGAAATGTAATATAATCATTTACCTGTATAAATTACCTGTAAGTTGTCAGTGGTCAGTTGCACATGCTAGCACATGCACAGGTGAATAGTCTGTATATAGCACTTACCACCTTATGCTACTAGACAAAATTTGAAAAAAAAAATGAAAAAAAAAAAATGGAAAAAAAAAGTTTAAAAATAATAATGCTTGCTACTGGAGCACAGATTTTTTTTGTAATAGTCCTATATTTATCTATATATATCTGCACAGGTCCACATAATGCCACAATATTTTCAACACAGTTTACGGAAATGTAATATAATCATTTACCTGTATAAATTACCTGTAAGTTGTCAGTTGCACATGCTAGCACATGCACAGGTGAATAGTCTGTATAAAGCACTTACGACCTTATGCTACTAGACAAAAATTGAAAAATAATTTGAAAAAAAAAAATGAAAAAAAAAAAAAATGAAAAAAAAAAAAAATGAAAAAAGAAAAAAAAATGAAAAAAAAAAAAAGAAAAAAAAAAAAAAAAAAAAAAAAAAAAAATTAAAAAAAAAAAAAAAAAAAAAAAAAAAAAAAAAAAAAAAAAAAAAAAAAAAAAAAATTTAAAAAAAAAGTTTAAAAATAATAATGCTTGCTATTGGAGACCAGATTTTTTTTTTTTTTTAATAGTCCTATATTTATCTACAAAAATCTGCACAGGTCCACATAATGCCACAATATTTTCAACACAGTACCCAATGTAGTGATTTACCTGTATAAATTACCTGGTCAGCAGTGGTCAAGCACTGGACATCTGCACATGCTAGCCCATGCTAGCACATGGTTCTCCCAGTTTCTATTGTTCTCTCTACAGGTAAGGTATGTACAGAGCACACGAGAAAAGGTATACAGAGCAGACGGAAAAACAGGTCTTCATGCATTATTGTCCAGTTTGTAGAGTGCGCAAAACAAAAAAGGGAGATAACTCAAAAATTAGCTACGCAAGAGTTGTCATTCTTGTGCGCGACACACCTCCGGGTCGTGGTCTATGCATGTGTGAAGTTTCATGAAAATATTCCAAAGGGTGGTCGAGTTATGCTCCGGACAGGAAATCAGTGAGCGAAAACAAAAAAGGGAGATAACTAAAAAATTAGCTATGCAAGAGTTGTCATTCTTGTGCACGACACACCTTCGGTTCGTGGTCTAATTGAATGTGTTAAGTTTCAAAAAAAAATTCCAACGGGTGGTCGAGTTATGGTCAATCAGTGCGCAAAACAAAAAAGGGAGATAACTAAAAAATTAGCTATGCAAGAGTTGTCATTCTTGTGCGCGACACACCTTCGGGTCGTGGTCTATGCATGTGTAAAGTTTCATGAAAATATTCCAAAGGGTGGTGGAGTTATGCTCCGGACACGAAATCAGTACGAGAAACAAAAAAGGGAGATAACTCAAAAATTAGCTATGCAAGAGTTGTCATTCTTGTGCGCGACACACCTTTGGGTCGTGGTCTATGCATGTGTGAAGTTTCATGAAAATATTCCAAAGGGTGTTCGAGTTATGCTCCGGACAAGAAGTGTCTGCGGCGGACGCGGACGCGGACGCGGCGCGCTGTCAAATCCATAGTATCCCCCGACGGAGTCCGGGGGATACAATTATCAATGTGTTAACTTTCTACTTATTCCGAGACGTTCTGCTTTCTTGTGACCAACCAAATTGTTATTTGGAAGCTACGTCCCTTGTTGCAACCCCGGAACCCCCCCCTCCAGATCCGCCCGCGATCACTTTGAAATAATTGGGTTAGAATTATAACTATACCTCATTTAAGGTACATGCCCACTCAGTAGGCACAACATATTATTTATAGGAATTAAATAAGTGTATAATTGTGTCACTATTCCACCAGTTCTAAATATTATGAGTGCCCGCTATACAGATATAATCATTTAGTAATATTTATTTTACTGATAGTGTCTCACGGTGGTATCAGGTTATTTTCATATGCAAATGAGGCATGATATTTGTTTAATTATTTATACTAATTAAATGTGTCACCTGAAATAATATTTTCAACAGATTATAAAGAATGATCATTGCACATCAAAAAAATAAATACAGAGAATCAATAGTAATGTCAATTAACATTTTAGGGAAACACGGTTATCGCCCCTGATATCAGTGTAGAAATTTACGTTTGATATAAACTGTATCATAATGCCAATCAATACGTGGAATAATGGTGAATGAATGTTTATTTTGCCAGAAAATGTCTCCGACAGATGTCTCTGATATAAAGACATTTTGTGCCTATTGAGTGGGCATGTACCTTTTTAAGTTATTAAGAAATGAAAGGTGCTACTAATGTACGTACATGGAATATCACTATAACTATCGCCTCTGTGCCGATCAACGAGGGGATAATAATGTTGTTTATGCCTATAATAATGTCCACATACTGTCCAGCAGCTCCTCCGGGTCATATGTGCCCCGTGCGTGGCCCGGTGTTGCCGGGGACTGACCATCCTTGACCGCTCCACGCTTCTCTTGTGCTGCCTTGAAACGAGACTTCTTCACCGGTGTATCTGCACCAGCTGTCGGAGGTTGGGAGGGCAATCCTGAAGTCATACATGTGAGAGAGAACTAGATTTGTTCTGATGGCAATTATTTCATATAGTGATTCCATATTTTATGTACATCTTGGTGCCGTTTTCTTGTTTCGAGGTAGAACCAATAATCCATTAAACTGTGTTTATTCCATTGGATGACAGTCCAGGTGTTACATTTATAATGGTATATCGTCATTTCATATATTTTATTTCCACTTCAGAGGACCAGGGGTCTCAGAAATGTAATTTCCGTTGCGTACATTGACCGGTACATGACATAAATATAGCTTTACAGTTTTTTCTTTCCAACGGCATTATACATAAAACTGAAGGGGTATCTATTAACAACAAGAGCTGTAGGAGAACAGCATAGCTCGACTACGAGGGTTGTCGATGTACACATAGCTTGACAAACAAGGTGGCTGCGGCCTGCATAAAAACCTTAACCAAGGTTGACTAAAAAACTTAACCAAGTGAAATTAAGTAAGTAATTCAAGGTTAAATGTAGGTCAATGACAGATATAGGTCAGGTGTTATTGATGTACATCACTAGGAGATGAAGTTTTCCAAGTATGGTTGCTGTAGGCCCAGGAGTATTCCATATACAAGCGTGACTAAAAACCTTAACCAAGGGGAAATAACTAAGTAATCCAAGGATAAAAGTAGGTCAAGGTCAAATATAGGTCAGGGATTATTGATGTACATCACTAGGAGATGAAGTTGTGCAAGTATGGTTGATGTAGGCCCAGGAATATTCCATATACAAGCTTGACTATAAACATTAACCAAGTAATTCAAGGTTAAATGTAGGTGAAGGTAAAATATAGGTCAGGGGTTATTGATGTACATCCCTATGAGAAAAAGTTATCCAAGCATGGTGTCTGTATGCACAATAGTATTCCATGTAGAAAGCTTGACTAAAAACCTTAACGAAGGTTGACTAAAAACCTTAACCAATGGGAATTAAGTAAGTAATTCAAGGTTAAATGTAGGTCAAAGTCAAATATAGGTCAGGGGTTGTTAATGTACATCACTAGGAGATACAGTTGTCCAAGTATGGTTGGTGTAGGGCCAGGAGTATTGCATCTACAAGCTTGACTAAAAACCTTATCAAAAGAGAATTAAGTAAGTAATTCAAGAGGAAATGTAGGTCAAGGTCAAATGTAGGTCAAGGTCAAATATAGATCAAGGGTTATTGATTTACATCCCTAGGAGATGAAGTTGTCCAAGTATGGTGGGTGTAGGGCCAGGAGTATTCCATATACAAGCTTGACTAAAAACCTTAACCAAGGAGAATTAACTAAGTAATTGAAGAGGAAATGTAGGTCAAGGTCAAATATAGATCAGGGGTTATTGATGTACATCCCTATGAGAAAAGGTTGTCCAAGTATGGTGTCGGTATGCACAATAGTATTCCATGTACAAGCTTGACTAAAAACCTTAACCAAGGTTGACTAAAAACCTTAACCAAGGGGAATTAACTAGGTAATTCAAGGTTAAATGTAGGTCAAGGTCGAATATAGGTCAGGGGTTGTTGATGTACATCACGAGGAGATAAAGTTGTCCAAGTATGGTTGGTGTAGGGCCAGGAGTATTCCATCTACAAGGTTGACTAAAAACCTTAACCAAAGAGAATTAACTAAGTAATTCAAGAGGAACTGTAGGTCAAGGTCAAATATAGACCAGGGGTTATTGATGTACATCCCTATGAGAAAAGGTTGTCCAAGTATGGTGTCTGTATGCACAATAGTATTCCATGTACAAGCTTGACTAAAAACCTTAACCAAGGGGAATTAACTAAGTAATTGAAGAGGAAATGTAGGTCAAGGTCAAATATAGACCAGGGGTTATTGATGTACATCCCTATGAGAAAAGGTTGTCCAAGTATGGTGTCTGTATGCACAATAGTATTCCATGTACAAGCTTGACTAAAAGCCTTAACCAAGGTTGACTAAAAACCTTAACCAAGGGGAATTAACTAAGTAATTCAAGAGGAAATGTAGGTCAAGGTCAAATATAGACCAGGGGTTACTGATGTACATCCTTAGGAGATGAAGTTGTCCAAGTATGGTGGGTGTAGGGCCAGGAGTATTGCATATACAAGCTTGACTAAAAACCTTAACCAAGGGGAATTAAGTAAGTAATTGAAGAGGAAATGTAGGTCAAGGTCAAATATAGACCAGGGGTTATTGATGTACATCCCTATGAGAAAAGGTTGTCCAAGTATGGTGTCTGTATGCACAATAGTATTCCATGTACAAGCTTGACTAAAAACCTTAACAAAGCTTGACTAAAAACCTTAACCAAGGGGAATTAACTAAGTAATTCAAGAGGAAATGTAGGTCAAGGTCAAATATAGATCAGGGGTTATTGATGTACATCACTAGGAGATGAAGTTGTCCAAGTATGGTGGGTGTAGGGCCAGTAGTATTCCATATACAAGGTTGACTAAAAACCTTAACCAAGGCGTGACGGTGACGCCGACGCCGACACCGGGGTGACAACATAAGCTCTACTTACTCTTCGAATAGTCGAGCTAAAAATGTCAAGAATAAGGTAAACTAATTGTATTAGTTTGACACAGAGCAATTTAGTAGCAAGACATGGAATTTATCATTTATGGTAACCCAACAACATGTATTTAATAAGAATCAGTAAAGTTAAACAAAACAAAATAGCTTGGCATTTAAAAAAAATGTCGTGTTTTACCACATGTACCAAACATCGTTTTAAGGCTACATTTAATTAATAGCACAGCCTCCAAAAATATGGGCGTAACGGAAATGATTTATGTAACGGTAATGACAAAATGTAACGGAAGTGACTCCATTTATTCAAAATACTAATACATATTTATATTTTGCATATGCTGTACAATAACTTCAATTTAATGTTTACTTTTAAGGTGATTGCCAATAGAAACCCACTCCTCGAAGCTGTGTCTGTATATTGTTCTTTCAGAGCTTTTACTAATTAAATCTTGATATATAAATGTTGTAGGTCTGAATAAATGTGCCACTACTGACTGACAACTGATGGGACTGGGCTTAGATCTAATTGACGCATGAACTGACTGGTCAGTTTCGTAATTTATCATTGCTGCTACACGATCGTTATTTCCGTTACACAATTTTGTAACAGAAATTGTTTTTCTTAAAAAAAAATCCTGTTTTTCACCCCTCTGTATACAACGCATTATGAAGGTAGAATATGCCAATATAACGTTGTAAACAGGTCTATCCACACATTTTGGTTGCAGCCGACCTACATACATATGGACGTATAAACCCCGAACAATAATGATGCATGTAATGTGTAACCTTAAAATTCCGAATACATACCGTCCACATTCTCGGCAATGACTGAAGTTGTGTTACACACCGTGTTTATTTATAGATGGCGCGCCAATAAACAGTGTTCATTGCATTAGTAGCTGAGAGCAGGAAAGGGAGGTTACTCTGATTTTATATTTGTTGTTCAGTATAACGGAAATGATTCGATTTCGCGGGACAGATACATTAACGTCAGTATTTTTGAGAATAAAAGGCAAATTTATTGCAGAATAACTTTAATGTAAATGCTAAACTATTTTAATTCAGATGTAATATACAGGGATCCTCTAGATTATCGGACAAAAATGGCATTTTTTATGATATTTTTCTTAAAATAGCAGCTACGGGCATAATATTTTCACATAACAATCGTCGGTTCTTGCTTTCTCAATGCATGCAAACTATTTAGCAAACTGTGCCATCTTTTTCAACTAAAAATTGAGTCAGATCATCAGTTGTAAGATTGCCCCAAAATTAACATCGACAATCAGTTATCCAGACAAATGTATAACCGTCTTATAACTTGTATTCTCACATTAAAATCATAATATTATCGCATGAAAACCAGTCTAAACAGCATTGTGTAGTTTTGCAGAAAAAACAATCACCATTCGCTTCTTGGAAAACATCGTATTTATATGATTTATTGTATGTATACAAAACTCTGAAATGACGTAATGGGCGCACTCGATTGGAAGCCCCCGCGCGACTTTTGACATTGTAAACAACTTGTGGACAGAGTTGTTTTCAGCAAATTTTACTAAAATGTTTACCGTGGCAATATATTCTTCACACTGGCATGGAAACAGCAAGCACCCGAGTGACTTAGATGTGTTGTTTGCAAAATTGGATCAAATGAATGTGTTTAATTAACAGGTATTTTCATTTGTCCAATAAACTGATTGTCCGGATAACTGGTATGACCCCTATATAGCAAAGAACAAATGGACAGATTTGAGAATTACAGGTTTGTAAACTGTGCCGGTTGATGACCGGGACATGCCCATTTGGTGCACTACACGTATGACAACAACAGAAAATAGTGACTAAACACACATAACAAGAAGTGGAACTACTGTTTTCTTAACCCTTAGACCGCTACTCACAACAATTGTCGTCTGCTGTTGCTTTTATATCTTGCCTTATTTCTCAATAAAAACATGGTTTGACAGCACTTCAGAATCATTTCCTGTCAAAGCATGTTGTAAATTATTCTAAAAAGCTGTCAAAGCATGTTTTTGATGATAAAAATGGAAAATAGAAAATAAACAGCAGACGACTAAAAAAATAAGATAGCAGTCTAAGGGTTAATGGAGTGGTATTACATGTATACATATATTTCTTTACTGAAAAAAATACTAATGTTCCTTATAAATTGTGTGATTTGTCAGTAAATTACCGGGACACCAGATGAACATAAAATACAGAATCACTGATACATGAAACTCGACACATGGAGCTACCTGTGAAGTAGACCCAGATCAATGCAAATAAAAAACAAGAGGCGATGGGATAAAATTGATCACTCGCCCTATCAACCAATTTGGACCACTTCGTGTGAGTGACCATTATAAACAACAAGTAGTTCACTCAATCTATGCATAGGTGGTAGACTGACACAAAACAAATTCCCAATAAAAAAAAGTCCATACATTCTATACATAGAGCATAGTACTGCACAAAACCAAGTGGGTGGGGTAATGGACATTCTTTTTGTGTCACAGGTCCGAGTCTTCCACCTGAGAATATACGGTTAATAGACATGATTTCTACTCACAATTGGCCAGTGGACAAGTGTTAATTTTGCACCCTGCACAGTTTGCCATTCAGTGAGTGAAAACCATGTCATGTTTCTACATAGATCACAGTCTTATCCAGTAGCCTATTTCACCAACATTGCAAAGTATACTTATCTAGCAAAGTATACTTTGAGGCAGAAATTTTCAATTTAAGGATAAATTTATTAATTTTTATTATACTGAATTTATTACATTATCACAGCCATTTTGGCTGTGATAATGTAATAAATTCAGTTTAATAATTCTGCATACTTTTAATCATCAAATATATGCAGTCATTAGTTGTTTTCTTTTGACATAATGAATTTCGGGAAAAATAAATTATTACTCCCTCAAAGTATACTTTGCTAGATAAGTATACTTTGGAATTTTGATGAAATCGGCTACTGGTGCTACTGTACACTAGCAGATCACAAGCTTGACTGGCCACATACTGTCATAAGCCTCTTCTCTGGACAATTATACCTCATTATTCACTTATAAAAAGGAGCTTACTGAGTTTGCAATCAGTGTAGCCCCAGATCATTCTGCTCATCCATACACACTGGCCTGGCATGAAAGACCCAAAATGCATACAACAAACAATATATAGAGAATCTTACACGAGTGACGATTTACTATGATATTTCTTAAACAAGTTTACTGATTTCATAAGAAACGAGGCTATGTCAAGTTTCTTATGATATCAGTCAACGACTTTAAGAAATATCATATTAAATCAAGACAAATGTTTGATTATATTTATTGCATAAGCACAGCACAACATGATAATGTAATGAGCTGTAATGACCACCTACCGTGTTTTCTGTACCGACCTCATTTGCATATTTATCATATTTATTACACTAGTGTATTATGATTTTTATTACACCGAGTTATTACACTGTGAACATATATTTTATGTAATGACGATACTTATTACGGTAGGTTGCAGGAATGTGCTAGCTGGTCATGAGAAAGACTGGTCACATAAGCCATAAGGCCCATTTATCACACCACATATGAGAAACGCCATGTGATTTCGCGCCGAAGAACATGTGCGATTTTTCATGAATATACTTACAGAAACAGGGATATTTTCTGCAAATAGCGTTGGAAGATTACGAAATTTTCCGTAAATGACGTTGAAAGTTTACGAACGTTTCATAGCAAATGCGGAAGAGTCCGCATTTGCTATGAAACTTTCGTAAAATTTCAACATCATTTACGGAAAATATTGCAATTTTGTAAATATTGTTCACAAGATATCGCGCATGATGTTAGATACAAAAACACATGGTGTCTCTCATATATAATCATCAGTTACCTGTCATTTGTACAGTATCTTTATCAAGCTGGTTCCCTGTTTCATCTGGAGCTGGTTCCTGTTTCCGTTTATCCCCACACTTGGACACAGTGACGGACACTGGTGCATTCTGCGCGAGGAATTGTCGCTGGAACTCCAGAAGGTCATCCTCAGTTTCCCCGACCTTTGGCCTCTTCAACATCTTTACACCTAATAAATACAGTGGAACCTCTCTAAACCAGACACCCTGGGAGTCCCCAGGGTTTCCAGCTTAGAGATGTTCACTGTAAATCAGATAGGATGGTAAATTATGTACGTTTCGCTTATTTGGAACCAAATTCTTGGACATTTCAGGCCATGTTAAAAAATTAGCTGATTCCAGATAACATGCTTGAACTTTTCTGACAATGACAGAGCTCCAGATAAGCTGTGTATTTGCTTAAATACCCAATTAAAATTGCCAAAACCCCAATTGAAATCAGAATTAGCGAGTATCAAAAAGCAATACAAATTTCATGGTACCTTTATCATGCTGCAGAAAAAAATAAACAGACCACAAATATAGCATATTTTTCTGATTTTCTAAGAAATCACATCTTGGTATTTCATTAGAATTGTCTCCAAGGAGACAATTCTAATGAAATGCCAAGACTTGTTTTCATTTCGAAGCAAACTATTCAATAATTGCTGTCTGTTGATGTGTAAACAATAGTGTGATTTTATTTTACTCAATTAAAATTTGGAAATACCCAATTGCTTAAGAAATGATGGAGTGACAATACTCAATTACTAATTCCTTATCTGTAGCCCTGCAATGATATGGATATTTTCGACCATATTAATGTACAATAACTTTTAATTAACCAGGTACGGTAATTATTAAATTATTAACAACCAATGTTATCACCACACATGATGAGCACAGCTAATTATCAATGCATTATACTTTATAAAACTGATAATACAACATTTAACTCGAAGACTGTAACCCAAATTTCTGTCTGTAACGCAGGGTGAAAGTTGCCCTGCGTTACGGACAAAATATTTGGGTTATAAAACATAGTATACCAAAAAACTTTTAACCAAAAACGTTAACTAAAAACTTTAATTAACCCGGACGCACGTGCACACAGCCAATGTGCCGACTATATCTATAACCAGACAAGGCAAACCAAGTCCCGATATGGGGGTCAGGGAGCATTCCCCCGCCATCACCCCGGGGATTTGTTATGCTCCCGCCACCGAATGGTGAGGTGGGCATATAGTATTATCGGCATCTGTACATCCCGTCCCATACGTCCCGCTAGGGTAAATTACATTTCATGTACATGTAGCCTCTTCATATTTCACACACGAGTTCCTCTGATGCTGTGACAAATCCACGATCCTCGGGCCCCCGCTAAACCCAAGGTCGAGGTTTCATACTCAGTGCATTCAAAACCTTAACGCTGGTGTAACTTTCTTGCACGGATCTGCTTGATATTTCACACACGCATTGCTCTAATGGTTCTCTACTGCCCTGTGACAAATCCATGATTTTCCCGCTCCCGCAAAACCAGGGTGAAGGTTACAAACTTGGTGCCTTCCAAACCTTAACTCTAAGGTAAATGTCTTATAATTAATTTTCTTTTGCATGGATCTGCATGATATTTCACACATGCATCACTCTAATGGTCCTCTACCGCCCTGTGACAAATCCACAATAGTCCCGCCCCCGCTAAGCCCAGCATCAAGGTCACATACTTAGTGCGTTAGAAACCTTAATGCTCGGGTAAATTTCTGTTTCCTTGCATAGATCTGCTAGATAATTCACACACAAACATGGATGAAATGGTCTGCTTTCATGCTGTGGCAAATCCATGCTTCTCTGGCCCTCTATGTTTTCAAATGGGCTTCATTTTCTTTGGTTGCCAGCGTGGGCATTAACATAAAGAATTTACCGCCTCATCTGCCTTATCCTAGTTACGGTACTGCATATTATCAAATTATCAAATTGTGATCACTGTACTATTTTTATTAACAAATTGATAGCATAAATGGTCAGAAATAATCAATTATTTGACAGTATGTAGTATATTATATCGATAATTTACAAGAAAATGTGGCCTGTCAGCACACACATGCAGATTGGAGAAACAGTCAAACTCCGAGTGACTTCTAAACCAGACACACAGACAGACACACAGTCCGAAAACAAAATGTCTCCTGGTTCTACAAAGACCAGGGGCATTTAAAGTGGTCCAAAACGTCCAAAGGAAGCGCCCCGAAATAACCATGTAGTAAGATGGGTTCTCGAATTATAAATAATCATGCTGCAATGGGTTAAATAATCTAATAGTGGTATAATTGATGATATTTATATGAATATCTATTTATTCTGCAACTACTAATATTGCAAGATGAATATGAAAATAAAATGACGAAATTTAATTTCATTTAATGGTGTTTAAATGACTGGAGAAATTTAAATACACCTGTGATTGATGATAATTATGGTAAAATAAATTATTGTCTTTATCAATATTAGATTTGCATATTAGTAAGCATCTATACACGAGGTAGATCGTTATTGTGAATTGACAGAGCTCTGAAAAATCCACAAAAAAATATGGTACAAAACGTCCAATGAAGGTGATCTGAAATGTCCAAGGAAGTGGTTCAATACATCTTGGTCCGAAAGGTAATGGTGTCGTTATTGGGACCTACCCGTCAGCGCGGATTCGGCCAATCCTCAAGGTGTCGACGGGTGGGTCCTGGTAACGACAAAATGTCACTGTCCAAAATGTCCAACACCCAAACAGGGGTCCCGGGTTCGAACTCCAGGCTATGAGCACATTGTTCTCACCCTTTACCTCTAAGGTTCCTCCATGATGATTTCTGGGCTCAGCACTCCAGATAAGGAATTAGTAATTGAGTATTTTCACTCCATCATTTCTGAAGCAATTGGGTATTTCAAATTGTGTACACATCAACAGACAGCAATTATTGAATTAGCTTTGCTTCGAAATGAAAACATATCTTGGCATTTCATTAGAATTGTCTCCTTGGAGACAATTCTAATGAAATACCAAGATGTGTTTCCATGAAAAATAAGAAAAATATGCTATATTTGTGGTGTGTTTATTGTTTTCTGCAGCATGATAAAGGTACCACAAAATCTTGCAGTGATTCTTCGGTTACTTGGATTGGTTCATTCTTGCATAGTGTATACCGGTAGAGCATATTTAGGGTACAAGTTTGTGGTTCAAATGTCACAGTCGGTAAGATATACATATATATCATGGTTAAAACTGGTATATAATATTATGGTTCCAGCACTGGTCCAGCTTTGACTTGAAGTCATTTGTGTCTTTAGCATTCACAACATATTCAGGGAGTGAATTCCAATCGTTGATTATTCTTTGAGAGAATTGATGTAAACGGAATGATGTTGTACAGCGTGGTTTAGCCAGCTTATATCCATGCCCACGGGTCGTAAAAAAATATTTCTGAAGGAATGTCTTCTAAACCACAAATTATTTTAAAAGTCTGTATCCACTCTTCTCCTTCGGTGAGATAACGTTGAAGCTTCAGTTGTTTCAATATGTCTTCATATTTGAGGTCCTTTAGTTGAGGTACAATTTTGGTTGCCCATTTATGAACTGTTTCAACAGTAATTATGTCTTTTCGCAAGAAAGGATACCAGATTGTATTTCCGTATTCAATGTGGTCGTTCCATGGCTTTATAAAGCATAATAAATGAGTCCTTTTCAATATAGTCAAAGGATCGAACAATCAATGAAAGTATGCTGTTAGCTTTATTAACCTTGGGTGCAATATGGCTACTGAATTTAAGGTCTTGTTGGAATATAAGACCCAAATCCTTCTCTTCAGTTACAGCTTCTAAATTTACAGAGTTCATTGAGTACAGATGTTCTCGGTTCTGGCGACCATAGTGAATAGCTTTGCATTTCGGGACATTAAAACGCAGTTGACATAGATTTGTCCAAGAGCATAAAGAGTCTAAGTCTTGTTTAATTACATCATAGTCACTGTCTTTTGAATACAACTTTGTATCATCAGCGAATATTTTAACTGTGCTATTAACTACTTCAGGTGAGTCATTTATGTAAATGATAAATAGTATGGGAATATAAATTAACAAGAAACGAGGCAAAGCCACGAAGGCCAGGTTTTTTCCAAGCATAGACACTTGGATAACATAATTATACCCACTTTTTGTAGACTAGATGGCCGTGGCCTGCATATCGCGCCTTGGGGCGAGGCATGGACACTAAAAAAATAGATATAGTAGATGGAAAAACTTGTACCAAAAAACTTTAACCGGACACACGGACGAACGGACGGACGTATGCCAAAATGCCGACGATATCGCGCTTTCCGCAAGCAGGTGTGACAATGATGATAAACACCCATGTGAAGTATCAAGGTATTGGGTGAAGCAGTTGCAGAGATATAGTACACGAAAAAACTTTAACAAAAAAATTCAAAGTAATTTGAACTTGACATAGGGCACAGGATCAGGCTTTCCGCAAGCAGGTGCGACAATGATGATAAACACCCATGTGAAGTATCAAGGTATTGGGTGAAGCAGTTGCAGAGATATAGTACACGAAAAAACTTTAATTTAACAAAAAAATTCAAAGTAATTTAGACCTTGACATTGGCACAGGATCGCGCTTCCGCAAGCAGGTGCAACAATGATGATAAACACCCATGTGAAGTATCAAGGTATTGGTTGAAGCAGTTGCAGAGATATAGTACACAAAAAAACTTTAACAAAAAAAATTTCAAAGTAATTTGACCTTGACATTGGGCACAGGATCACGCTTTCCGCAAGCAGGTGTGACAATGATGATAAACACCCATGTGAAGTATCAAGGTATTGGGTGAAGCAGTTGCAGAGATATAGTACACGAAAAAACTTTAACAAAAAAAATCAAAGTAATTTGACCTTGACATTGGCCACAGGATCGCGCTTTCCGCAAGCAGGTGCGACAATGATGATAAACACCCATGTGAAGTATCAAGGTATTGGGTGAAGCAGTTGCAGAGATATAGTACACAAAAAAACTTTAAAAAAAAAATTCAAAGTAATTTGACCTTGACATTGGGCACAGGATCGCGCTTTCCGCAAGCAGGTGCGACAATGATGATAAACACCCATGTGAAGTATCAAGGTATTGGGTGAAGCAGTTGCAGAGATATAGTACACGAAAAAAAACTTTAACAAAAAAATTCAAAGTAATTTGACCTTGACATTGGGCACAGGGGCCGCACGGTTGGGGGTTAGAATGAACATATGGATGATGATAAACACCCATGTGAAGTTTCAAGGTAATGGGCGAAGCAGTTGCAGAGATATAGTATAACGAAAAAGTTTTAACCAAAAAACTTTAACCAGACGTACGTTAAAAAGTTAAAAAAGAAAATGGCTAAGTCAATTACGTAGAAATAATAGGTGACGGTAAAAAAATGGTCACATGTTGGATAGTTGTATGTGGTAGGCACCCCTTGGTTATGAAGCTGTGAAAGTTTGGTGGTCCTAGGTGGTACAGTACCAAAGAAATGGACTTAAACACGAAAACTTAACATTGTAAACGCGAAAACTTAACATTGAAAATGGCTAAGTTGAGTGCGCGGAAAAAATGGGTGAAGTTAAAAAAAAAAGTAACATGTTGGATAGTGATATGTGGTGGGCACCCCTTGATTATGAAGCTGTGAAAGTTTGGTGGTCCTAGGTGGTACAGTAACAAAGAAATGGACTCAAACACGAAAACTTAACATTGATTGTGGACGCCGCCCGCCCGCCCGGCTTTCGCCAATCCAATAGCCTGGATTTTTTTTCAAAAAACCTGGCTAAAAACGTAATACCACATGATGATATATACCGTCTTAATTTAAATTGTATTATATTAGCCGCATTTTAGCCGTATTCGTATTTTTCGTTAATGATTTTTATATGGAACATCAAATAACAACTTCAAGCGTATTTGAAGCATAATTATACCTCGTTGATTGGATAGCAGGAATACAATAGGGGGGGGGGGGTGTTTACCACGTGATCCCACATGGGGGCATTTCAGTGGTAGGAAACTGCAGTACCCGGGCGACATAGCCCAGGTACCCCTAAAATATGTAAAAATTTCCAAGTGTGTGAGCTTGTGACCTTGACTCTGGGCTTAGCGGGAGCGGCATGAACGTGAATTTGTCACAGGGTGGTAGAGGTCCATTGGAGCAATGCATGTGTGAAATGTGAAGCTGATCCGAGCAAGGAAATAGAAGTTATAACCAATTTCTCTGATGTTAAGTTTTGTAAAGATACTAAGTATGTGACCTTGACCTCGAGAATTTGTCACAGCACGATAGTAGAGCCTTAGAGGAATGCATGCATCAAATATTAAGAATTTTCGATGAAAGAAATAGAAGTTATAAATAACATATTTCTCTGTTAAGTTTTGTAAAGAGACTAAGTATGTGACCTTGGGATCAGCGGGGGTTGGACGGTCGTAGATTTGTCACAGCATGATAGTACAACCTTAGAGGAATGCACAAGTGAAATAAAAAGAATTTTCAATGAAGGAAATAGAAGTTATAACTTATTTCTCTGATGTTAAGTTTTGTAAAGGACTAAGTATTTGACCTTGGGATCAGCGGGGGTTGGACGGTCGTGGATTTGGCACAGCATGGTAGTAGAGCTTTACAGGAATGCATGTGTGAAATATTAAGCATTTTAGACCAAGGAAATAGAAGTTATAACCTATTTCTCTGATGTTAAGTTTTTTAAAGAGACTAAGTATTTGACCTTGACTTTGGGATCAGCGGGAGTTGGACGGTCGTGGATTTGGCACAGCATGGTAGTAGGACCTTACAGGAAATTCATGTGTGAAATATTAATCATTTTAGATGAAGGAAATAGAAGTTATAACAATATTTCTCTGATGTTAAGTTTTGTAAAGAGACTAAGTATTTGACCTTGACCTTGGGATCAGCGGGGGTTGGACGGTCGTGGATTTGGCACAGCATGGTAGTAGAGCCTTACAGGAATGCATGTGTGAAATATTAAGCATTTTAGACGATGGAAATAGAAGCTATAACAATATTTCTCTGATGTTAAGTTTTGTAAAGAGACTAAGTATTTGACCTTGACATTGGGATCAGCGGGGGTTGGACGGTCGTGGATTTGGCACAGCATGGTAGTAGAGCTTTACAGGAATGCATGTGTGAAATATTAAGCATTTTAGACCAAGGAAATAGAAGTTATAACATATTTCTCTGATGTTAAGTTTTGTAAAGAGACTAAGTATTTTACCTTGACTTTGGGATCAGCGGGAGTTGGACGGTCGTGGATTTGGCACAGCATGGTAGTATAGCCTTACAGGAAATTCATGTGTGAAATATTAATCATTTTAGATGAAGGAAATAGAAGTTATAACAATATTTCTCTGATGTTAAGTTTTGTAAAGAGACTAAGTATTTGACCTTGACCTTGGGATCAGCGTGGGTTGGACGGTCGTGGATTTGGCACAGCATGGTAGTAGAGCCTTACAGAAATGCATGTGTGAAATATTAAGCATTTTAGACGAAGGAAATAGAAGTTATAACAATATTTCTCTGATGTTAAGTTTTGTAAAGAGACTAAGTATTTGACCTTGACATTGGGATCAGCGGGGGTTGGACGGTCGTGGATTTGGCACAGCATGGTAGTAGAGCCTTACATGAATGCATGTGTGAAATATTAAGCATTTTAGACGAAGGAAATAGAAATTATAACAATATTTCTCTGATGTTAAGTTTTGTAAAGATACTAAGTATTTGACCTTGACCATGGGATCAGCGGGGGTTGGACGGTCATGGATTTGGCACAGCATGGTAGTAGAGCCTTACAGGAATGCATGTGTGAAATATTAAGCATTTTAGATGAAGGAAATAGAAGTTATAATAATATTTCTCTGATGTTAAGTTTACGGATGCACGGACGCACAGACGGACGCACACACAGACAACCTGACTCCAGTATACCCCCCCACAACTCGTTGCGGGGGGTATAATAATATATTTACCACTGTGTACAAGAGTAAAATGTTATGTATGTACTTATCAATTTCAGCTACCGAGAGAACCTGACTGGCAGTTTGCCATTGGTCTCTTGAAGGTATCGAACATATTCAAGCCACGTGTCACCCGCCAGGACATGTAGCCATCGTATAATAATCACTTGTTGAGGCTATACCTTCTAGGGGGAATTTGAAATCACAGTCTGATCAGGGTCTACACTGTTTCCCATTTGTAATAATCACTTGTTGAGGCTAAAGATCTAGGGGAAACTTGCATTCACAGCCTGATCAGGGTCTACACTGTTTCTCATCTTGTGCATATAACCATTTGTTGAGGTTATACCTGTAGGAGAAATAAGCATTCACAATCTGATCAGGATTTACACTGTTTCCCATCTTGTACATAATCACTTGTTGAGGCTATAAATCTAGGGGAAATTTGCATTCACAGTCCGATGAGGGTCTACACTGTTTCCCATTTTTTTACATAATTACTTGTTTGAGGCTATATCTAGGGGAATTTTGCATTAACAGTCTGAGTAGGTTCTAAACTGTTCTTCACATTGGTTTGCTTAAGGCTATATATCCAGCAGAGACTTGCATTCTATCTGACCAGGGTCTACACTGTTCCCATCTTGCAACGTTTCTTTTTTACAAGATAATAAATGTAATTTAATTGTTGCAATATATCCAGCACATAACTGAATTTGCAGGCTGATCAAGGACTACACTGTTCGCCAACGTGTTCTTGTCTACATGTGCTGTATATTTATCTTCACTTATTTGTTATTTCATGTCAACGCTATAAAAGACTGTTATTATCGGCTATAAGTAGTTGTTCTTTGTTGAAACCCCACTGAAATACGCAGTGTTCTGGTCAATACAATAAACAATTGGGCTTTGTCTACTAAAGGTGTGAACAACATTCAAGCTAATTGATAAGATATTCAAACCATACACAAATTTAAATATATATATATTGCATGCATATTAAAGTTCATTTTCATCAATGTTCTTAAAACAATATCGTTTATTATATGTTATCTCCCTTGAGATAGCATATTATGTCAACGCAAATTTCTATGGAGGCAGCCATATTGTCGTGCTACGCATAAACAGCGAGTACGACCAAGAAAATAGTGTCCTGTGCCAATTATCCTATGGCGTTTTGGTCTGTCTTGCTTTGTATCTAAAACTCTACATATATTATATTCGATATAGTTTTTACAGTTTTGGGTAGTTGCGTAGGTAACTCTTTCAATCTACTCCCGTACCGTCCGTAGCTGGAGTTACAATTCCACTCATAGGATTCCTCTGCAGAACAGCGAATCAGATCTGATTCGCACTTTAGCAGTTAATTGTGAAAGATATTTTTTAACTGAAATGAGTGTTAATATTATGAACATAACATATTCAAGTAATTATGATATAAATTTACATATGTAGATGACCTGATAAAGTAAATTTAAGCTAGAATCAACAAGTGGCAGCCAAATTCAACATGTAAAAGTTATGATGGGGTCATTTTCTGTAAAGGCAAACAATTATTTTCTAAACATTCTACAATGGTAAAAATTGTTTCAGAATTATTAGATTGTATTACTTTTACAATATTAATATTTTTTTCAGATGGAAAATATCTCAAAAATGTCACAATTAACTGCTAAAGTGAAAATCAGATCTGATTCGCTATTCTGCAGAGGAATCCTATGAGTGGAATCGTAACTCCAGCTACGGACGGTATGTGAGTAATTGCAAGAGTTACCGATCGCAACTAAGTTTTGGGCTCAGTTTATCAGTTAAATTCAGGAACATACAAATCAATACATTTTGTATGTATGAATACAGCAACTATTATCTTTAGTTCTCACAGTTAGGTAACAGTGAACAGTTAGCCGCCAGTTTTGACCAAAATTTTCTGGGAGTTACAAACAGTAATTTATTCTAGAGAAAACATGTGGATGGGGGGAATAGGTTTGCAACATCACAGTACATTTGCCTCTGGATGATGATTGAGAAAATATGTAACTTTCAGTCGCTAGTTCCGAAAGTGATCAGTTGTTGTAGAGATAATATATTTCAGTAGTTTTAGTACTTTGATTATTGTTATTGTAGATGAATATATATATTGACCAAATCGGGGCTGTTTTGACCAGGGTCCGTTTTGACCTGCTTCCGTCCGAAAATATTTTCCCAATGAACCACGAAAACAGATGACACACACCATTTATGTCGTAATCTAAGAATATACGAAATGTCAGTAAATTAAATTCTAAATTTTACATGGGTAATACCTCATTTATCGTGATTATACTAAGGTACCTATTGATTATCTGGTCTGTTTTGCGTAAGTTGGAAATATCAACTCGTTAAAAACATCTAACCATGGGCGCTGACATCTTGAAAATACCCGGATGCTTTTACTTCCGTCAGTAGTTTACTTCCGCCATTCCATAGCAACGTGACGCCGTAATGGTAAGAAAGATGTAAAATTTAGCATATATTATCCCACTATTCAGCAACTGACTGTTGTCACTTTCTAACGCAGACATTGGTTTTGTATAATCGGAATCTCGAGTCAACATTTCTACGTAGATTGTGATGAAAATGACGATTTCTTTAGACATTAGCCATAGTTTGATTTTTTTTATTCCCCACCCCGTATCGCCGTAGCAAGTAGCCCCAATTCTCATGGATTCGTGCCTTCTCATTGATTCGTGCCCCTAGAAAACAAGTGAATAAGCATATTCTAAGAATAGTATTAATTGAAAATTATTTTAAAAAGGTATTTTAAGTTGTTTCTAAGTTACAGTTACATACTATCGTGATTTACCACCTATTTTGTGATTTTTCTACATACTTCCTTAATCTGAAGAGGGTCTGTTCGCAAATGATGCATAAAATGTGATATATGTTGATTTCTAGGTGAATCTACACTTCACCATATTTAAATTTGATTCATCTAGGCAGCAACACTTCTTTATTGCATGAGTGATCAAGGAATGTCACTCAAGTGTGCAAAAAGTTGTAGGGCACGAACCTGATGAGAAGTTTCAAGATCAGTTAGGTCACTTGGGTGGGTTATTTCTAGGGACTCTAAGACTTGCATAAACAACAATTTTGGTGAATTCCTTATGTGCACTCGTAGTCAAGTGTTTGAACTTTATGTTGATGTATACATTTTCAGGAATTAATCGGAATATAACACACAATATGAATTTATGTGCTTAAGGGCACGGATCCATGAGAATAGGGACTACAATGGATATACCTAGTCTGTTTCACGAAACCTGCCCAAATTTTACGGATATTTTGATAATATTAAATTAAAGCAAAATTTAAGAATGAGCCTTCTTTTTATTTCGTGAAATTTGGTCAAATATTGGTTTTATTACGAAAAATTGATTTCTCTATGGGAATTTAACATGGGGGAAAAGAGGTAGAGGACTTGTGGGAGAAGTCAAAAAACATTTTTTTTTTGAAATTGACTCAGAAACCTAGCTAGATAGCTTGGAAATGATCTAACTAAGAAAACAAAAGTTAAATTTTAAAAATCGGTCCAGTATTTCTGAAATTCTAAATAATTTCCCCATGTTAAATCCCCATAGACATCTTCACTGAAGATGTCTATGGGGATTTAACATGGGGAAATTTTGTTTTCGCAATAAAATCAATATTTGACCAAATTTCACAAAATAAAAAGAAGGCTCATTCTTAAATTTTCCTTTAATTTAATATTATTGAAAAGAATATGGTTTTTGAATTGTTTATATGGCCGTAAAATTTGGGCAGCTTTCGTGAAACAGACAGTAGGTTCTGGATAATAAGCCTTCGTTGGCCAGTTACTAGAGCTATAAGCATATAAAAACAATTATTCAAAACTTTTTAAAACAATAAACTTATCATAAAAGTGCTATGAAACAAGATTTATCTAAAAGTCCTGCTTGTTTCCATGTCGTCCATTTTGTTTAAGTATCATCCAGGCGCTTGTAGAAAATAGACTGTGACCTCAGAGTCTGGATTTTTGTTGTTTGGTTATACTCATCCTGTATTGCGGCGCACCATCGGATTAGTGTAAAAAATGGTTATCTAAATTATCAGAGGAGTGTACAGTAAACAATTTTCCACCATTTCCTATGCCAGTCATAAATGACAATAATATTATCACAAGGCTAATAATCATA
Organism: Conchocele bisecta; assembly: GCA_029237695.1. Classification (NCBI taxonomy): domain Eukaryota; kingdom Metazoa; phylum Mollusca; class Bivalvia; order Lucinida; family Thyasiridae; genus Conchocele; species Conchocele bisecta. Next base: position 10,168,270 of record CM055269.1, on the reverse strand, counting down.
ATGCAAGATGCTTTCAGATCACGTTTAATTTTCAGTTGTGGTACATGCTATTTTACCATATTCATTATGGTGCACACTACAGGTAGGATTTATATACCAACAACAAGATTATATCAATCTACAAACTGTAGCATATTATTCTGAGCATTTTTATAATCAACAGAACAATAAATTCTACTAAAAACACAGAGTTTATATCTACATCTGTGTAATCAAATATAATTTTGTGTTAGTTTTTTGTTGTTTTTCATATAAGACCCCCCAGTATAATGAGAAGCTATATTCTGGTAATTTGACAGCTACACGTCTGTGTTTACATGACCTTGACTTCTCAAAATGGCTAAAGAATCCAGTGGCGCAGACTGACAGAACCATGCTTTGTAAATCGTTTTGAATAATGATGTTTATGAGTGGACAAAAAGTGGGAATAGCTGAAATACAACATTTTGAAGGTATTCCAACACATTTGATTAAAACCTTACGTAACCAATGGCGATATGGAACATTTTTCTCCATTTGACAGATAAGTGTCTTCTGCCAAAAACATACCGGGAAACTGACCGTGTAATTTTCTGTGATTAGTGACAAATGCGGTTTACGAAAATTCCCGACGCGGGAGTTATCCCGACAAATGGTTACGCTACTGTAGTGTCTGTTGATTGTTATATCACAGAGGTGCAGATAAGGTGCGTATTTGCGTAAATACGCAATTAAAAATGCAAAAAACCCAATTAAAATCAGAGACAATGCGTACCAAAAAGCAATTAAAATGTCCGGTACACAATTCTTTTTTATCCTGAAGCGTACTCTTCAAATGTATTTTCAGTCTGTCGCGTACTGCTATATTTGTTCATGTATACAATCCTACAAAATCATCATGCGGTCGGCCATTCAATTGTTACAAAGTCTGGTCGCGGCTCTAGCTGCGGACAATGTCTCGCTGTATTTCACCGATAACGGCTGGAAACCAGTCTTCGGGTGTATTCGATTTGAACTCCAGGATTTAGCGAGAGCGATTCCGACTCTCATCGGGGAAAAAATGAGTCCAACTCGATACGAATCTCTAGTAACCCACCACACTGCAGCTAGTTGTTTCGAGTACCGTTCAAGTTAATGATCCCAAATCTAGACTTTCCACCCTTATCTCATCGGCCGTTTTTGACCATATTGATTAAGAGAAAAGATAAGACGGGGCCTATCAATTGTGGCGAAAGTTGACACAAACTCCAGAGCTCACGCGAGCCGGAATTGAATTCCCCATTACCTCTGAATTTGTTGTCACAATCCACGTAATTTACGGAAAATATTACTGCTTTTCAAATCAATAATTGTGGGAAAAAAAACGGCGATGCGACACTATTGTGAACCCGAGATCCAGGCTCATTACTAGTCTATTTTCTTAAATTCAAATCGATGTGAAACTGCTTGTTTCGGCGACCCCGAGTCTACTGAAGGAGATGCAACGAAAAACATTTGTAAACGACTATCCGCACGGATAAAACAAATGGTACAGTGGAATTGGTTCTGGGGGGAGGGCGGGGCACAGCGGACATTTTATTATTTTGAATGTGTCAGGCTTATATTTTACATGTGGGACAGTATCATATGTAATAAATGAAAATATGGTAACATTATTACTATTTCGACCAACGCACACGTTGAATAAAATGGCGGTCGAATTAACTAAGTTAAAATAGGACGAGTTGAACGGCGCCCGAATTCACCAATTAATATAATCGTAGTAGACACTATAAATAACACAATCGGAATGTCAGATTTTTTCGTAGAAAATTGGTGACACATGGCGCAACAAAATGGCGGCTACAACAAACAAACGTGGAAGAAAATAATTGCAAAAGTCCACCACCAATGTTAACCTTATTTCGATTTATTTTACGGCCGATGCAAAGGTGGAATCTCAATCCATTGCACAAGGCATCATACAGTCATTTTGTTGAGCTCGGTGTGTGGAGACCCCAAATTAATCGTGATTGACATTATTGATGAATTGCTGTCAAACGTGGTCAGCAAAAAAAAAAATGGATCGCATGTTACAAAGATCAATCTGCCAATCTGCATTCTTGATCAGCGTATGCACTGTTTGTCATTCAGATAATAACATCTCGCATGATTTTTTGAATACATGATACTGCTTGTTACATAACTTATAACTATAAGTGTGCTAGCAGATCCGGAACTGCACTGGTCACAAATGCCATAGGCCCAATTACTCTAGTAACAGTTACTTATATGTACTTGGAATCATTGAAAACATGAACTAATCATTTTGGTGTTCTTATAAGTAAGTGAAGCAGTGTTACCATACACATGTAAGTATAACACTGCTTCAATTAATTATATGAACAACAAAACAGTACCATTAATACATAAATTAGTACGATTTGTTTCCAAATCGGTTTTTTTTATCAAAATATGGAAATACCCAATTGAAAAAAATTGATGGGGTAACTTTTTAAAATACCCAATTGAAAATTGAGAATACCCAATTGATTTCAAAAGTATGGAGTAACAGTACCCAATGTCAAATTCCTTATCTGGAGCCCTGATATCATACATTATTTACTGTCATTTTAGTGAATTTTGCGCATCAGCTGTTGCGTATTTTAAATAAGAATTCAAATACTCTTGCACTCCTGAGGGTGTAGCGAATCTGATTCACACTTTTAATTTAAAGTCTCTATTACTGACGTCGTCATAAGCCTCTTTGTTAAATGTATGCCAAAAAAATTGTATTATTATGTGTTAGCTAGCATCAATTGACAATTCATTTCAGCCATGAATGATGAATCTATGATGTACAACTACAATGGTGTCGGTTAATTCTGCGTACCTAAGGCTTTTCAAAAAAAATTAAATGTCATTAACTATATATAAGGGGGTTAGTAGAGTAAAAGTTACAGTAAAAGACACAAAGTATGTAAAGTAGAGGGTTAATTAGATAAAAGTAAAAACAGAGCTGAGAACCTAGGGTGAGGGACAGTGGTCAATCTGGCAGATAGCCAGGTTGAACTGTTCTATTGAGGGTAATGTTGGAACCCATATTGGGAGGGAGTTCCATACTGATATTGTATGAGAAAAGAAGGAAAATTTATAATAGTTTTCGTGGCAGTTGGTAAGCGGTATAGAAGAGGGTGAGAATTTTGCATTTGCCTGGGATTTAGGGACAGATATGAATGGCTAGGTGTGGCAACAAGGTCATTTGTGATTTTGTACAGCATAGACAATTGGTTATCTATGCGTCAGAGTGCGAGAGACAGCCACTCTATGACTTTTAGCATTTCAGTAACACTAGAGGTGCTGTTATAGTTGCGCATGGTCCAGCGAGTTGCCCTCCTTTGGATGAGCTCGAGCTGGTAGATTGCAGTATCTGTATATGGTGACCAGACGGAGGAACAGTATTCGAGCTGGGGTCGGATAAGGGAATGAAATGGTACTTAACGGCCCATCAACACGAATGAGTATCATTTAGGGCCAAGACAAGGGTCTTATAGGCTGTTGATTTTATTTTTTCAGAGTGAACTTTTATGTTGCGTTTGAGAAATCCTAGTGTCTGGTTTGCTTTTTTACTGATTCGGGTGATGTGATTGTTCCAGGACATATCTGAGGAAATTTCTACCCCAAGATATTTTGCTGAGGAGACTGATTCGAGTACAGTGTTATGTAGATTGTATGTGGTGGGAATATGGTGCTTGAGTTTTGTAATAATTAACATCCCCATATTCAGTAAAAATTTCCTGAATATTCAACACATTTCAGATAAGTCTTGTGCAGGTAAAATGACAGAACGTTCTGACGTCAGTGACGTAAATTGTGTGATATATGACATCACATGCATGTTTGCAGTCACACATTTTGTTCTCATAATGCTGCGCATCTGCTAGCTGCACGTTTTCCGCTTTATAGGCAACAGGTTGCACTATATCGCTACACCACGCTACACAGTAAAAATGTGCTTAATAGCATTTACACTTTGCACACTAAAATATAGATTAAACCTGCAGGGCGTTGACGTTCATACTTCACTATATTGTTATTGAGAGACAATTCTATATGACACAAAAATATTACCATAAACTTGCCTAATAAAGTTTGTATTAGCAAAATTCTTAGGTCACTCTCCTCGAAGTATAAAGTATACCAAAGAACGCTTCAAACGCACATTTGGAAAGACTACTCCGTCATAACTCTTATGTAATGCAGTGTAACGAAATGTAATTAGAGTTATGTACTCAGAACTACGCATCTGCTAGTGTAAACAAAAATGGCGAATGCATACTGGATCAGTATAGCAAAATTGGTACGGTATTAAACTTGAATAAGAACTATTCAGTGACATCATGGCGGGTTAGTTTCTTAGTTTAACTGTTACTTTAGTAAATAAGACAGCTATTCCATCAACATGATCTTGTATTCTTGTATTAGTGTCAATGACACATTTGGTCTCTCGTGTAATTTAGAACTCTCAGGTAAATTGTCTTCTCGCATGTAACGTCACAATTGTACATGTTTATTTTGTAGGTGGCACACTAAAATATAAAATCATAAACAATTTTTATGCCACCGGTCTCGAAGAGCCGGGTGGCATATTGTTTTTATGTCTTCAAACTAACCTGAATGGTTGCAAACTGATAGGTTGCTATGAAATCGTCCTAATAATAAAAATCTGCCTACTCTAATCACTCAAATAACCCACCATAGACCATTCCGCTCTACCCACAGCCAATTGGCTAGTCCGCTATTTAAACTCCTCCTATTATTTTAGGACGCTATCAAGAGTGCAGGTATATTTGTCTCTCTCTTTATTTCGTGCTTATTTTGAATTTCTGCCGTGTATTGTGCCGTATTTGTCATTATATTTCGTTCAATACATATTATTATCACTCTTGTGTGTTACGTGATTTTCTCCATTGCATTTTTTGGGGTTTTTCACGGTGTTTTACTTTGTGTCACATATTTTCGCGTGTACGCGATTCGTACCCTAACGGGTTCGTCCCAAGTGGATTCGCTCCCGTGACACATTTTTTGTAGCGTTTTTTGCGTTTCTTCTATCAGGTTTTGTTATACAATACTTGTTAGAATGCCGCAATCACGCCGCTGTGTGTGGACACATGACTTCTCCTTGGGATACCCATACGGACAGGTGCTTTGCCTGTTGCGGGTGTTGCAAAGAGAGGCCATGTGATTTGTCCGTCCGTTGACGGATTCGACGTGGGGCAAGGCTGGGTCTAGTAGGTCCCATACCTCACGTCTGAAGAAGTCTGTGTCCGAGTCTCAGCTCTTGGGAGCAGTGGAACCATCCGAGGTTTCGGAGGTTGTGTTAAGTGATAGGCCGGTATCCATACAGGGGATACCAGGCTGCTGGGGCCGGTGCCTGATCGCTATCACCCGGTTCGCAGAGGGCTATACCTATCACAGGGTTGTTTCGGCTGGTTCTTGATACTATATCACCCGGTTTGAAGCTGACCCAGCCTCTCTCAGTAGAGGCGCCCGGCACCGGGCACCGGGCACCGGGCACCGGGCACCGGGCACCGGGCACCGGGCACCGGGCACCGGGCACCGGCCATTATGTCACCGGGCACCGGGCACCGGGCTATACCTATCACAGGGGTGTTTCGGCTGGTTCTTGATACTATATCACCCGGTTTGAAGCTGACCCAGCCTCTCTCAGTAGAGGCGCCCGGTACCGGGCACCGGGCACCGGGCACTAAGTCGAGGAGTCGATCTCGTCGTAGGTCAGGATTGGGTTAGCTCTTCGATTTCGGGTTCGGAGTTTAGATCTTGTTCTTCCTTTTCCTCGAGGTCATTCTCAGGTTTTGGAACAGGTTCATCTAGATCTCGTTCTCCTGTTCGTCGTAGGAGACGGTTGTATAGGGCTTCTACATGTAGTACTAGCTTCGGCAGTACATATACTATTTGGAACGATACAGTACAGTTCTGATTGAATCAGATTCCACGTATGTGGTAGGTGACTGCCAGTCTAGGGTTGCTGCGGCAGGTGCTTATCACATTCACCCGGTCACAACCTACCCTAACTCTCGCAGGAGAGGTGCCGGTATTGTGTTACGGGCACCGGGCACCGGGCACCGGGCACCGGGCACCGGGTACCGGGCACCGGGGTAGCAACTATTTCTGACCGGGGTGTTCGTGGGTTCGTATCCTGTGTACATATTGTGTTTTTGTATCCGGCTCCTCGAGATCTAGCTCTTCCGTTCTCGGAGGAGACGGTCGAGGTGGTATTGGACGCCGTGGTGCTTTGGCTCCGTACTTGTCTGGCCTGCTCTTTATTCGAGTGTATATGAGTTCGAATTCCCAGTCTATATTCAGGACTCGACACGCGATAGAGTTATGATGGTTCAGTTGGCTAAGATTCTGGAGTTCCTGTCTAAGTCCTAGTACTTAGTGGGTTTGTCGGCTCTTTCACAGCTGGTGGTTTTGCCAGTGGAGCCTCCCATAGGGGTACTTCCTCGGATGGCTGTTGTGAGGCTGATTCGGTGGTGGTGGAATTGCCGGAGTTGTCGTGGTTTCATTGCTCTCCTACAGTAAAGGGCTTCTTGTTACGTACATTGGGGAGCTTTAGGTAGGATTTGGCCACTGCGGGGTTCCTAGTGCTCAAACTTTGATCGCCACACTGGGGTCTAAGTTCTACATGCCCCTCTATGCGGTATGGTTTTTGAGATCTCCGTTTCTGGACAAGGACGCCGCAGCGTTTGGGATATCTTCGGCTCCTCGTCCTGGTTCGCGTTTGCGAAGGCATGGGTGTAGGCTGTTAAGTCGATTGTGGCTATGCCAACTTTCGATTTATGTTTGAATCAGTATGATTCATCGTCTCTGGACGCAGTGCTTCAGTCGGCGATTTGTGCCGCTAAGCCTCTTGTCAACATGTCTTTGGAGTTTTCTAATGGACATGCTCTTGTCCAGGTGAGACGCAGTGATAGCCGGCTAGTTTTTTCTTGAACGGCCATAGTTTTGCTTCGTTCGCCTCTTTTGACCTCTGTTAATTGTGCGATCGAACGGCCAAAGGGCAGCTACGGTACCGATGGTCCCTCCTGCTGCTCCTTCTTGTCTACCTCCTGTGGGGTCGTTTCCCCTGACGGGGGTATTTTCAAGGGTTTAGTAGAGTCTCTCTCTTGAAGTATAGTGCTATAGAGGAAGTTCGGGACGTGGTCGGAGCGCCATTTGCCCGGTAGACTGGGTTGTTTCCATAGATCTGCGGGTCTCGTACTTCCACGTGCCCTTCCGCAGATGCTCTCGGAAGTTTAAGTTGTTTCCGAGTTTTGTGTCTTTTAGATCTAGAGTAGTCGTAGTTGGTTCCCACACAGGATTTTTCTTAGGTGGGAATGAGCTTATTGACCGATCTATCAGTCATCATAGTACCTTTGGACAGGGTGCGTGCATCTTGTTTTAGTTTCCGGGTACTGGTCAGAGGTTCTCTGTCAGCTAGGAAATTTTCTGCACTCCTGGTATTTCGGGGTGCAGAATAGGGGAAGGTTATGTTTGCGACCTCCAGTATTACTTACTAGGGCTATGGAGGCCGCACCCCGATCCTTTGGATCGGTCTCTGCCTAGGATCACCATCTTCCTACGTTGTATCAGATGGTGGGCAGTGGAGGTCTGGTTCCTACAGGATTTCCCATAGTGTTACCGCCTCCTACTCGCTTTTTCTGTCCACAGACGCGTCGTGAGAAGGCTGGGGGGCTCATTGGAGCCCCTACATTGGTGTGTTGGTGGTCAGTGCAGGAAACTCAGAGACACATCAACATGTTTTAGCTTTTGGCAGTGTTCCGGGGGGTTGACAGCGGCGGATTCTGTTCTGCACGGACAGGTGGTTATGGTTTCTGCGGTCATCTCCGGTTCTGACGGAATGGCTTCTGCATCCGTTGGTGTCCAGTGCTATCTTGTCCGGATGGGGGTATCCATTTGTGGATTTGTTGCGGCAAGGCTCAAACGTCGGTTTTATATTTCCACTGTTTGCGCCCACGTACCGATTCGGACTTTTCAATTTACTTGTTCCAGTATAACTTCGGACCCATGTACTGCATGTTGGACATTGCTAAGGAAGTGATTTGAGATACCAACTGTTCGTGTTTATAAGATCGCATGTAATTCACTCAATTGTAATTATTATAAACTAGCGTCCGTTAATGATTATGGCATTTACGGATCGATTCATGTCAGGCATATAATTGGCTATTAACAAGAGTATTTTTGTGATTTCACGTCACACTGTCGTTAATTGGTTGACCACGGCTTACGTGGTCGGCTTTTGACGGTATTCCGCGATTGTAACACGGTTACCGGCGGCATGTTTTGATCACTTTGTATGTGTGAAAAACTTACCTGTGCCAATTAAGTTTGACCAGACTTTACGACGCCCGCTGATTCAAATTGCATATATCGACATTACAGTATAATGTGTATTAATTATACCATCGGGACTTGTTTTCCACATCGATATAAACGAAATGTCGACATTTCCGATATCGATATATCAGGTATGTAATGTATGAGTTATATAGCAGTTCGGCCGGGACCACTAGCTATATCGACATAAGCAGGTATATCGATGTAAGCAATGTCGACATAACGCGTATCGACTGTATATACAACATGCTGTTGTCACTCCATCATTTCTGAAGCAATTGGGTATTTCAAAATGTTAATTGTGTTAAATAGAAGCACACTACTGTTTACACATCAGCAGTTTCTCCTATGACCGAGATTTTCTTTTTCTCCCTCAGATACTTTATCCCTTCTCACATGATCTGGAATCAGTTGTGGTTCGGGCCTCCCTCCGTCACGCCTGTCAGCGACAGTGGTTCACACTTTCTGTCCAGTCCGTGCTATGAAGCATTAGGTTCGGAAGAATTAGGACATCCGGTCCGACCGTAAAGTTTTTTATTACCAATTTTAAGCCAACGGGAGGTATCGCAATCCTTTGTCTTCCGTTGGATAGATAGGGCCATTACTTGAGTTTATTCTACAGTAAGTGGTTCTGCAGCTGAGTTGTTTAGGCCCTAAATGCACGAGGTGCATGTAGTCTCAACTTCTTTCTATGATCGCTCTCTGCACTGGCAGGAGATGCGTAACTGCCATCTGTTACGATTTTTCCGTATTTATTCCGGGAAATACGTTAGATAGACGGTAGTACGGATTACTATTAAAGTACGATTTTTGATCGGCGCGGGTATATCTGGATATTATTATTTCGTTTAAATACAATTCTGCCAATAATCCTATTGTTTTATTTACCCGTTATCATTCTCGTCTAGGCGATTACCATTTGATATTCCAGCGATCAGAGATATTGATTTATTCATCACGTAATTCGTATAATGTCTGATCTAAGCGTGCAGCCAACTTATTTGGGGATTGTTTTATCGGAAGAAGTTAGGACAACACTTCTGTTCATCTATGATTACAGCGAGACATGGCCCGATTTGGTCCTGTCACAGCGCGGTGATGTTTTTGCGTCTTGCAATCAGTGTTATTGTAGTTATTCGGGTGCTCATGGTAGCCGAAACTTGGGCCAAGGCTATATTTAACTTATTTTATGCATATAAGTGAGTACTGATTTGTGTTCCGGAATACATATGTGGTGTTCCGGAAAGTAACCCCCTTTTCTCTCCATGTTCCTCATGTGACCGACATGGGGTTGGCATCTCAGGGAGATGTTTAAGAACTGGGTCCGTTAATAGCAGCGGGTGCAGTTGTGGGTTTATCAGCCGTAGCATCAAGTTTAGGAGGCTGTTTGGATCTACCTGTTCGCGATAGTCTGCGATTTTTTCTGATTACCCGATTATTCGGTTTTTGTCTTTACAGTCCCAGTGGAATCCTGGGGGTTGGTAAGTGTGACTCTCCGCTCGATGAACTTCACTTGCTTTTGTTGATGAACGGGGATCTGTGGTGATCTATGGTTCTTACGGTTCATCACGCTGGCCCAGGAGGCATTGTTTTGTACATGTTTCAATTAGGGCGAGGCTACCTTTCTAGTTTGTAGCAGTGTTGTTGCAAAAGGATAGTGTTTCACTTTGGGTTAATGATTCTATTCTCTTTGTCTACTATACATGGGTTTATAGGTATACAGTGGTCGACACTCGCAGTGTCCCGAGATCCCGAGGATCCCTGTTTTGTAGGAGGAATCACTGCATTTTCAAGAAAATCCCATTCAACATTATGTAACAATAGGGATGTCCATGCTGCGGAATCCCTGGGCCAAAAGTTAGTGTCAAACCCTGGTATAGGTTTTGATCTGGCTTTAGGGCCAGTTTAACTCCTCAGCACTTGCTTGTTAGGATGACCTTAGTGCTTAGGGCGTTTATACTGTGTTCTCGATATGTACGAGTCATGTGTCGTCATGAGACTATGTATAGACTTTGAGTTTATCTCAGTTGAGTTATTGCGTGTGAAGTGCCGGGCGACTACATTCGCCAGGGCTTCGTCTGGTAGCAGCAGCTATACCTTGAGTATTCTCCGGCGTTTTAACCAAGTATAGCAGGTTGGAGTCTACGAGTCAGTCTACGAGACTAGCGTGGTGGTGCTTGTCTTTATCCACCTCTCTTCTACTTTCGTAGGAAAAGGGGGGGGGGCCCGCTTTGGGCTCCCCTATGATTCTAGGGTGAGACCATGTTATTACTATATAGGTAACACCCAAGTGTGTACCTAGACCAAATATTTTTGTCTGTTTTGAGGGTTTTTAATCTGCCTTACCATTCCGGTCGAGTATGAGTAGTGAGAATACCTCCCACCATCACTACGAATTCTTGCAACCATTCAGGTTAGTTTGAAGACATAAAAATGGAAAATTATTTCTAATTTTAGTTTTTATTATTCATACTCACCTGAATGGTAAGGTAGACCCTCCTCCCGTCCCCGCTTGATGGTTTTATCTTCTCCCTACTTAGTATACTTCAGGCTATTTTTATCTAGCAGTGTCATTTCCATATGGAAATGATTTACTTTTGAAGCTGTATACCTAACAATAATAGGAGGAGTTTAAATAGCGGACTAGCCAATTGGCTGTGGGTAGAGCGGAATGGTCTATGGTGGGTTATTTGAGTGATTAGAGTAGGCAGATTTTTATTATTAGGACGATTTCATAGCAACCTATCAGTTTGCAACCATTCAGGTGAGTATGAATAATAAAAACTAAAATTAGAAATAATTTTCCATTTTTGGACCGTCCGTCTGTCCGTCCGTCTGTATGTCCATCTGTCTGTCCGTCCGTCACACTTTTCGGTTAACCACTTTGTCACAGTTTCTCAAATATGCTGCAGGTGGCATCCGCGTTCGACAGACGCATTTCTTGTTTGTTATAGAATTTGTTTGGTATTTTCAACAAATTTTGAGAAAAGCTCCAAAAGTATCTGTCTGTATTCTAGATACGGGTCATTTTCATCATCACAAAACAGATACAGTTCCTCAATTTGGAGATGCCAGTACTGAAGAATTTGGATAGTCTCAGCTGCTCCCTCTGTTCTGTGAACTTGCAGCATGACATCAGGATGTGGGTCACTGTCTCAAGCGATGAAAGTTTTCTTGTTGGGCACATCTTTCTTCATTTTGTGTGTAACTGAGATGAAAGCTATACTAGCTAAGGTCGAAGGTATTATAAGCTATACTAGCTAAGGTCGAAGGTATTATAAGCTATACTAGCTAAGGTCTAAGGTATTATAAGCATGGTCTAAGGATTTTAAACATTTTGACTATATTTTGAATAACTTTTTACCAATCTATAGGAATGTGATAAAATTGTGCCACAGTGTAGCAATTAATCAGCTTGTTTATTTCGAAATATAAAGATCTTATTTTGACGTACACAATGCTAAATTTGACGTGAATTGCAGTACTATCATTTCGGCTAATTCTGCGCATCAGCTAAATGTGCAATTCCAGTAAAATTCTGCATAGTGTGCATCAAAATATATGTTGATTTTGGAATAAACCAGCTGGTTAAACGCTACACTACATCACAATGTGACGTTGAAAACACAGAGGTGATGTCATACATCACACAATTTATGACATTTAACGTGTACACACTTGTTTGAATTGCCTTGTACAAAATGTATGTTCATGGAATTTGAACTGAATATGGGCATGGTAATGACATTTAAATTTTGGTAAGCCTTAGCTGCGTAGAATTAGCCGACACCATTGTAAGTGGATAGCGGAACCTTCAGTCTTCTAAGCCTTCAGGCTGTAGTTGGCACATATGTAGTATTGTTTGATTACTCTTCTTGTATATTTATCACTACTGATATCACTCGCTTGTAGGTTTATGAACTTAATTATGCCCTTACCATCGAATGGTGCATGGGCATAATATATAGCATTACCGGCATCCATGCTTACGTCCCGTCCTGTAGCTACATCCATCACAAACTTAATGCTTGGAGATAAATGTATTATAATTATTGTGTCTTCAAAGGTGCCCTTGTTTTCTTTGCCTGCCACCGGCAGCATGCAATGATTCATGTGCCGACAGGTCACATTTCTAGTTTTCAGATTTCTTGGCTATCTGGACTATTTAATATGCACCGGTAATTACTAAGTTCACACCTACTAGAAGGATAGCATTTTGCGTTAACTTTGGAAGGGTGGAAGGGTGGTAGTGCCAGAATTTGTTTCAATGATGTAACGTTTAAAAGCGACAACTTCGGGATGTAAACAGATTTTCACAGATTTTTTTTTTACGAAAATTTCCTGTGCAGTATGTACTGGAATGCTGTTTTTCACCATTTCCCTCAAATCAATGTAGACACAAATTATCACCACTGCCCAGTACATGGTGAAGTACAGTATCTTTGATGCTTCATAGCTGCAGATAAGCTGCGTATTTGCGTAAATACCCAATTAAAATTGCCAAAAACCAAATTGAAATCAGTAGTAGTGAGTATCAAAAAGCAATGAAAAATTTGTGGTATCTTTATCATGCTACAGAAAACAATAAACATACCACAAATATAGCATATTTTCTTATTTTTCCAAGGAGACAGTTCTAACGAAATACCAAGATGTGTTTTCATTTAGAAGCAAACTATTCAATAAGTGCGGTCTGCTGATGTGTAAACAGTAATGTGATTCTATTTTACACAATTAAAATTTTGAAATACCCAATTGCTTCAGAAATGATGACGTGACAATACTCAATTACTAATTCCTTATCTGGAGCCCTGTGCTTCTAAACTACTATTCCAGACTTCCACTACTCTAGAGCTAAATGTGTCGAGTTTGCTACTTATGACATTTGTCAGAGTTTCTTAATTCTGTCATAACTTCTATATCACTTGAAGGATTACTTTCATATTTCAGTAGCATATATCATGCATGTACACAAGTTCCACACATCCATGCTACCTTTCTTTATAGGAATTAAATATGTGTATAGTTGTGTCACTATTCCACCAGTTCTAAAAATTACGAGTGCCCACTTTTCAGATATAATAATTTAGTAATATTTATTTTACTGATAGTGACGCACAGTGGTATCAGGCTATTTTCATATGCAAATGAGGCATGATATTTTTTAATTATTTATACTAATTAAATGCGTCGCCTGAAAAAATAATATTTTCGACGGATTATAAAGTATGATCATTGCACATCCAAAAGCAAATAAAGAGAATACATGTAAACAACAATGTCCGTTTTTCATTTTAACGAAATACGGTTATCGTCCCTGATATCAGTGTGGAAATTTACCAGTACGTCAGATATAAAATGTATAATAATGCCAATCTATACGTGGGGTAATGGTGAATGAATGTTTATTTTTCCATAAAATGTCTCAGATGATGTCTCTGATATAAAGAACAGTTTGTGCCTTCTGAGTGGGAATGTACCTTTAATTTTACAACCAATCCAACCATCACAAAATTATTTTCAGCCTATTCCATTTATGAAAAGGGTGTGTTTTTGTTCTCAAAAATATGAAAATTACTTGCAAAAAGTGCAGATCCTGATGAGATGGCTCGATGAGACAGCTCCTCTCGAGCCGTCTCATCTGGATCTGTACTGTTTGCCAATACCACTATACAGGCCTGTGGTGTGGAACGGGTTAAACACTTTGATGTTTTAGTTAAGAAGTTTGTCTGAGTTTCTTAATTATGTCATAACTACTTTTTCTCTTGAAGGGATTACTTTAATATTTCAATACATCATACTAGTGCACAAATGCCACACATCCCTGCTGCCCTTAATTTGACATTAACTCTTTGACCTTCACAACTTAACTTAGCACTTTCGGTTAAGCAGTTTGCAGGAGTTTCTCCAATTTGCCAGTGGGAGGCATTTGTGGGTCGACAGGCCAAATTTTCCTGTTGATTACATGTATATTATGCATGCTTCTACGGAGCCCCGCAGTGGACTATATATTGTTTTTTATGCCACCCGCGGTCTCGAAGAGCCGGGTGGCATATTGTTTTTGGACCGTCTGTCCGTCTGTCCGTCCGTCCGTCCGTCTGTCCATCTGTCTGTCCGTCCGTCACACTTTTCGGTTAACCACTTTGTCACAGTTTCCCAAACTGGCCATAGCATCTACATAAGTTGCTTAATCGCTTCAATACTTCAACACTTCATTCATTGGTATGTGTGCCACACCTGCATTTTCATAATTTATATGACCTTCGCCTTTTGACCTTCACCAGGTTACTTAAATGACTTAACAATTTTGGTTAACCAGTTTGTCACAGTTTCTCAAAATGGCCATATCATCTACATAAGTTGCTTAATCGCTTCAATACTTCAACACTTCATTCATTGGTATGTGTGCCACACCTGCCTTTTCATAATTTATATGACCTTCGCCTTTTCACCTTCACCAGGTTACTTAAATGACTTAACAATTTTGGTTAACCAGTTCGTCACAGTTTCTCAAACTGGCCATATCATCTACATAAGTTGCTTAATCGCTTCAATACTTCAACACTTCAACACTTCATTCATTGGTATGTGTGCCACACCTGCCTTTTCATAATTTATATGACCTTCGCCTTTTGACCTTCACCAGGTTACTTAAATGACTTAACACTTTTGGTTAACCAGTTCGTCACAGTTTCTCAAACTGCCCATATCATCTACATAAGTTGCTTAATTGCTTCAATACTTCAACACTTCATTCATTGGTATGTGTGCCACACCTGCCTTTTCATAATTTATATGACCTTCGCCTTTTGACCTTCACCAGGTTACTTAAATGACTTAACAATTTTGGTTAACCAGTTCGTCACAGTTTCTCAAACTGGCCATATCATCTACATAAGTTGCTTAATCGCTTCAATACTTCAACACTTCATTCATTGGTATGTGTGCCACACCTGCCTTTTCATAATTTATATGACCTTCGCCTTTTCACCTTCACCAGGTTACTTAAATGACTTAACCACTTTGTCACAGTTTCTCAAATATCTGCAGGTGGCATCCGCGTTCGACTGACGCAGTTCTTGTTTTAATTTGTTCCAACAAAATAACAATTTGTTCCCACGAAATAACAATTTGTTCCCTCAATTTAACAATTTGTTCCCTCAATTTAACAATTTGTTCCCTCGAATTAACAATTTGTTCCCACAAATTAACAATTCATTCCCATGGGAATTGACGGAACAAATTGTTAATTTGTGGGAATGAATTGTTAATTTGTGAGAACAAATTGTTAAATTGAGGGAACAAATTGTGATTTTGTGGTAACAAATTAATAAAAAAAAATTCTATGTCCCTATGCTTCACTTCAGGAACATATTTCATCAACATTGCAAAGTATACTTTACTAGCAAAGTATACTTTGAGGGAGTAATCATTTATTTTTCCTGAAATGCATTATTTCATATAGAACTAACACATGCATATATTTCATGATTAAAAGTATGCAGAATTATTATACTGAATTTATTACATTATCACAGCCAAATTAGCTGTGATAATGTAATAAATTCAGTATAATAAAAATTAATAAATTTATCATAAAATTGAAAATTTCTCCCTCAACGTATACTTTGCTACTAAAGTATACTTTGCAATGTTGATGAAATAGGCTACAGGAACATATTTAAAATATTTTAGAAACACTATTGAACAAAAGGTGACAATATTTGACATAGAGATAAATACAGCTATAAAAGGTGGGTGGTTGGTCGGGTGAATGTGACGGCGTAAATTAACAGTGGGGTTCCTCCTTATAGGAATCACGATTTGCCTGGTTTGGCCCTCAGGTACGTTTTTATCTTTGGCTCTTTTGTTACCTGGGAGTTGAATTGGGTTATTGCCCATTATAAAAGTAGTAAGATTATTACTGATCCTACTGCTTTTGGGAGGGGGCCAAGTGATTCTGGTGTGGCGAGGACCTGGCATCAGATCAGGATTATTCTGATATATATATTTTTTTTTTTATTGTAAATATTCAGTTCTGATTTTGGGATTTTCCCCCCATTTGTACATGTACTTGAACATGTACATGTACTTGTACAGGTAATATATGGGATTTAGTACTAAACCCATTGACCCGGCCTTAAATGACCTTAGCTGTTGATATCCGTTAAACCCCAACAAACAAACAAACAGCTATAAAAGATTTATAAAAATTTGGATTTATTTTTGAAAACAAATGTTAATGTGCTTTTGTATTAAGAAAATGTACTCAACCGACATCTGATTCAAACTTGTCGGGTGGAGCATTTATAACTGCTATTTATGCAATTTGTTCATAGAGCTGGGTCCATGACCTGACGTTGTAAACAATCCCACATGTTTAGTGTCATAGCATTAATAGCTATATCTGTATGGAATTAACTTATTTAGATAGCCAACATCAGACAATGTGCCAGCTACACAATTTTGAATTTGGACTGTACATTATATATAAATAATCAAGGTCGCCTAGGTCGCCTAGAAAGTTGATACAGTGGCTGTGAGAATGCAGTAATACTAATTATAAACAGCATAAACTCAGATCAGTGTACCCAGGGGCGTAGCTAGCCAATTTGAATTTGCAGGCCCGGTTGACGACTTCGAGCACCGTTGGAGCGAGTATGCTAGGGGGTCTGTGGGCATGCCCCCCCCCCCCCTCCCAGAAAAAAAATTGAAACTAGAAGGTAAATGATGCACTCTGGCACATTTCAAAACACCTTCTCTCGAAAATTCTGCAGGCCCGGGCCTGCAGTGCCATAATGCAGCTACGCGCCTGGTACCTATTCTCAAAGCATAGCAATAAACATGGGTGTGCAGTCTCGGGAATACAGTGAATAGTCAATACATGAACCTTGCAATTGATTCATATAGAAAAGTAATGCTCAGGAATCTATCTAATTACACTAGCACCAAAACTCCTGATTTTAAGCAAGAAAACGGAGTACATAAAATGCTTGGAATGTTCTATAAGAATGAACCAAGTGACATATTTTCAGCTTTTCACAAGACTCGTTCCTATAATGTGTTTCAGATGACAGAACCTCCTATTACTGATGATACCCCTCGGGATGAGCTGGAAGATACCGGTGACGAGTCCCGGAGCCAGAGGAGTGCTGGGAAAAGTCAGGACGAGTCCAAGGTCCCCTCCCGAGTCGGCTCGTCCCAATCAAAACGGAGTATGAAGAGTGAAGGCAGGCGAGCGATGAGCGGCCCACTATCACCAACTGGGTCAGCTAAAGATAACCCAGCGGCAGACTGGAGGACCATGAGGAGAATCATAGCTGAGGATCCAGAGTGGTCTCTGGCAACTGTGCCTCTCATGGTCGAGCTGTGTCTCAAACACATTGTCAGCAACTTTGAAAGTTAGTAGCTAGGTGCATGTTATTATACAGCTATCAAAAAGAAAGGTCTTAATTAACCCTTTCACCCCTAAGTAACTGGAATGGATTATGGTATGTTAATTGTCTGACCATCAAATCATCACAGAATGATTTTCAGACTAGTCCATTTATAAAAAGGGGGTGTTTTTTTTCCCTCTAAAACATTTTACCAATACATTTGTACCACTATACAGTCCTGTGGTGTTGAAAATGTTAAAGTCAGAATGAAATGTGTTAAAATTTGTCAACTATTGTTAAATGAATTAGTCATTTATACCCTCTGCAACGAGTGGTGGTGAAATACAGACAGGAATTAAAAAAGTGTATAATTGTGTCACTATTCCACCAGTTCTAAAGATTACGAGTGGCCGCTATATAGATATAATCATTTGGTAATATTTATTTTACTAATAGTGACTCGCGGTGGTATCGGGCTATTTTCATATGCAAATGAGGCATGATATTTTAATTATTTATACTAATTAAATGCGTCACCTGAAAAAATAATATTTTCGACAAATTATAAAGTACCGGTATGTTCATTTCACATAAAAAAATAAATACAGAGTATAAATAGTAATGTCCGTTAACATTTTAAGGAAACACGGTTATCGCCCCTGATATCAGTGTGGAAATTTACGTCTGATGTAAAATGTATAATAATGCCAATCAATACGTGGGGTGTTGGTGAATGAATGTTTATTTTGCCAGAAAATGTCTCGGATGATGTCTCTGATATATAAAGAACATTTTGTGCCTACTGAGTGGGCATACCTTTAACATGGATGGTAAATGTCTTATAATAAAATACTGTGGAACCTCTTTATATTTCAAACATGCATTACGCTGATGGCCTCATATCATGCTTTGACAAAATATATGACCCCCAATATGCCTGTATCAAGGTCACAGACTTTGTGTGAAACACTCGCCCTCTATTGTCTATTACAAATTAGCTACAAGTATGGTGGGTGTAATGGGACGAACAATTAGCTTGCATTTGTAGATACAGTGGCCATTCATTCAAATTAAATAAAATTAATATTTTCTAATAATATTTTGTATGAGTTCAAATAGAATATGTACAGAAATGTTCTTTAATATGAATACAAACAAATGGTCATGTGTGGCCGTATTAATGGGGTTTATGGGATTTGTGACCAGTGTGGCTCCTGATCAAATTCCGGTAGCACACTCCTGTAGCCTCATAACAATCTATATTGCTAGCTAGACGCATGACTGGTGTTTCTTTGATGGAATTGCGAACAGTGCAGATCCTGATCAGACTGTGCGGATGCACATGCCAATCTGGATTTACACTCGCTACAAAACCCACAATCCCTATTTCTCCATTCACAGACATATTTGTGTTTCACCATGATAAAAAGGCCTTTGTATTATGGCCTTTGGACCAATAATCCAGATCCAGGGCATATCCTGTTATTGTATTTGGTGACATTCATGATACATAAGCCCCATTCTCCAGTCAAAGCCACATAATTATGAGACATGCTATCTGATTTTGTACCTACAAACATGTACAATTTTCAAATACATGGACAGAAAATATGATATTTACTGTAAATGACGTCAAAAGATGACAAAATTCAATTCCGCATTTGCTATGAAAATGTTGTCATCTTTCGACGTAAATAACGGAAACTATTGTAAGTTTTGTAAATATTTTTCACGAAATATTGCATTTGTTCTTCAGTACAAAATCACATGGTGTGCCTAATATTAGATATCATAAATTGAACTTAAACCATTATTGCAGATAACTCGATAATTCTGAACTCGCTGCTGCCCAAGCACAAGGAGACGGTTCTGGAGAAGATATCGACAGACCTGCCACTGAAGGTCACTGCCAACTTGGTGGAAGACGAGGGCTACTGGAAACGCTGCTGTCTCGCTCGCTGGGAAATCTGCGACATATCCGACTATGGACACAGCTGGAAACAAATGTACTTTGAGCGTAACTTGCAAGAAATAGTCGAGCACTTTGTCCCAGAAACAACAGACACAACGAAATTAATGGAGACTCTGCCATTGTCGGCTAATTATGTTAAGAAGTTAGATGTCCGTCAGTTACTTCCCCCTGTTCGGGAGGCACCAAAAGGACCAGACTTTGACGATGGGTCTGACGCTGGAAGTGATGCTGGTGACGAACCGGAATGTGACCATTTTAATTTTGGACCTGTCCTAAAACAGCTGCCTTACATACAGGAGCTGCACCTGACATACGGTGTCCGGGACTGCGGTATGAACTTCGAGTGGACCTTGTTCCAGTTCACGGCTCGTGACTGCCTGCAGCTGGCACAGTGTATCGCTGCCTGTAAACACCTGCAGGTGTTCCGGCTTCACAGGAGCAAGGTGGATGACGACAAGGTGCGCGTGTTGATCAGTCACATCCTCGACCACCCCAGCCTCACCGAGCTCGACCTGTCACACAACTGTATCGGGGACCGCGGGGCTCGGGCCGTGGGCAAGTTCATCAACAACCACAGCCAGCTCGTGAAGCTGAACCTCTGTGATAACCAGGTGCGCACGACGGGGGCGCAGGCCATCGCCCACGCACTGACCAAGAACACGACACTACTCAGCCTGAACCTCCGCCTTAACCGACTCGGGGACGAGGGCGGTCAGGCTATATGCAGGGCTCTACTGAAGAACTCTACACTAAGGGAGATAAACCTAGGCAGTAATGAAATGGCAGAACCCACGGCAGCGATACTGTCCAACGTCGTTATACAGAACATTACTCTGAGGTCTGTAGACCTCTCCTGTAACAGATTAGGGCCGGTAAGTGGATATGGGTATACTTGTATTTTACATCCATGTGCATGCTGTGTTTATCCTGTAAGTTTTGGGTTTTTAGCCAGGTTTTTTGAAAAAAACTCCAGGCTATTGGATTGGCGAAAGCCGGGCGGGCGGGCGGCGGTCGGGCGGGCGGCGGGCGGGCGGCGTCCACAATCAATGTTAAGTTTTCGTGTTTGAGTCCATTTCTTTGTTACTGTACCACCTAGGACCACCAAACTTTCACAGCTTCATAATCAAGGGGTGCCCACCACATATCACTATCCGACATGTTACTTTTTTTTTAACTTGACCCATTTTTTCCGCGCAGTCGACTTAGCCATTTTCAATGTTAAGTTTTCGCGTTTTCAATGTTAAGTTTTCGTGTTTAAGTCCATTTCTTTGGTACTGTACCACCTAGGACCACCAAACTTTCACAGCTTCATAATCAAGGGGTGCCTACCACATACAACTGTCCAACATGTGACCATTTTTTTACCTTCACCTATTATTTCTACGTAATTGACTTAGCCATTTTCAACGTTAACTTTTTAACGTACGTCTGGTTAAATTTTTGGTTAAAACTTTTTTGTTATACTATATCTCTGCAACTGCTTCGCCCATTACCTTGAAACTTCACATGGGTGTTTATCATCGTCCATATTTTCATTCTAACCCCCAACCGTGCGGCCCCTGTGCGCAATGTCAAGGTCAAATTACTTTGAATTTATTTGTTAAAGTTTTTTCGTGTACTATATCTCTGCAACTGCTTCACCCATTACCTTGATACTTCACATGGGTGTTTATCATCATTGTCGCACCCACTTGTGGAAAGTGTGATATCGTCGGCATTTTGGCATACGTCCGTCCATACGTCCGTGTGTCCGGTTAAAGTTTTTTCGTTAAAGTTTTTCCATCTACTATATCTATTTTTTTAGTGTCCATGCCTCGCCCCAAGGCGCGACATGCAGGCCACGGCCATCTAGTCTACAAAAAGTGGGTATAATTATGTTATCCAAGTGTCCATGCTTGGAAAAAACCTGGCATTCGTGGCTTTGCCTCGTTTCTTGTTATTACATACTTTGTGACATATTCTGTTCTCTTCCTTGCAATTATTTTCATTGCGTGATATTCTAAGGAGTTAAAGGGGCATATCAGGATTTAAAAAAATAAAAAAAATAAAAATGTCTTTTCATCATGGCCCTGTGTAAAGTGGTTTAATTGAAGATATATGATGATACTAGGATTGCTGGGTTGTTTACATGCTCACCAATATCGGTACATAAGTATCAGATTTTCTATCTTATTGTGTTCACAAGGTTTGATCAGGGCCTGCAATGGTGGAATGACGTCCGTGTAATGACACAATACATATAAACAACTTCAAAAAAGTCTGTATTCCTTTGAACAAAAACATGTCATAACATAACAAGTTACCTGATAAATATAATGCTATGATAACTACTGGTAGTGTCTTTTGATATCAAGTTTATCAGGCTCGGTTCGGAAACAGTAGAAATTGCTCTGCAAACCTCGGCATTCTGTCCCATTTCATAGCTGAGCTGGGTAAATTGAAATACCATGCTAGTGTCCTGTAATATCAAGATTATCAGGCTCGATTTGGAAACGGTTGGCCTTGGAATTCCTACACGTTTCCTAGCCGAGCTTGATAAATTGAATACCATACTAGTGTCTTGAGATATCAAGTTCATCAGGTCCAGTGGTCCAGTCCAACTATTTACAAGTGTCTCTTGTTATCAAGTATATGAAGCTCGACTCAGAAATGGTAGGAATTACTCGGCAATGCTCGTAATTCATAATGTTTCCCAGCCTTGCCTGATAAATCTAATATGTGGCTGTCACTGTAGAAAGGGTGCTTATGTGTTTTGCGACCAGTGTATATCAGTGTAGATCCAGATCAGCCTGTGCATTCGCACAGTCTGATCAGGATCTGCACTGTTCGACATTCCATCAATGAAAAATCTGTCCTGCCTCTAACAAGCAATATAGATCATTCATTATCAGGCTGCATCAGTGTGCTATCAGGAGCTACACTGGTCACAAATCCATAAGCCCCATTTCACCAGTCACAGCCACATATCTAGACACTAGCCTAATATTCTCTATACCATGACCAGGATGGTGGTAAGCAGCTACAAGAGGGTATGGAGGAGAACACAACCATCACGACGATGGACCTCCGCCTCACCGACTGTGGCCAAGAGTCCGAGTACTGCATCAACCAGCGCCTCCACACCAATCAGGAAAAGGAACGCGAGTCTCAGATGACCGACCAAGCCGTGCGGGCCAAGAAAATCCTCCCACAGGCCGCACATAGGTTCAAACTCGTTAAAGCACACCCACAGCCGATGCTTAGTAAGGCATAGTGGATTTGTTTGTGGTGCTGCGGTGGTGAATAATTTATGGAAGATACAATTTATTTACTGTGATATTTCCTGGGATATTTCATGTGATGATTTTGATGTATATATACTATGTTTCATTCTTATTGTTTCTCCATTCTACATTGACCTACCAATAGTGTGCGTCTGTATTATAAGGATGAGTCTATGGTAGTCTTTAAAACTTATCAATGGATTCATTTATGGAAGGAAATGTAGTCATTATTTATTTCCTTAAAATTATTTGAATTTTGAGGAGACATATTTTTCTGGAGAACTATTATATTTGCCGCTGTCGCTGCTGAAATTGGGTTTATCGCATTTGTGACCAATGCTGTCCGAGATCAGCATCCGCACAGTCCGATCTCGGCCTGCATTGTTCGTGATTCATTTAGTGAAATGTCCATCATTCTTATATTAAACAGAACGGCTTGTTAGCGGACTGCAGAAGTGTGCTATATGATCAGTAGGTAGACTTGCCACAAATGTAATAAATCCACATAAATGTGGCTGTGACTCGATTAAAATGGGGTTTATGGGTTTTGCAACCAGTGTAGATCCAGATCAGCCTGTGCATCTGCACAGTCTGATCAGGATCTGCACTGTTCGCCATTCTATCAATGAAACACCCGTTATGTTTATAACAAGCAATATAGATCTTTATCTGGCTGCAAGAGTGTGCTATTCGATCAGGAGCTACACAGGTCACAAATCCCATAAGCCAAATTTCTCCAGTCACAGCCACATTTTACTCGTGATACGTGAAAACTAATGTTCTGTAGCTGGTGCTGGACCAATTGCACTGTAACTCACACACACACACATTCCCAGAGCTCCAGATAAGGTGCATATTGGCGTATTTTAGTAGAATACACACTTGTTGTCAAATGTGGGATTACAAAATATTCACAACAATGTGCAAATACGCATTGATTTTCAAATTGCGTAGTGAATACTGTAATAAAGTTGAAATTTACTTTGTTGAGCTGCAAAAAACACTGTTTGCTTTTTTGCCGCTCAAATAAATGAATTTTTAAAGGTGTTTTATTTTTATTATCATTTGTTCCCTATTTATTAAGGAAGAAAATCAATAAACGCATTGAATTTGAAATCTGGGGGTACACTACTCTTTAGATACAAAACTTATCTGGAGCACTGTATGCCACATTTCTGAATAAGGCTAAATTAGCATACAGCTGACAAAAGGAACCATATAATAATGATAATACATTTAGTCTTTATTTACAGAGGGTGACACATGTGATGTTTGTGACCATCGTAGTCCCAGATCAGCGAGTCTGTAGCCTATTTCACCAACATTGCAAAGTATACTTGTCTAGCAAAGTATACTTTGAGGGAGTAATCATTGATTTTTCCCGAAATGCATTATTTCATATAGAACTAACGACTGCATATATTTGATGATTAAAAGTATGCAGAATTATTATACTGAATTTATTACATTATCACAGCCAAAATGGCTGTGATAATGTAATAAATTCAGTATAATAAAAATTAATAAATTTATCCTAAAATTGAAAATTTCTAACTGTTGGTGAAATAGGCTACTGATCAGGGCTGACGCTGTTTGCTATTCAGTCGACAAAGTCTGTTTACTGCCGCGGCAAGTATTAGACAGATTTCAATCCTACTTTGTGAAGGTATAAGAGGATCAAGATCTGTTATGGATGTGCAGCATATCTTGTGAAATCAGGGAGTATTAACTTTGTAATTATCCTCACACGCGTGAAGACTGGTTCTACACCGGCTGGCTGTATACAACTCGCTATGACATTTTGAGAGAACATGCTGGGGTTGTTTTGTAATCAACGGCTCTGAGAGTCTGACTTGCTTGCAACCACAGCACAGGTGTCCACTATTATCCTTACTACGCTGAATTAAATTTTGTCGTCTGCTGGAAATGTTTTATTTTCAATATTTCTCGATAAAAACCTGTTTTGGCAGCGCATGAGAATTGTCTTCGTTGGAGACGATTCTCATATGCTGTCAAAACAGTTTTTGTCGCGCCCGCTTGCGGAAAGCGCGATATAGTCGGCCGTTTGGCGTACGTACGTACGTACGTAAACGTACGTACGTGTGTCCGGTTAAAGTTTTTGGTTAAGCTGTAAGGTTAAAGTTTTTGGTTAAGTTCTTTGGTTAAAGTTTTTGGTTAAGTTTTTTGGTTAAGTTGTTTGGTTAAGTTTTTTGGTTAAAGTTTTTGGTTAAGTTCTTTGGTTAAAGTTTTTGGTTAAGTTTTTTGGTTAAGTTTTTTGGTTAAAGTTTTTGGTTAAAGTTTTTCGTTATACTATATCTCTGCAACTTCTTTGCCCATTACCTTGAAACTTCACATGGGTGTTTATCATCATCTATATTTTCATTCTACCCCCCTCCCGTGCGGCCCCTGTGCCCAATGTCAAGGTCAAATTACTTTGAAGTTTTTGGTTAAGTTTTTTGGTTAAAGTGTTTGGTTAAGTTTTTTGCTTAAGTTTTTTGGTTAAAGTTTTTCGTTATACTATATCTCTGCAACTGCTTTGCCCAATACCTTGAAACTTCATATGGGTGTTTATCATCATCTATATTTTCATTCTACCCCCTCCTGTGCGGCCCCTGTGCCCAATGTGAAGGTCAAATTACTTTGAAGTTTTTGGTTAAGTTCTTTGGTTAAAGTTTTTTAAGTTTTTGGTTAAGTTTTTTGGAATTAAAGTTTTTTGGTTAAAGTTTTTGGTTTAAGGTTTTTGGTTAAGTTTTTTGGTTAAAGTTTTTCGTAATACTATATCTCTGCAACTGCTTTGCCCATTACCTTGAAACTTCACATGGGTGTTTATCATCATCTATATTTTCATTCTACCCCCCTTCCGTGCGACCCCTGTGCCCAATGTCAAGGTCAAATTACTTTGAAGTTTTTGGTTAAGTTGTTTGGTTAAAGTTTTTGGTTAAGTTTTTTGGTTAAAATATTTTGTTATGCTATATCTCTGCAACTGCTTTGCCCATTACCTTGAAACTTCACATGGGTGTTTATCATCATCTATATTTTCATTCTACCCCCCCTCCCGTGCGGCCCCTGTGCCCAATGTCAAGGTCAAATTACTTTGAAGTTTTTGGTTAAGTTTTTTGGTTAAAGTTTTTGGTTAAGTTTTTTGGTTAAGTTTTTTGGTTAAAGTTTTTTGTTATACTATATCTATTTTTTTAGTGTCCATACCTCGCCACAAGGCGCGACATGCAGGCCGCGGCCATCTAGTTTTGTTAAGAATTAACGCAAAAATGAAAAACAGCAGACGACAGTTTTCGTCTCCCGCGTAGTGAGGGTTAAAGGTACTGTCGTCTAGGATGGTGTCTCCGATATCCAATGTGTGGAACTTCACTTCATGTACAGTAAATGACGTACATATCAATCAATCGTACCATTTCATAACATTCCCCAAATAACGAGTTATTTCCAAGTTATGTCAAAGTACATGTCGTCAGAAACTGTGATAATAAGCAGGGGAGATAATTTAGCTTGACATAATTTGGTATTTTCACTATACAAGTAGTACCTGTAAAGAAAAACTGTGAAATTTCTTTTTTTGTGTGTGAAATTAGTATACATGTACCATGTCACATTTAGAAAGAAGTTTCCTTTATAGACACCAATGTAATTAAGTTAAATAAAGAAATAAGTAACCATTGATTGCAAAACATATTTATAATTTAATAAATAACTAAAGTTGGAAATGCTTGTTATTTTTGAGTTTTACAAACATGCCGGGTGTTTCATTCACAAGCAGGATAGCTGTCCGTATGAAACTAGAAGTCAGTCTTCAAAGAAGCAAGATGGTGAAAAATTAAATGACTGGAGAAATGGATCCTGATCAGACTGTGTGGATGCAACTGTGTAGATGCACAGGTTCATCTGGATCTACACTGGTTGCAAAGCCCATAAGCCCCATTTCTCCAGTCACAGACATAATTGTATTTCACCATGATAAAAATGGAATATTCATTATGCAATTAATATGGTGTGTTAAAAATCATGATACACTAGTGTAATGTAGCATGTACATGTAATGTAGAATGTCGCAATATGCCATTATTATCCGATAATCCAGTTGGCCTGTAGCCTATTTCATCAACATTGCAAAGTATATTTATCTAGCAAAGTATATTTTGAGGAAGTACGGTAATCATTTATATTTCCCGAAATGCATTATGTCATATAAAACTAACAACTGCATATATTTGATGATTAAAAGTATGCAAACTTATTATACTCAATTTATTACATTATCACAGCCAAAATGGCTGTGATAATGTAATAAATTCAGTACAATAAAAATTAATAAATTTATCCTTAAATGGGCATATTTAAAAAAAAAATACTTTTCCGACATGTGGAATTTGTATTGACATAACTTGTTTTCTTGTACATCATGTTATTATGATATTATTGTCGCGCCTGCTTCAGTAGAAGTTGCGACTATATATATATATAGTCGCCGCTTTTTCCGTCGTCGTCGTCCGAAATGTCAAACAGTTTGTACAAACTTCGTCATCATGGTATAACTTTAATGTTACTTGACAGATTGCTTCAATATTTGGACACTTGATGCATGTGATACATGTGAGCATTTGGAACACACTTATGCCCCCATTAACATGACCTTGACCTTCCCATTTTTGCGGAAACACCATTTTTTGTGTCAAAAAATTAAGTTTCTTCATCATTGTATAACATTAATATAACTTGATGGATTGCTTCAATATTTGGACACTTGATAGATGTAAGCATTTGGAACACATTCATGCCGCCATTAACATTACCTTGACGTTTACGACTTTCACATGGTTGTGGAAACACATAGCCATTTTGTATGTCAAAACGTTATCTGTCAACCTAGACCTTTTTCGTGTTTTAATCATGCACTTCTCTGATGGATTTTGTGATACTTTCTTTAGCACATGCCCATGATCATGTTACGGTCAAATACCTCGGCAGGCGTGACACCGCTTCTATGGCGGAATTCTTGTCCAATTATATGGGACCTTTTTGATGAATGCTGTACATGTCTTGTAAATAAAGCAGTTAACACCTTAGCTTTATGTTTCTTAACACTGTCAGACTGTATTGTCAATAGTGCACTGGCTTGTTTGTTACAACCACAGGCGGTCCATTTGGCAATAGGATGATATATTATGTGGCTATGACTGGAGAAATTGGGTTTATGGGATTTGTGACCAGTGTAATTCCTGATCAAATAGCACACTCCTGCAGCCTGATAACGACCTAAATTACTGTCAGAAGCATGCCGATTGATGAAATGGCGAATAGTGCAGATCCTGATCAGACTGTGCTGGTGCACATGCTGATCTGGATTTACACTAGTCGCAAAACACATACACCCTATTTCTCCAGTCATAGCCACACATATTAATTTAGACATGAGGAAAACAAAATGATAGGTAGTCATAGTTTAGTTTAGTATGACTATCTAGTACATAGTATTGAATAAGTATGTTTTTATGCCCCACCACAATAGTAGAGGGGGCATTTAGTGTTACCCTTGTCCGTCCTGTCCCGTCCATCACAAAACCTTTATGCAAGGGTAAATGTCTTATAATTTCAGTTTTCTTGCACAGATCTGTTTCATATTTCATACACGCATTGCTCTAATGGTCCTCTACCGCCCAGCAGTGGTTGGTTGGGAGCATGCAATGGGTAATTTAATGATCGGGATTCACCCTTACTGGAATCCCGACTGGAGACCTGGTTTGGCCCTCGGGTACATCTTTGGTTTTCTTGTATGTGAGAATTGAATCGGGTTATACGAGTAATCCTACTGGTATTACTTTTAGGGGAAGGAGCCAAGTGACTTTGGTGTGATATGGACCTTACACCAGGTCAGGTTATACTAATTTCAGGGCTGAACATGTATTTATAACCCCCGCAACGAGTTGTGGGGGGGTATACTGGAGTCAGGTTGTCCGTCCGTCCGTCCGTCCGGGTAAACTTAACATCAGAGAAATATTGTTATAACTTCTATTTCCTTCATCTAAAATGCTTGATATTTCACACATGCATTCCTGTAAGGCTCTACTACCATGCTGTGCCAAATCCACGACAGTCCAACCCCCGCAGATTCCAAGGTCAAGGTCAAATACTTAGTCCGTAAACTTAACATCAGAGAAATATTGTTATAACTTCTATTTCCTTCATCTAAAATGCTTAATATTTCACACATGCATTCCTGTAAGGCTCTACTACCATGCTGTGCCAAATCCATGACCATCCAACCCCGCTGATACCAAGGTCAAGGTCAAATACTTAGTCTCTTTACAAAACTTAACATCAGAGAAATATTGTTATAACTTCTATTTCCTTCATCTAAAATGCTTGATATTTCACACATGCATTCCTGTAAGGCTCTACTACCATGCTGTGCCAAATCCACGACCGTCCACCCCGCAGATCCCAAGGTCAAGGTCAAATACTTAGTCCGTAAAACTTAACATCAGAGAAATATTGTTATAACTTCTATTTCCTTCATCTAAAATGCTTAATATTTCACACATGCAATTCCTGTAAGGCTCTACTACCATGCTGTGCCAAAATCCACGACCGTCCAACCCCCCGCAGATCCCAAGGTCAAGTCAAATACTTAGTCTCTTTACAAAACTTAACATCAGAGAAATATTGTTAAAATTTATTCCTCATCTTCAAAATGCAATTAATATTTCACACATGCATTCCTGTAAGGCTCTACTACCATGCTGTGCCAAATCCACGACCATCCAACCCCCGCTGATACCAAGGTCATGGTCAAATACTTAGTCTCTTTACAAAACTTAACATCAGAGAAATATTGTTATAACTTCTATTTCCTTCATCTAAAATGCTTAATATTTCACACATGCATTCCTGTAAGGCTCTACTACCATGCTGTGCCAAATCCATGACCGTTCAACCCCCGCTGATCCCAATGCCAAGGTCAAATACTCTTTACAAAACTTAACATCAGAGAAATAAGTTATAACTTCTATTTCCTTCATTGAAAATTCTTATTATTTCACTTGTGCATTCCTCTAAGGTTGTACTATCATGCTGTGACAAATCTACGACTGTCCAACCCCCGCTGATCCCAAGGTCAAGGTCACATACTTCACATAAAGGTCTCTTTACAAAACTTAACATCAGAGAAATATGTTATAACTTCTATTTCTTTCATTGAAAATACTTAATATTTCATATGCTGTGACAAATCCCCGCTGATCTCGAGGTCAACGTCGAGATCAGCGTCACATACATACCGTATAACCTCGACTTAACGCCCCCCCCTCCTAATAAACCCTCCCCCCCCCACCCCACAAATAAAAAAAAAAATAATAATTTTCTTGCACTTTTTTTTACCAATGACCGCCAATTTCAAACACAAATAATCCTTAAATCCTTATTTGTGTTTGAAATTGGCGGTCCTTGGTAAAAAATGTCTTTTTTTTTTTTTTTTTTTTCCTTTTTTTTTTTTTTTTTTTTTTACTGGCTAATAAACGCCCCCCCCCCCCCCCCCCCCAAATAAATAAAAAAAAACACAATGACCAAAAACAATGCCACCAATTTCAAACACAAATAATCTTTAAATCCTTATTTGTGTTTGAAATTGGTCGTCCTTGGTAATTTTTTTTTTTCTTTTTTTTTTTTTTTTACTGGTCTAATAAACGCCCCCCCCCCCCCCCCCCCCCCCAAACCCCCCCCCCCCCCCCCCCCCCCCCCCCCCCCCCCCCCAAATAAAAAAAAAAGAAAATAATTTTGTTTACCAATGACCGCCAATTTCAAACACAAATAATCCTTAAATCCTTATTTGTGTTTGAAATTGGCGGTCCTTGGTAAATTTTTTTTCTTTTTTTTCTTTCTTTCTTTTTTTTTTTTTTTTTTTTTTTTTTTATTACTGGCTAATAAACGCCCCCCCCCCCTTTTACCCCCCTTTTGTAAAATGTAACGCCTCCGGGGGCGTTAATTCGAGGTTATACGGTAGTCTCTTTACAAAACTTAACATCAGAGAAATCGGTTACAACTTCTATTTCCTTGCTCGGATCTGCTTCACATTTCACACACTCATTGCTCCAATGGACCTCTACCACCCTGTGACAAATAAACGCCCCTCCCTTTTGTAAAATGTAACGCCTCCGGGGGCGTTAATTCGAGGTTATACGGTAGTCTCTTTACAAAACTTAACATCAGAGAAATCGGTTATAACTTTTATTTCCTTGCTCGGATCTGCTTCATATTTCACACACTCATTGCTCCAATGGACCTCTACCACCCTGTGACAAATTCACGTTCATGCCGCTCGCGCTAATCCCAGAGTCAAGGTCACAAGCCCACACACTTGGAAATTTGTACATATTTTAGGGGTACCTGGGCCCACGCGGGGGGTATTCCGTAAGCCTCGCTTACTGACCAATCTAGTTATTTTGATAGCCACATATACATATTAATGCACTATTAGTTTTAAAATGTAAATAATAAGTACAGTCCAAACATTGTTATTATAATAGCTTTATTTATTAACAAATATAGTAATTAAATGTAGATTGGGGTAAGATTTGGGTAGATTTGGGTAAATCTTGTTGCCGCCGGATCCGCATGGAAAAGTATGGAAGCGTCCTGGTGCCAATGCTATAATATTTTTATCTTCTAATTAGATAGTAACTCCTAATTAGGAAACAATACGTCCTAATTATGAGTTAATACGTCCTAATTAGGATGTATTATCTCCTAATTAGGTGAT
Source organism: Conchocele bisecta (assembly GCA_029237695.1). Classification (NCBI taxonomy): domain Eukaryota; kingdom Metazoa; phylum Mollusca; class Bivalvia; order Lucinida; family Thyasiridae; genus Conchocele; species Conchocele bisecta. The sequence goes on along the minus strand of CM055269.1, from coordinate 10,136,509 downwards.
AGTGATTCATAATTAGTAGATAGTAACTCCTAATTAGGAGATAGTAAGTCCTAAGTAGGCGATAGTAAGTCCTAATTAGGAGATATATCCTATACTAACTCCTAATTAGGACTTAGTATCTCCTAATTATGAGTTAGTATCTCATAATTAGGAATTAGTATTTCCTAATTAGGACTTATTATCTCATAATTAGGACTTACTATCTCCAAATTAGGACTTAATAATATCTCCTAATTTCGGAGATAAAAATATTATACATTCAAATCATCACATAATGCTATGGGTGTTCAAAATTTCAAATATATACAGCGACTGTGTCAGCTGTGATCCCGACCCGCTTAAAACGTTGGTCCCAGGTATGTACACTTGCTACATGTCCGAGAGGCGAATGTAGGTGAAGACTGTTCGAAGTCGAAAAATAGACGTACATCCATCGGATCTGTTGCAGAATAACAGTGCCGTAGCCACGTTGAGGCCAGACGAGGCCATGGCCTCGTCCGTTTTTTCACGATTTTTTTATTCCAATATAGGAAAAATGGGAGTCATAGTATGTGCTCAGACTTTGCTGAGAATGCAGGAAATGGCGTTTCAGACCACTTTGATTTCAAAATTTTCAGGGTGGGCATGCCCCCGCTTATGTTGGCCTCGGCTATTTCGAACCTCTGGCTACGGCACTGAATAACATGTGTTGGTGTGCACTCCTCCACAAATACAACGATGATCGACTGAATCATGTAGGAGCAATTCACCAGACAAGCTAAGTGTTTTACAAAGTTAAATGGACACGCGTTTATCATTACACTCGATCGTGTCATAGTTATCAAGTATGAAGAGCGTCAGCTCACAATTGTAGTTCAAAATAGTTCAATGTTGGACATTACCGGGTATGAAAGGTGTTCGAGCCAATTCCCACCCAACGGAATAAAACACAGTTGGACACGCAATTTATGCCGGACAAATGGACAGACATGTTTATAATGTCACAAGACTGTCGCCCAGGAGGGCGTATAAAATAGCTAGAGCCAAATACGCCGATTCTATCAAATATAGCTCTCGCGGCAGCTAAACGCTAAGCTTGGCTGATTTCAGAAATATTATTGATATTCACCACATTTATTCTTCAACCATTAGACATATATGTAAGTTTGCATATTCGTGTGAATGACTGTACGTCCTATATACGTTGTAGGAGATAGTCATTCATATGAATATGCAACCGAACTATCTACGTAGTCGGACATATAACCATTCATCACCATGCTATCACTCTCGAGATATATATTATTTAAAAAACTATCAAATATAAGCCATTCAGCATGTGTTATTCTGCATTGCACAATATTACCAGAATTGTTTTACTGTACACTGTATCCATGTTTGTAGCATGTTTACTCAGATCTGGTACACGAGTAATGATGTATAATAGTACAACGATGCAACGATACAGTATGATACGTTTCAAAGTATCATCTATGTGTTGTACTTACATTTAAATTTTCACACAGGATCGCACCATACGTGTGTGAAATATTTGTGTGGCATGAATCATGCCACACAAATATTGCACACACGTATGGTAGCCTACACGCAGTCGCGTCCATACGCCAGAATTCACCATTTTTCCATTTTTCTCCGTACACAGGGAACAGGTCCGGCGACTGCCGGATCAATAATTTTAACATGTTTGTAATTCATTTCTTATCAAAAGTGTATGTTGTTACCACTCAGTTGAACCGTCTCGGCGAGACGGTTCAACTGAGTGGTAACAACATACTCTTTGGGTGGATACCGGGTGGGGGGGGGGGGCACCCAGTAGATTCGCCGGACCAATCTTATGATGCTTCCGGCGCCCCTTGTACAGCCAGCAGGTCATGGCCGTATACCATCAATTTGCTGATAACACACACTAATATGGATTTTGAAAATGCATGTAACATTATTCTTATATATGAACCACCAATAATGCATGCCAGAACGCCGAACTTGCCGCGTACGTCTTTTTCAGGAATAATCAACTCTGTTTTCTGCGCAATGCATAAATAAAGATGCACGCACTGCCCAACCCCTAGTTGTGAAAAAGTAACTCTTCAAAACACCCCCGTATTTTCCGTGGTTGTCTATGCTACAGACGATAGGGGAGACTCTACCAAGAGACTCTAAATCTTTGAACTACCCAACCCTTGCATATAGCCGAAAGTCATCTTCAAATGGCTTCGTTCAGCATCCACGCACCATCAAAACCAAAATCCTGAATTCGCCCCTGATCACATATTATCATGATGATGTTTGATGATTGATACCGAAAGTTTATTACAAGGTGGACGTAAAGTGGAATAAGCACATCGAACTCTGTCTCCTCAAAAGGCAAATCAGACTCTAGTATGTCTGAAGCGCAACCTCAGGATCAATTCTAAGACAGTTAAATAACGCGCCTTTAATCGCTTGTTCGCCCTAAGCTAGAATACTGTTCCACAGTATGGGACCCCAAAGCACAAACAAAGACAAGGAGGGAGACTTAGCAGCTCATAGGCTTGTACATCAACTCGAAATGGTCCAGATGAGGGCTGCAAGACACAGGTTGAAGTAACATACCAAGGCCTATAAATACATTAAATATACCTAAATGTATTAAAGTATCAATAAGTGAAACAAGAGTAAGTTAAACTATTTTTTTTACTCCCTGTTATAACACAGTATTGTATTCTAGCAGGGAGTAAACTTTTTTTTTTCAACTGATTGTTTTCCTACGTATTGATACGTTTAGGTATATTTAATGTATGTATAGACATTGGTCCGTTACTTCAACATGTGCTGCAAGATGGGTTTCTATAACCATTACCATAACACATCAAGCGTTATGATATGCTGCACAGTCTGTGATGGAGGTCACTTGATCAAACGAGAATCATGCCAGACTGAGCATGCTCTACAACATTAGAAACGGTATTGTAGCCATCACTGAGGAAAGATACCTAATAAGGGGCACAGGCAGATGCAAACACCAATATCGCCAGTTGCGTGCTGACAAAGACTACACCCGGTTCTCCTTTGTTCAAATGACCGTTACACATGTGCAGTGGAACCAACTACCCACCGACACCTGCCAGGCTACGTCGCTGGATTCTTTCGGGACTCGTGTCTTAAAGGTCCAGCATTCTAGATAGTCCAGACTCATTTAATTATATATTTCCTCTCTCTCTCTCTCTCTCTCTCTCTCTCTCTCTCTCTCTCTGTACTTTTTTTACCCTTTACTTGCCATTTCTACTGCTCTCTCTTGCCTTTTTTCGTTTTTCCACACTTAATTTCATTCTGGCACTCAACTGGTGATGGTATATCAGTATATCGGCAAAAGCAAAAAGGTGTGCGCGTGCACATTTCCCGCCAACTGTCAATTTAATTGAGCGTCAGGTTACTAGACAGTTACCATGCAGTGACGTCAGTAACCGGAAAAGGTTAATCCAGAACGAGGCAAATTGGCAGGTGCGTGGATAATTGTAACAATTATTGTAAACAACTTTATTGTTTGAAATGTAAACAGAAGGATTGTTTGTCATATTTCTACTTTCATTGGTAGTATGTTTATTTTATGCATTTGGTTTGTTATGCTAGAAACTGCTGTTAGTGTGTGCAATGATCACTATGCGCCAATGTGTGCAGTTTTCGTTGTTGCAAAAGTGGGTGGGGTATTAGTTTACATTGGATACTGAACTTTAAATCATAAACGCACATTTGTGTCGGATTTTCTTGAAATGGAAGCTGATTCTGTTAATATTAAAACTGTGATGATGTAGGTTAGGTGACCTTTATGGAGTAAGCCAACATTAATTTACTATATATATAAATGAATTGTAGGGGGACAACTGTGACAAAAACGTTGATTCGTCTGTAGCCGCTGTGGGACGACTTAGCACAGGGCTGTCTGACCACGCACAACGTTGTACAAACGTATGTCGATATTGCATTATCAATGTTTTTTGGGTAATAATTATCGTAAACAGCTGAGCAAATCTATTCTATTCCCGTAACTTGCTGTAATATCAAGCCTCTTGGAGGTCTGACATTAGTAAAACAATCTCATAAAATATGAGCTCACTAATTTCTGGTGAACATTACATTGCTATAGTACAGTGGAACATATTTTCACTGTGGCACCGTGAAATTTGTGGTATTATGAATTTATGATTTAATACAAATAAACATTCTGCTGCGGGTTAAGAAACATCATAAGTTAAATATATATTTCGGCTTCATTAGCGGAATTTTGATCATCGGTGAGCGGTCTGGTATTTTGTCTTTGTTGCATATGCGCGTCACTATAACAGAGACCGGGAACTTAATTTCCCAGAAAGGGTCCCAGCTGTGAAAAGCGTTTCGCTGCACAAATTGGGAGTGTTTGGCTTTGTGTTTAACACAGTAAACATAGCAGGGCGCCTTCAGTTCACTTGGACAGAATCCATCGCCAGTAGTTCAGGACTTTGAGCATTGCATTCACTGGACAAGAGCTATGGGTGGATTAGGACAGGGAACCATTGGTCACACGCTTAGTCCAGCGAACAGTCTGGTATAGATGGACAGTGCGTAAACGAACGTTTTGTTTGTCGCGCCCCTACAGTGTTCAGACTGGGAGCTGTGCCCAGCACTGTGCTGAAACGCTTCACTGAGGCGTACACCACTATACACCCAGTTATAGCCGAACGCGCTCCATTTGAGCTGAGCAACTTGATGCTCAGCCCAGCTGCTGGTCACACGTATCTCGACGTTGTTTAGACGAGCATTACGTTTGTCAAACATTGTTGAATGTTGAGGCCAGGAGCGGTGCCAAGCAGTGTAAAACCTTATTCCCAACCCCATTCGCCCAGCTAGTCAGTTGGAGCTGTGCTCAGCAATAGGCTCATCCATCTGTGTATATATCTCGGAGACGAGCTGTATTCTCAGCGTATAGGCTGAGATATAGAACTGATAGGTCAGAGAAGGATGTTGAGCTACATGCCTAGCACATAGTCCGAAACTTAATACCAGAGTGTTGATAGCTCAGCGACGAGCTCACTCCCAGCATTTAGGCTGAGAACTAGCTCAGAGATGTGAGACGAGCTGTTCTCCCAGCACATAGTCCGACGCATAGTACCAGAGTACTGATAGCTCAGCAACGAACTGCACTCCCAGCATATAGGCTGAGAGATAATGTCAACATATTTATAGACGGGAGACGAGCTATACTCCCATTATATAGCCCAGTATAGAGTTTAGAATAGCACAGCTGATCCACTTCAGCTCAGCCGCCTGATCTGCTATTGTCCAGATATACATTGTCTATGTAGTTGATGATTGTTAAACTCATGTTTGATTCTTGTAGTAAACCAATCATTGTAATAATCATTTCATCTGATCATTGGTAAACCAATCATGGCGAGGCACGCCCAAGGAAAATTATATATTCTCAGCTGAAGCTGAGACCTTGTAGACCAGTCAGCCTGGTAGTTGTTCAGCAGTTAGTTTTATAGGTGTTCAGCGAGAGCTAGCTGGACCTGTGACGGGCTGGCTCAGAGGCTAGAGCCGGAAAATATGTTACACAACTATACTATAGTAGAGTAAGTGTACCTGTCTGTTACTTGGTTGATGACTGTTGTTACAGTTTTCTGACTTGTGTAAACACATTTGACTTTCTGAAAACACTTGCCTTCAGAAGACCGCATGAATAATAAAATATGTAAACTATTGGTGTGTGCTAAGCCACTCACACTGTGCGAAGCCAGGTACACTTACTCTAGTATAGACTTTCGTATAGAACTAGTAGTTGCGAACAGTAGAGCAAGATATTCCACGGTTTAAGTACGCTTACTGTGTCGCTCTCTTCTTCTTTGTGAAGTAACATTGTACATAGCGGTTAGAGTCGTATTTCTTTGACTATTGTGAACAGTAACTCTTGCAATCTACTCCTGTACTGTCTGTAGCCAATGACGGTACGGGAGTAGATTGCAAGAGTTGTTGTTCGCAACTATAGAAGTCGCTGCATGTTTTCTGCTTTATAGGCATTGAGTTGCTCTATTCTGCCTGCTACACTGCAGCTAACGGGATACGCCCGCTATACTGCAGCTAACAGGATACCGCCCGTTACACGGAAAGGAGAACAAATTCCTCTATTAATTATATTACACCAAATTGTAAAATATGTCAATTTTCTGGACAGGTTTGTGCCTGTGTTTTTAACAACATGAACCACAATTATAAATAGCCTCATACACAGAAAATCGCACAGTGTATCACTTGTACCTGGCAAACCACACAACACATACCATGTATACCCACTACTGTACTCTGTTATTAGCTATCAAATCCAGTGACATGTAAGCAGTTACCTGAGTGTTTTGTCCCTGGTGTCTACTCACCTACTATGTGAGTAAATATGGCTTTACCTATGGGTAATGTGTACACTACAAAAGGCTGTGCATCAGATTGAAAAGTTTACACATCAAAAATTATTTTGAGTTTGGTGGGAGAAATGTTCAGATATCTAGTCTTTTGTATAGTTTGCTGGCATAATATTTATAACACGCCGTTGTCATATCTATCTATGATGTATTGCACCAAATTTAATTTGGTTTGCTGTTGTATTATTTGCTGTACATGTATGTGTCAAACGCACGAAGTGGTGAAACTGTACGATGGCTTATACATACAAAGATGGCGGAGATGGCAACTCAACGCACCATATAGTATACAGTAACAAGACAATATTCACATATTTTATATTCATATATCACATCACTCTTCTGAAGCAATTATCATTGAAGCCAAGTGTATCTATCTATGACCTAATACCGTAACTTCCCATTATGGCCGCTTCATTATGTCGCCCTATGCATTTGTGTTATATTTAGGATCTCAATATTAGATACATGTAGATATTCAACCAGAAATAACAGATGAAAAATAATTGATTATATACGTTTTATGTTATAGAACTACCCCACTGACCAGACCTGTTGAAGCCAGTGATATGGTATATGGCGGAATTTGGCCTGAACGGCTTGTTGCCATAATATTTTGACTAGAAAAAAAAAGGAAAAATAAATAATTCAGAGCTCCAGATAAGGCATGTATTTTCAAGTCCTTAGATACATACATGTTCTACAAAGTTGCTATAACTTCTTGAACATGCAGTCACCAGTAGCCTATTTCATCAACATTGCAAAATATACTTTTTATACCCCGGCTACCGAAAGGTACAGGGGCATATAGTGTTACCGGCGTCCGTCCCGTCTGTCCGTCCCGTCCGTCCGTACGTCCCGATATTACCATATTCTTTAGTAACTTCTACATGGCTTCATATATTATGTCAATATTTATACATGTGATACATATGAACATGCCTTACACACTCCACCCCCCAGTACTTCGACCTTGACCTTTGGCCTTGACCTTTTCCACTTTAAATGTTTGCTTGGCACTTTGGGACAAATCTACGTGCACGTTTCTCAATCCTACACTAACTTCTCAATACTTTTGCCAATCGCTTAAATATTTATACACATGATACATAGAACATGCCCTACACACTCCACCACCAGTACTCGACCTTGACCTTTGACCTTCACCTTATACTTTTAAATGTTTTTACTTTAGCACTTTGGGACAAATCTACGTGCACAGTTTTCTCAATCCTACAATAACTTTCTCAATACTTTTGCCAATCCCTTAAATATTTATAACACATGATACATATGAACATGCCCTACACACTCCACCACCCAGTACTTCGACCTGACCTTTGACCTTCACCTTTTCTACTTTAAATGTTTACTTAGCACTTTGGAACAAAATCTACGTGCACGTTTTCTCAATTCTACAATAACTTCTCAATACTTTTGCCAATCCCATAAATATTTATACACATGATACATATGAACATGCCCTACACACTCCCACCACCCAGTACTTCGACCTTCACCTTTTGACCTTCACCTTTTCTACTTTAAATGTTTACTTAGCACTTTGGGACAAATCTACGTGCACGTTTCTCAATCCTACAATAACTTCTCAATACTTTTGCCAATCCCTTATATATATATACACATGATACATATGAACATGCCCTACACACTCCACCCACCCAGTACTTCGACCTTCACCTTTGACCTTCACCTTTTCTACTTTAAATGTTTACTTAGCAACTTTGGGACAAATCTACGTGCACGTTTCTCAATCCTACAATAACTTCTCAATACTTTTGCCAATCCCTTAAATATTTATACACATGATACATAATAACATGCCTTACACACTCCACCACCCATTACTTCGACCTTCACCTTTTCCACTTTAATTGTTTACTTGCCACTTTGGGACAAATCTACGTGCGCGTTTCTCAATCCTACACTAACTTTCACACACGCTTTGCTCCAAAGGTCCTCTACCGCCCTGTGACAAATCCACATTCGTCCTGCCCCCGCTAAGCACAGGGTCAAGGTCACAGACTTGGTGCGTTTGAAACCTTAACATTCAGTTAAATGGCTTATAATTTGTGTTTCCTTGCTCGGATCTGCTTCACATTTCACACACGCATTGCTACAATGGTCCTCTACTGCCCTGTGACAAATCCACGTCCCGCCCCCACTAAGCCCAGGGTCAAGGTGCGTTCAAAACCTTAACGCTCGGGTAAATGGCTTATAATCAAATATGCCTCGTTTTCTTTGGCTGCCAGCGGGGGCATTCGTGTGCCGACAGGCCACATTTCTAGTTTTTGCTCACTTGGCTTATTTCCACAAGATAACTTGAATAATCTTTGGCAAATTTCCACCATACTTCACATGTGCATTGATATTGATCACCGACGCTAAAAATAGATTGTTTTTGTCTCACCCAGAAGAAAGTGAGACATATCTCTTGATCCATAACCAAACTTTATCAATAGCTTACATTCATTGATCGCTATCCATCCAGTGTCCTTTGGGTGACCTCGACCTTTACCTTGGTGAGCTTAACCTTTGTGTCAATAATTTTGGATGTACCTCCAAATTCTGTATATCTCCTGATATGTTAGTCTGATTTTCGCCAAACTTCATGAGTTCGCTTCCTTACATGGATACCTAACCACCCTGGGTTATTCGGTGACCTTCACCTTACTTTCTCAAAATATAGATCATTTTGTGAAAACTTTGCACATACATCCAAATTTTGTATATCTCCTCATATGTTAGTCGGATCTTCACCACACTTTATCAGTAGCTTGCTTACATTGATGCCTAACCATCCTGGGTCATTCAGATGACCGTAACCTGCTTTCCTTAAAATATAGGTCACGTCCATCAAAACTTGGACTTTCGTCCAAATTTCGCATATCTCCTGATATGTTAGTCGGATGTTCACTAAAGTTAATTAGTAGCTTCCTCACATTGATAGCTACCACCCTGGGTCATTTGAGTAACCATTGGTAGTGTTTGAGACACTCCCCGACGATCGCCTTGTTAGATGATGGCACTTGCCACCACACATTGGGTCACGTCACTCGTATCAGCAATATAAGCCCAGACATGTCCCACTTTCCGAACGACGAGGCAGCAACCAATACTCCCATCACCAGCCCAACGAATACGACCGACACATTTCGCAGGATTCCCACGTACCGTATAGACAAGACCCACCCCACCATGGCAGTCGCTACCACGTTGATGAAAATGAAGATAGACATTTACTGCAACGATGCATGAAATGCAGACTGACAAATCACACAATAGACGATTGCAAACACGTCAGACAACTTCTGTGTTTTGATTGTAATTTGTATGGCCACAAAACTTCTATGTGTTGGAATAAGTAGGATAATGGCAAAGATGCCCATTTGAACAGACAAACAGTGAACCCTTCTGATCAATATATATGCATATACAATCGTTTCAACTTATTGACTATGTAAAGAATGCAATGATTGTGGATGTGAACATGACGTATCATCACAAACTTTACTCATGCCTAATGAAGATGCAAATGAACTATATGAAACAGACACTGTGTGTGATCAGCATGATCAGGTTTCTGTTGTAGATATTTCTTGTGAAACTGGTAGTCTATCAACAACAGATGCATATCACAATAACACATTAATAGATAGTACTGATTCAACAATATTTGAAAATACATTTATAGATAAAAACTTAATACATAATGAATCAAACGAAAATGATAATAATAATGATAATGCCATAGGACAAAATCTGTATTCTCTAGGACTGAACTCAAAGGGTTTACACATAGGGCATATAAATATTCAAGGAATACAAAATAAGTTTGATCAAGTTAATATAATGTTGAATTCTAATGAAAACGATATTCATATTCTAGGACTAAGTGAGACAAAATTAAGATCTATACATCCAAATAGTACTTTTGAAATAAATAATTACCAAATATTCAGGAAAGATAGGACTTTAACAAGTGAACGAAAAGAACAAGGTGGCGGCCTCATTGTCTACGTAAAAAATGGAATAAACTGTAAGCATAGAAAAGATTTAGAAATAAACAATATGGAATGCATATGGCTTGAAATTTGCCCCCCAAACAGTAAAAGTTTCCTAGTAGGTAATATATACAGACACCCTAATGAGACTATACATTGGAATGAAATGTTTGAAACACAGTTTGAAAACGTCTTACGAAACGAAAAAGAACTAGAAAAAGTCGATGGCACGCCATCGCAATATACCCACTTTCCCCAAATGCTAAGTCCGAAAGGGGGAGGTAATCCATGATGGAGGGTCGGATCAAAAATCCGAATTCACTTTGCGCATCTGCACATGATAACGAAGCTACATACCAAATATCAGGCGCGTAGGTATGAAGGTGAAAAAGTTTTTCGAGTTACAAGAAACGTGACGGACGGACGGACGGACGGACGGACACCCGTGACGAAAACAATATACCCATTTTTTTTTCCTAAAAAAAGTGGGTATAATTATATGTCTTAGGTGACTTTAACCGTGATTTATCAAATGAACACATTAGTAAGCCCTGGCTTGAATATATGGAACAATTTGGACTCTTCCAACAAGTATGTGAACCAACTAGACAAGCAAATATGTCAAATACACTAATTGATCATATATATTGTAATATACCAGATAACATATCCTCAGTAGCTGTTCCCAAAATTGGCCTAAGTGATCATTTTCCTATATTTCTTACACGAAAAATAAACTCTCATTTGCCAAAAGATTCACATCACACTATATAACATACAGGTCTTTTAAGCACTTCAACGAGCATAATTTCATAACAGATCTTCAAAGTACAGCATGGGATGTTATTAAAGTATTTGATGATACAAATGATGTACTTGATACATGGTGTTCTCTCTTTCTAGAAACTGTTGATAAGCATCTTCCTCTAAAAACACAACGGGTTAAAAACAAACAGCAACCAAAATGGCTCACTCCGGACATAATAGATGCTATGAAGACGCGAGATAGATTTAAATCAGTAAATAATGAAACACAATTCAAACTATGGCGAAATAAAGTTACAAACCTTATTAAAAAATCTAAAAAAGAACAATACAGGACATTAATTGACGAAAATAATAACAAGCCATCAAGTGTGTGGAAACCATTTAAAGAAATAGGTGCAAGTAAAAAAAAAAAGCCAATAATAACAATATAACCTCAATCACAATCGATAATAAGGAAGTTAGTGATACAGAAAGTATTGCAAATTAATTTAATAACTTTTTCGTATCTGTCACCTCTACCATAAAAGGACCATTAACACATTCCGATTTCCAGCCACTTAAGCAGTTTTGTAATGATAAGCTACCCAAAGTACAGAGTTTTCAATACCAAATATGACGCAAAACAAGATTGAAACACTTTTTTGAAAAACTTGATGTGACGAAAGCCACTGGCTGTGACAATATTGGACCCCGTTTACTCAAAATATCAGCAGCACAAATAGCGGATAGCCTCATGTACATATGCAATCTGAGTATTAAACAATCAGTCTTTCCGGATAAATGGAAGGAAGCAAAAGTTAGCCCACTTCATAAAAATGGTTCAAAATTTGATTTGAACAATTATCGACCAATATCTATTTTGCCAATATTATCTAAACTGATTGAAAAACATGTTCATGACTCTTATGGAATATATGAATAAATATGAATTAATTCATAAAACACAATCTGGTTTTAGACCAAATCACTCCTGCGAAACTGCATTAATAGGAATGATTGACAAATGGTTAGATGCTATTAATAATAATAAGCTAATAGGAGTTGTCATGGTTGATTTCAAAAAAGCCTTCGACTTGGTGGATCATAAACTCTTAATTAAAAAGCTAGAACTCTATAAACTATCAACTAGTGCAATGCAATGGATAACGTCATACATTTATGATCGCAAACAGAAAAAACATCATTAAATAATGTTACATCTAATCTATGAAAATGTTGTAAATGGTGTTCCTCAAGGGTCTATTTTAGGTCCTTTGCTATTTCTCCTCTTTATTAATGATTACCTCTATACACCCATGATGTTAGTACAGATCTTTATACTGATGACACTACACTATATGATATCAATAAATCAGAAGTTGCAATTGAAAATAATCTTCAAAAAGCTTTATGTAATCTTAATGTATGGTGTAAGAACAATGGAATGGTCATAAACTCTGCTAAAACAAAAGTAATGCTAATTACAACACATCAAAAGCGAACATGTCTAAACAAACATGAGCTTAATTTGAAATACAATAATGAGGAACTAGGCATGATCATGAATGACAAAATTTTAGGTGTATGTGTTGATAATAACTTAAGTTGGTCTATTCATGTTGATAAAGTATGTAAGAAAATTAAATCTAACATCTGGCTGCTATCAAGAATTAAACACTTTCTGACTCTAGAACACAGGATCCAATTTATAAGACATATATTAAACCACACATTGATTATTGCAATCTAATTTGGGGATGTTCATCACAAAATAATCTATTACGACTGTTTCAACTACAAAAAAGAGTTATTAAAATAATAGTTGATTATAATGTTGAAAATACTATCCAAAGCATGCAAGAACTTAAAATATTGAACGTGTATGAAAGAATATTTGTACGGAAGGCAAAATTCATGTATAAAGTTGCAAATACAATTACACCAGGTTATATTAATGAATTGTTTCACCAAAGACAACCAAGCAACATTTACCAGTCTTGAGATCAACTGCTTCCAATAACTTTATACCGCCCAAGCCAAACAAAGAAATATTCAAACAAAGTATGTCATATTCAGGCGCGTTAATATGGAACTGTATTCCTAATAATGTTAAAAATGTTCAAACTATAAATAACTTCCACAATAGATGTATAAGATGGATGAAAACATAGACTACCAGTTTCTTGTTAATAGTTGTCTATAATTTTCATTTTGTATTGCCTTTTTCTTTGTCAACTGTACATGTGTATATACTTGTTTTTATGTTTGAGGGCCTCATGGGAGATTAGGCACTGTCTAATTGAGTCACCCTCGTTAAATAAAGTCTATTATTATTATTATTATTATTCCATACATTGAAAATACGAAGCTTGTACAAACTTTTTGACGCCAAAAAATGGCTACGTGTTTCTGCAAAAATGTGAAGGTTAAAAAGGTCAAGGTGTTAATGGCAGCATGAGTGTGATCTAAATGCTCACAAGTATCAAGTGTCCAACAATTTGTTAAACGTTGCACAATCATATTAAAGGAATTCACTTATACCACAATTAATCAATGTGACGTTGAATCACTTTAAAGGCACATGCCTACTCAGTAGGCACACACTGTTCTTTATAGGAATTAAATAAGTGTATAATTGTGTCACTATTCCACCAGTTCTAAATATTACATGTGCCCGCTTTACATATATAATCATTTAGTAATATTTATTTTACTTATAGTGACTCGTGGTGGTATCAGGCTATTTTCATATCCAAATGAAGCATGATGTTTTTAGCTCACCTGAGCGAAGCTCATGTGAGCTATTGTTACCGCAATGTGTCCGTCGTCCGTCGTCCGTGAACATTTTCAAACGTCTTCTCCTCGGTAACCATTGGGTCTATAGTCACCAAACTTCATGGTCATGGTCTTTAGGTAGGGGGATTATAAAATTGTTAAAATGACCTCATTACGTAATCCAAGATGGCCGCCGTCTAAAAATAGCACAAATTCTTAAAAAATCTTCTTCTCAAGAACCGCCCACCGGATTTCGACAAAACTTGGTAGGAATGATCGATGTACATTGCTCTTTCAAAGTTGTTAAAATGGTCACCCCAGGGTCAAAAATGGGCGTGGCCCGTGGGGTCAAAATTGTCAAAATTTTATTTTTGACTGAAATGGTCATTGTCATATACAAATTGAAGGTAATCAATGAGGAATCACTGGTGCATTTTTTGTCGAAATCTTGTTATGTCATCCAAGATGGCCGCCGAAATGTCAAAAGGTCGTTCTTTTATTAGAGATTTCAAAATTCTCTTACATGAACCGCATTGGCCCATGGTAGCCAAACTTAAAAGTTATGGTCCATGGGTGAAGCCAATTTCCAGATTTGTTAAAATGGAGGTCATCGCTAATCCATTGATGGCGTCTCAAAAATAGCATTAAATTCTTAAAATCTTCTTCTCATGAACCGCTAGCCAGATTTCGACGCAAACTTGGTAGGAATGATCGATGTACATTGCTCTTTTAAAGTTGTTAAAATGGTGACCCCGGGGTCAAAAATGAACGTGACCCGTTGGGTCAAATTGGGGTCAAATTTTATATGACGAATATGGTCATGTTATATATTCGAAGGTATCAATGAGGCGAATCACTCTGGTACATTTTTTGTCCAAATCAGATTGTTATGTCATCCAAGATGGCCGCCGAAATGTCAAAAGGTTCTTTTATTAGAGATTTCAAAATTCTTCTTCACATGAACCGCTTGGCCCATGGTAGCCAAACCTAAAAGTTATGGTCCATGGGTGAAGCCTTTTCAGATTTGTTAAAATGGAAGTCATCGCTAATCCAAGATGGCCGCCGTCTAAAAATAGCATAAATTCTTAAAAAACTTATTCTTCTTATGAACCGCTAGCCGGATTTCGACGAAACTTGGTAGGAATGATCGATGTACAATGTTCTTTCAAAGTTGTTAAAATGGTGACCCTGGGGTCAAAAATGGGCGTGGCCCGTGGGGTCAAATTTTATTTTTGACCGAATATGGTCATGTTATATATCAAATCGAAGGTATCAATGAGGTGATCACTCTGGTACATTTTTTGTCGAAATCAGATTGTTATGTCATCCAAGATGGCCGCCGAAATGTCAAAAGGTCGTTCTTTTATTAGAGATTTCAAAATTCTTCTTCACATGAACCGCTTGGCCCATGGTAGCCAAACTTAAAAGTTATGGTCCATGGGTGAAGCCTTTCCAGATTTGTTAAAATGGAGGTCATCGCTAATCCAAGATGGCCGCCGTCTAAAAATAGCATAAATTCTTAAAAAATCTTCTTCTCATGAACCGCTAGCCAGATTTCGACGAAACTTGGTAGGAATGATCGATGTACATTGCTCTCTTAAAGTTGTTAAAATGGTGACCCCAGGGTCAAAAATGGGCGTGACCCGTTGGGTCAAATTGGGGTCAAATTTTATTTTTGACCGAATATGGTCATGTTATATATTAAATCGAAGGTATCAATGAGGCGATCACTCTGGTACATTTTTTGTCCAAATCAGATTGTTATGTCATCCAAGATGGCCGCCGAAATGTCAAAAGGTTCTTTTATTAGAGATTTCAAAATTCTTCTTCACATGAACCGCTTGGCCCATGGTAGCCAAACCTAAAAGTTATGGTCCATGGGTGAAGCCTTTTCAGATTTGTTAAAATGGAAGTCATCGCTAATCCAAGATGGCCGCCGTCTAAAAATAGCATAAATTCTTAAAAAATCTTCTTCTTATGAACCGCTAGCCGGATTTCGACGAAACTTGGTAGGAATGATCGATGTACAATGTTCTTTCAAAGTTGTTAAAATGGTGACCCCGGGGTCAAAAATGGGCGTGGCCCGTGGGGTCAAATTTTATTTTTGACCGAATATGGTCATGTTATATATCAAATCGAAGGTATCAATGAGGTGATCACTCTGGTACATTTTTTGTCGAAATCAGATTGTTATGTCATCCAAGATGGCCGCCGAAATGTCAAAAGGTCGTTCTTTTATTAGATATTTCAAAATTCTTCTTCACATGAACCGCTTGGCCCATGGTAGCCAAACTTAAAAGTTATGGTCCATGGGTGAACCCTTTTCAGATTTATTAAAATGGAGGTCATCACTAATCCAAGATGGCCGCCGTCTAAAAATAGCATAAATTTAAAAAAAATCTTCTTCTCATGAACCGCTGACCGGATTTCGACTAAACTTGGTAGGAATGATCGATTTACAATGCTCTTTCAAAGTTGTGAAAATGGTGACCCCGGGATCAAAAATGGGCATGGCCCGTGGGGTCAAATTGGGGTCAAATTTTATTTTTGACCGAATATGCTCATGCCATATATAAAATTGAAGGTATCGATGAAGCGATTGCTCTGGTGCAATATTTGTCGGAATCGGATGATTATGTCATCCATGATGGCCACCAAAAGGTCCATTTATTCAAGATTTTGAACGTCTTTTTCTCAGGAACCACATGGCCGATGCTGGCCAAACTTCATAGGAAGTTAAGATCCTTGGGTGAAGCATTTTCAGATTTTGTAAAATGAGAGTCATCGCTTAATCCAAGATGACCGCCATCTAAAAATAGCACAATTTTTTTAAAACACATGAACTCAATGTCGCATTCTCCTCTGGTGTTCATGGAGTCAGGTGAGCGAATTAGGGCCATCATGACCCTCTTGTTTAATTATACTAATTAAAACCGTCACCTGAAAAAATAATATTTTTCACAGATTATAAAGTATGATTATTGCACATCAAAATATAAATACAGAGAATAAATAGTAAGGTCCATTAACATTTTAAGGAAACACAGTTTCATCGCCCCTGATATCAGTGTGAAAATTTACGTCTGATATAAAATGTATAATAATGCCAATCAATACGTGGAGTAATGGTGAATAAAGAATGTTTCATGTTTTTTGCCAGAAAATGTCAAATCATTCTAAGAATATACCAAAACTATCTGTCTCCCTAATTATTTATTTCGTTGAGGGGGGGGGGGGGTGGGACCCCCTTAATTTGGGCCCCCCCCCAATGGGGGGTACCTTTTAACATGAAGATAAATTAAACGGCCATAGCAATTCAAGTCAACACTGAACTTGACATTTTTGATTTGACTTTGGGCGAATTTGTTTTCGCCGAAGATTTCCTAGGTTCCGCACCTGGTTAATATAATTTGTGTTTTGTCCGTGCATTAGGATGTTTAATAATTTTTCCTTTGTAACCTGGATTTTAAAAAGGGACGAAATGTGGGTCTTCTGCATTTTTGGCGATAAAATCAAAATAACATCATCAAAGAAGTGATGGCGAGCGTCTAACCTCCTCCAGTATGCTCTCCTTCTGCGGTTTGTAATTTCTGAATGGTCATCCAAATCCCAGGTCGATTGGTGGCTGCGACTGGAGAAAATGGGCTTATGTCATTTGTGACCAAACTCCTGGTATCCTGATAAACGGTCTGTAATTGGCCTGATAATTCCAGCACAAATATTTTATTTTACACAATTCCCTAACCATTTGATTGGCCCGTAGCAAGTCTCTGTCCAAGATTTTATTATACCTTAGTAAACTCCCCACATCCGAATTCACTTTGCGCATCTGCACAATAGATAAAAACAGAATGCTACAATAGCAAATATGAGGCACGTAGGACGGGACTGGACGGACGGACGTGACGGACGGACGGAACGGTCGGACGGACGGTACGACGGAACGCTTCTTATTACTTTCTGGTAACCTATGTGGCTTATCGCAATGTTTAAAATATTAGCCACATTTAAAACCACTTTTAGCCCACATAAAACGAATTTATCTTAGGTGGCTAATTGTAACCAAACCCCTAATCCTTTAACAAAAGTTTCCATAATGCCCTGTGGGGCTAGCCACATAAGTACCTGAATTGTCCTGCCCGGACGGACGGGACGGACGGACGGACACGGGACGGACGGACACCGTGTCCGAAAACAAATATAACCCATTTTTTTTTTCCGAAAAAATTTCCGAAAAAGTGGGGTAAATAAAATAAAATAATTATATATATTTAAATGGCCAAAGTGAGGATCGAACCGCATGCAGTGCAAGCTTAAAAATCAAGTGCCACCGTTGCCCGCCTCAGTTTTAACCCGCATGACTCTCCGTATGAGAAAAAAAACTGTTTTGTCCAATTCGCAATAGTATCGATCATGACTTATAGCCGACGCGCCATAATAAACAGGGAAATACCTACAGGAAATTCCATGGTTATTTATACACCAATGTTTATATAAATCAAAGCATGTAAACAACGCCATGTCAGGCTGGTATACTTTATTGGTCAACTTTGACTGAGTAAATAAAGGGCAACATTAGAAGTTGGTGCTCCGTAACATCTGTATCGTGTCACATTTCCACAGTTCAATGTTCATGGCTCACAATACCTGTCTTGGACTGATCATTCCTCCGCAGTCTTGAATGCCCCGTTTTGTGAAAGGCCGCTGTATCTGAGATTATGTTTCTTTAGTATTACAATATGTCGTTCTTGCTCTTCATTAACGGTACAACATGCTTTGACAGCACGTTCAGAATCAATTTATCCATTGGGAAATGATTCTGAACGTTGCCCTGTCAAAACCATGTTTGTTCATGTCCACTCAGTAGGTTATAATATAGAGAGATAGATAGTTTTGTATATTCTGTAAGATATGGACATTTTTCTGGCTAAAATCAAACATTAATTCCCACCATTAGCCCCATGTATTGATTGGCTAATATTATAACATTTTATATCAGACGTAAATTTCCCACACTGATATCCAGGGGCGATAAAACCGTAATTCCTTAACATGTTAACGGACATTTACTATTTATTCTTTTGTGGGTTTTAATTTTTTATTTGGTGTTGCAATGAATCTTATTCTTTATTAATCTTGGTGGAAAATATTGTATTTTTTCAGGTGGTGCATTTAACTTAGTATAAACTAGGAAAAAGTCCGATGGCGCGCCAGTCGCAATATACCCACTTTCCCCAAATGCTAAGTCCCGAAAGGGGGGAAGTAATCCCATGATCGGAGGGTCGGATAAAAAATCCGAATTCACTTTGGCGCATGTGCAATAAGATTAACGAAGCTACATTAGCAAATATATGGAGGCGCGTAGGTTATGAAGGTGAAAAAGTTTTTCGAGTTAAACAAGGAAAAAATGGGAAAATTCTGAGTCGGAAAGGGGGAGGTAATCGATGATGGAGGGTCGGATCAAAAACAAATGGGAATTCACTTTTCGCGGCATCTGCACATAAAAAGGAGGTACATACTAAAATATCAGGCGCATAGGTATGAAGGTTGAAAAAAGTTTTTCGAGTTTTACAGAAAAATGGAAATTCTGAGTCCGAAAGGGGGAAAGATAAATCCATGGGAAAGGAGGGTTCGGATGAAAAATCGGAATTCCACTTTGCGCAAATTCTGGGGCACATGATAACGAAGCTACATAGCCAATATGTAGGCGCGTAGGTATGGAAGGTGAAAAAGTTTTTCGAAGTTACAAGGAAAAATGGAAATTCCTGAGTCCGAAAGGAGGGGATAATCCATTGATGGAGGGTCGGATGAAAAAAATCTGAATTCACCTTGCGCATCTGCACATGATAACGAAGCTACAAAATAGCAAATATGAGGCGCGTAGGTAATGAAGGTGAAAAAGTTTTTTTTCGAGTTAACAAGGAAAATAAAAATGGGAAAAATTTCCTTGAGTCCGAAAGGGGGAGATAATCCATGATGGAGGGTCGGATCAAAAATACGAAAATTCACTTGCGCAATTCTGCACATTGATAACCTAAGCTAGATACCAAATATCAGGCGCGTAGGTATGAAGGTGAAAAAAGTTTTTCGAGTTACAAGGAAAAAATGGGAAAATTCTGGAGTCCGCGGGGGAGATAATCCATGATGGAGGTCGGAAATCAAATCCAATTCACTTTGCGCATCTGCACTTGTTAACGAAGTACATACCAAATAATAAGGCGCGTAAGGTAGAAGGTGAAAAAGTTTTTCGAGTTACAAGGAAAAAACGGGTGGAATTGGACGTTACGGACGGACGGAGGACGGACGGACGGTCCGGAAACGGGGAACCCGTGACGAAAACAATTATAACCCATTTTTTTTGCAAAAAAAGTGGGTATAATAATATAAAAAAATGGTGCCTCATTTGCAAAAATATGAAAATAACCACGAATTACCACCTTTGAAGTCCACTAGCAATAAAATAAAATGTTACCAAATTATTATATCTGTATAATACCGGGCAATTTGTAAATTTTTTAGAACTTGTGAAATTGTGACACAATTATACCAAACTTATTTCGATTCCTTAAAGGACATTTGTGCCTACTGTAGGTGGGCATGGTTAACCTTTAACAGGTAAATAACATATCAATCTCAACATTTATTTGAAAAATAATTTCCCTAAAACTTGCTTTTTTTATATTCAAGTACATTTGCTTGTCAGAAACTGTGAATAAGGCAAAAAAGGGGAGTAATTTGGGAAATTAAATATGAGGCGCGTAGGTATGAAGGTGAAAAAGTTTCCGAAAGGGGTTAACAAGGAAAAAATGGAAATTTAGGTCCGAAAGGGGAGATAATCCAGGATGGAGGGTCGGATCAAAAATCCGAAATTTCACTTTGCGCATCTTCGCCACATGATAACGAAGCTACATACCAAATAATCAGGCGCGTAGGTATGAAGGTGAAAAAGTTTTTCGAAAATTTCAAGGAAAAATTTTTTGGGAAATTCTGAGTTCCGAAAGGGGGAGATAATCAATGAAATGGAGGGTGTGATCAAAACTCCAATTCACTTTGCGCATCTGCACATGATAACGAAGCTACTACCAAATATCAGGCGCGTAGCGGATGAAGGTGAAAAAGGTTTTTCGGAGTTCAAGGAAACGGTGACGGACGGTACGGACGGACGGACCCCGGGAACGGACCGGACACGTGAAACGAAAACAATATACCCATTTTTTTTACAAAAAAAGTGGGTATAATAATATAAAAAAACTGTGCCTCATTTGCATTGTAAAAATAACACGATACACCTGAAGTCACTAGCAATAAAAGAAAATAAATATTACCAAATTTGATTATATCTGTATAATACCGGGCATTTGTAATTTTTATTTAGAACTTGTGAAAATAGTGACACTAATTATACACTTATTTGATTCCTATAAAAGAACATTTTGTGCCTACTGAGTGGGCATGTACCTTTAACAGTAAATAACATATTCAATCACAACATTTTATTTGATAATTTTCCTAAAACTTGCATTATATTCAAGTACATGCTGTCAGAAACTGTGATAAGCAGGGGAGATAATTTGATAAATATAGCGCAGCGTAGGTATGAAGGTGACGAGTTTTTTCGAGTTACATGGAAAAAATCTGGGAAATCGAGTCTAGAGATAATCCGATGGATGGAAATTGGAGTCGAAATGAAAAATGGATCCGGAATTCACTTTATGCGCATCTGCACATGAATAAAAACGAAGCTACATAGCAAATATGAGGCGAATTCGTAGGTATGAAGTGAGTCGATTACAAGGAAAAAAAAATGGGAAATTCTGAGTCGAGGGGGAGATATCCATGATGGGAGGGTCGAATTGATCCGAAATCAAACTGCGCACTTGCCACCATGATACGGACAACATACATGATGAGCACGTAGTAAAAGAGGTGAAAAAGTTTTTCGAGGTACAAGAAAAATGGGAAATTTCCTGAGTTCAGGGGGAGGGGGAGATAAATCATTGATGAGGGTCGAATGAAAAATCATCACTGCAGCATGATGCAACAAAAAGAACGAGCTACATAGCAAATCTTGGAGGGCGCGTAGTATGGAGGTGCAAAAAGTCGAGTACAAGGAATGGAATCTTGAAAAAGTTTTTCGAGAGATTATCAATGGATGGGAGTCCGATGAAATTCGAAATCACGTGCGCATGTGCACCATGAAATTTATGAGCACATAGCATATGAAGCCGCGTATGTATGAGGTGAGTCGAGTACAAAGAAAAATGGAAAAAATCTGAAGCGAGAGGGATAAAAATCATGATGTCGAATGAAATCGATTCACTGCACATCTGCACATGATAACGAGCTACTAGCAAATATGAAAAGGCTCGTAAAGTAATCGAGTTGGAAAAAAAGGGGTTCGAGTACAGGACATGGATGTCTGTAGTCGAAAGAGGGATAGATCATATGTGTCGATAAAAATCTAAAAAATCACTTTGGGCGCATCTGCAAACATGAAATAAAAACGAGCTACAAATACAAATATGAGGGCGCGTTACTGGTATGCAGTGAAAAAGTCGAGTTACAAGATGGGAAATTCTGAGTCCGAAAGGGGAGATAATCCATGATGGAGGGTCCGGATATTTGAAAATCCGAATTCAACTTTGCGCATCGAGCACATAAGATGGAAGGGTCCGAAGCAATCACATAGCATATAGAGGTGCTCGCGTAGGTGATGAGGTGAAAAAGTTTTTCGAGTACAGATGATCTGGGAAGTCCGAAAGGGGGAGATAATCCATGGATTAGTCGATGATCGAATCCAAACATGCGCATCTGCACATGATACCCGAGCCTACCATACCATAATCAGCGCCGTTTAGTATGAGGTGAAAAAGTCGGAGATACAACAAGAAAAACGTTGATCGTCACTGACGACGACGACGGAAACGACGGGGGAACCCGACGGACCGAACGACGTCTACATCAAAGTAAACTAAATTGCTATCACATGATCAACTAAGCTACATAGCAAATATGAGGCACGTAAAGTATGAAGGTGAAAAAGTTTTTATTTTTCGAAGTTATACAGCGGAAAAATGAACAAATTCTGATGACCGAAAACGAATATAAATCCATGAATGGAAAAAGGTCGGATTAAAAATCCTAATTCACTTTTTTTTTTAGCGCATCTGCACATGATAATGAAACGCAAGCTACATAGGGCAAAAAAATAAATAAGGATCGGCGTAGGCATGAAGTGCAAAGATTTTCGAGTTACAAGATGGGAAATTCTGAGTCCGAAAAGGGGAGATAATCCATGATGGAGGGTCGGATGAAAAATTCCGAATTCACTTTGCGCATCCTGCACATGAAATAACGAAACTACATAGCGCATATGATGCGCGTAGGTAATGAAGTGAAAAAGTTTTTCGAGTAACCAAGGAAAAAATGGAAATCTGAGTCCGCGAGAGATAATCCATGATGGAGGTCGGAGTTATGATCGATCCTGATCACACTTTGCGCATCTGCACATGATAACGAAGCTACTACCAAATATCAGGCGCGTAGGTATGAAGGTGAAAAAGTTTTTTTTCGAGTTACAAGAAACGTGACGGACGGACGGACGGACGGACGGACGGACGTTCTTACATTCAGGTAACTATGTGGCTTATCACATGTTAAATATTAGCCACATAAAATGATTTTTAGCCACATAAAACGATATCTTAGGTGGCTAATTGTAACCAACCCTATCCTTTAACAAGTCCATAACCCTGTGGGGCTAGCCACATAAGTACCTGAATGTCTGCCCGGACGGACGGACGGATGGACGGACGGATGGACATTCAAACATTTGAGAGTTATGAGCTATTTGTTCTTTAAAAGATAAAAGGATTAGCTCCTAAAGATCAATGGAATTAGGAGCTTACCGACTATAACAAAGGAATCCTTTGTTACTAACCCTTACCCTAAGCTCCTAAACCCCAGATGTTGGCCCGCGGACGGACGTACGGACGGACGGACACCGTGACGAAAACAATATACCCATTTTTTTTCCCTAAAAAAGTGGGTATAACAAAATAATATATATATATAATGGCCAAAGTGAGGATCGAACGCATGCAGTGCAAGCTTAAAATCAAGTGCCACCGTTGGCCGCCAGTTTACCCACTGCTCCGTATGAGAAACTGTTTTGTCAATCGCAATATATCGATCATGACTATAGCGACGCGCCATAATAAACAGGGAAATACCTACAGGAATTCCATGGTTATTTATACACCAATGTTTATATAAACAAAGCATGTAAACAACGCCATGTCAGGCTGGTATACTTATAGTCACTTTGCTGAGTAAATAAAGGGCACATTAGAAGTTGGTGCTCCGTAACATCTGTACTGTCACATTCACAGTTCAATGTTGGCTCACATCCTGTCTTGGACTGATCATTCCTCAGTCTTGAATGCCCCGTTTTGTGAAAGGCGCTGTATCTGAGATTATGTCTTAGATATACAATATGTCGTTCTTCACTTCATTAACGGTACAACATGCTTTGACAGCACTTCAGAATCATTTCCATTGGAAATGATTCTGAAGTGCTGTCAAACCATGTTGTTCATGTCCACTCAGTAGGTTATAATATAGAGAGATAGATAGTTTTGTATATTCTGTAGATATGACATTTTCTGGCTAAAATAAACATTAATTCACCATTACCCCATGTATTGATTGGCAATATTATACATTTTATATCAGACGTAAATTTCCACACTGATATCAGGGGCGATAACCGTATTTCCTTAACATGTTAACGGACATTACTATTTATTCTTTGTGTTTATTTTTTGGTGTGCAATGATCATACTTTATAATCTGTGGAAAATATTATTTTTTCAGGTGGTGCATTTACTTAGTATAAACTAGAAAAAGTCGATGGCGCGCCATCGCAATATACCCACTTTCCCCAAATGCTAAGTCCGAAAGGGGGAAGTAATCCATGATGGAGGGTCGGATAAAAAATCCGAATTCACTTTGCGCATGTGCACATGATAACGAAGCTACATAGCAAATATGAGGCGCGTAGGTATGAAGGTGAAAAAGTTTTTCGAGTTACAAGGAAAAAATGGGAAATTCTGAGTCGGAAAGGGGGAGGTAATCGATGATGGAGGGTCGGATCAAAAATGGGAATTCACTTTGCGCATCTGCACATAACGAAGGTACATACTAAATATCAGGCGCATAGGTATGAAGGTGAAAAAGTTTTTCGAGTTACAAGGAAAAAATGGGAAATTCTGAGTCCGAAAGGGGGAGATAATCCATGATGGAGGGTCGGATGAAAAATCCGAATTCACTTTGCGCATCTGCACATGATAACGAAGCTACATACCAAATATCAGGCGCGTAGGTATGAAGGTGAAAAAGTTTTTCGAGTTACAAGGAAAAAATGGGAAATTCTGAGTCCGAAAGGGGGAGATAATCCATGATGGAGGGTCCGGATGAAAAATCCGAATTCACTTTGCACATCTGCACATGATAACGAAGCTACATAGCAAATATGAGGCGCGTAAAGTATGAAGGTGAAAAAGTTTTTTTTTTCGAGTTACAAGAAAAAAATGGGAAATTCTGAGTCCGAAAGGGGAGATAATCCATGATGGAGGGTCGGATGAAAAATCCGAATTCACTTTGCGCATCTGCACATGATAACGAAGCTACATAGCAAATATGAGGCGCGTAGGTATGAAGGTGAAAAAGTTTTTCGAGTTACAAGGAAAAAATGGGAAATTCTGAGTCCGAAAAGGGGAGATAATCCATGATGGAGGGTCGGATGAAAAATCCGAATTCACTTTGCGCATCTGCACATGATAACGAAGCTACATAGCAAATATGAGGCGCGTAGGTATGAAGGTGAAAAAGTTTTTCGAGTTACAAGGAAAAAATGGGAAATTCTGAGTCCGAAAGGGGGAGATAATCCATGATGGAGGGTCGGATGAAAAATCCGAATTCACTTTGCGCATCTGCACATGATAACGAAGCTACATAGCAAATATGAGGCGCGTAGGTATGAAGGTGAAAAAAAAAAGTTTTTCGAGTTACAAGGAAAAAATGGGAAATTCTTAGTCCGAAAGGGGGAGATAATCCATGATGGAGGGTCGGATCAAAAATCCGAATTCACTTTGCGCATCTGCACATGATAACGAAGCTACATACCAAATATGAGGCGCGTAGGTATGAAGGTGAAAAAGTTTTTCGAGTTACAAGGAAAAAATGGGAAATTCTGAGTCCGAAAGGGGGAGATAATCCATGATGGAGGGTCGGACCAAAAATCCAAATTCACTTTGCGCATCTGCACATGATAACGAAGCTACATACCAAATATCAGGCGCGTAGGTATGAAGGTGAAAAAGTTTTTCGAGTTACAAGAAACGTGACGGACGTACGGACGGACGTACGGACGGACGGACGGACACCCGTGACGAAAACAATATACCCATTTTTTTTTACAAAAAAAGTGGGTATAATTACAAAAAAAGTGGGTATAATAATATAAAAAAATGTGCCTCATTTGCATATGAAAATAACACGATACCACCTGAAGTCACTAGCAATAAAATAAATATTACCAAATTATTATATCTGTATATACCGGGCATTTGTAATTTTTAGAACTTGTGAAATAGTGACACAATTATACACTTATTTGATTCCTATAAAGAACATTTGTGCCTACTGAGTGGGCATGTACCTTTAACAGTAAATAACATATTCAATCACAACATTTTATTTGATAATTTTCCATAAAACTTGCATTATATTCAAGTACATGCTGTCAGAAACTGTGATAAGCAGGGGAGATAATTTGATAAATATGAGGCGCGTAGGTATGAAGGTGAAAAAGTTTTTCGAGTTACATGGAAAAAATGGGAAATTCTGAGTCCAAAAGGGGGAGATAATCCATGATGGAGGGTCGGATGAAAAATCCGAATTCACTTTGCGCATCTGCACATGATAACGAAGCTACATAGCAAATATGAGGCGCGTAGGTATGAAGGTGAAAAAGTTTTTCGAGTTACAAGGAAAAAATGGGAAATTCTTAGTCCGAAAGGGGGAGATAATCCATGATGGAGGGTCGGATGAAAAATCCGAATTCACTTTGCGCATCTGCACATGATAACGAAGCTACATAGCAAATATGAGGCGCGTAGGTATGAAGGTGAAAAAGTTTTTCGAGTTACAAGGAAAAAATGGGAAATTCTGAGTCCGAAAGGGGGAGATAATCCATGATGGAGGGTCGGATGAAAAATCCGAATTCACTTTGCGCATGTGCACATGATAACGAAGCTACATAGCAAATATGAGGCGCGTAGGTATGAAGGTGAAAAAGTTTTTCGAGTACAAGGAAAAAAATGGGAAATTCTGAGTCCGAAAGGGGGAGATAATCCATGATGGAGGGTCGGATGAAAAATCCGAATTCACTTTGCGCATGTGCACATGATAATGAAGCTACATAGCAAATATGAGGCGCGTAGGTAATGAAGGTGAAAAAATGTTTTTCGAGTTACAAGGAAAAAATGGGAAATTCTGAGTCGAAAGGGGGAGATAATCCATGATGGAGGGTCGGATGATCCGAATTCACTTTGCACATCTGCACATGATAACGAAGCTACATACCAAATATGAGGCGCGTAAGTATGAAGGTGAAAAGTTTTTCGAGTTACAAGGAAAAAAATGGGAAATTCTGAGTCCGAAAGGGGAGATAATCCATGATGGAGGGTCGGATGAAAAATCCGAATTCACTTTGCGCATCTGCACATGATAACGAAGCTACATAGCAAATATGAGGCGCGTAGGTATGAAGGTGAAAAAGTTTTTCGAGTTACAAGGAAAAAATGGGAAATTCTGAGTCCGAAAAGGGGAGATAATCCATGATGGAGGGTCGGATGAAAAATCCGAATTCACTTTGCGCATCTGCACATGATAACGAAGCTACATAGCAAATATGAGGCGCGTAGGTATGAAGGTGAAAAAGTTTTTTCGAGTTACAAGGATGGGAAATTCTGAGTCCGAAAGGGGGAGATAACTCCATGATGGAGGGTCGGATGAAAAATCCGATTCACTTTGGCGCATCTGCACATGATAACGAAGCTACATACCAAATATCAGGCGCGTAGGTATGAAGGTGAAAAAGTTTTTCGAGTTACAAGAAACGTGACGGACGGACGGACGGACGGACGGACGGACGTTCTTACATTCAGGTAACTATGTGGCTTATCACATGTTAAATATTAGCCACATAAAATGATTTTTAGCCACATAAAACGATATCTTAGGTGGCTAATTGTAACCAACCCTATCCTTTAACAAGTCCATAACCCTGTGGGGCTAGCCACATAAGTACCTGAATGTCTGCCCGGACGGACGGACGGACGGACGGACGGACGGACGGATGGACATTCAAACATTTGAGAGTTATGAGCTATTTGTTCTTTAAAAGATCAAAGGATTAGCTCCTAAAGATCAATGGAATTAGGAGCTTACCGACTATAACAAAGGAATCCTTTGTTACTAACCCTTACCCTAAGCTCCTAAACCCCCAATGTTGGCCCGGACGGACGTACGGACGGACGGACACCGTGACGAAAACAATATACCCATTTTTTTTCCCTAAAAAAGTGGGTATAACAAAATAATATATATATATAATGGCCAAAGTGAGGATCGAACGCATGCAGTGCAAGCTTAAAATCAAGTGCCACCGTTGGCCGCCAGTTTACCCACTGCTCCGTATGAGAAACTGTTTTGTCAATCGCAATATATCGATCATGACTATAGCGACGCGCCATAATAAACAGGGAAATACCTACAGGAATTCCATGGTTATTTATACACCAATGTTTATATAAACAAAGCATGTAAACAACGCCATGTCAGGCTGGTATACTTATAGTCACTTTGCTGAGTAAATAAAGGGCACATTAGAAGTTGGTGCTCCGTAACATCTGTACTGTCACATTCACAGTTCAATGTTGGCTCACATCCTGTCTTGGGACTGATCATTCCCCTTCAGTCTTGAATGCCCCGTTTTGTGAAGGCGCTGTATCTGAGATTATGTCTTAGATATACAATATGTCGTTCTTCACTTCATTAACGGTACAACATGCTTTGACAGCACTTCAGAATCATTTCCATTGGAAATGATTCTGAAGTGCTGTCAAACCATGTTGTTCATGTCCACTCAGTAGGTTATAATATAGAGAGATAGATAGTTTTGTATATTCTGTAGATATGACATTTTCTGGCTAAAATAAACATTAATTCACCATTACCCCATGTATTGATTGGCAATATTATACATTTTATATCAGACGTAAATTTCCACACTGATATCAGGGGCGATAACCGTATTTCCTTAACATGTTAACGGACATTACTATTTATTCTTCGTGTTTATTTTTTGGTGTGCAATGATCATACTTTATAATCTGTGGAAAATATTATTTTTTCAGGTGGTGCATTTACTTAGTATAAACTAGAAAAGTCGATGGCGCGCCATCGCAATATACCCACTTTCCCCAAATGCTAAGTCCGAAAGGGGGAAGTAATCCATGATGGAGGGTCGGATAAAAAATCCGAATTCACTTTGCGCATGTGCACATGATAACGAAGCTACATAGCAAATATGAGGCGCGTAGGTATGAAGGTGAAAAAGTTTTTCGAGTTACAAGGAAAAAATGGGAAATTCTGAGTCGGAAAGGGGGAGGTAATCGATGATGGAGGGTCGGATCAAAAATGGGAATTCACTTTGCGCATCTGCACATAACGAAGGTACATACTAAATATCAGGCGCATAGGTATGAAGGTGAAAAAGTTTTTCGAGTTACAAGGAAAAAAATGGGAAATGGGAAATTCTGAGTCCGAAAGGGGGAGATAATCCATGATGGAGGGTCGGATGAAAAATCCGAATTCACTTTGCGCATCTGCACATGATAACGAAGCTACATAGCAAATATGAGGCGCTAGGTATGAAGGTGAAAAAGTTTTTCTTTCGAGTTACAAGGAAAAAATGGGAAATTCTGAGTCCGAAAGGGGGAGATAATCCATGATGGAGGGTCGGATGAAAAATCTGAATTCACTTTGCGCATCTGCACATGATAACGAAGCTACATAGCAAATATGATGCGCGTAGGTATGAAGGTGAAAAAGTTTTTTCGAGTTACAAGGAAAAAATGGGAAATTCTGAGTCCGAAAGGGGGAGATAATCCATGATGGAGGGTCGGATGAAAAATCCGAATTCACTTTGCGCATCTGCACATGATAACGAAGCTACATAGCAAATATGAGGCGCGTAGGTATGAAGGTGAAAAAGTTTTTCGAGTTACAAGGAAAAAATGGGAAATTCTTAGTCCGAAAGGGGGAGATAATCCATGATGGAGGGTCGGATCAAAAATCCGAATTCACTTTGCGCATCTGCACATGATAACGAAGCTACATACCAAATATCAGGCGCGTAGGTATGAAGGTGAAAAAGTTTTTCGAGTTACAAGGAAAAAATGGGAAATTCTGAGTCCGAAAGGGGGAGATAATCCATGATGGAGGGTCGGATCAAAAATCCAAATTCACTTTGCGCATCTGCACATGATAACGAAGCTACATACCAAATATCAGGCGCGTAGGTATGAAGGAAAAATTTTTCGAGTTTTTCGAGTTACAAGAAACGTGACGGACGGACGGACGGACGGACGGACGGACGGACGTTCTTACATTCAGGTAACTATGTGGCTTATCACATGTTAAATATTAGCCACATAAAATGATTTTTAGCCACATAAAACGATATCTTAGGTGGCTAATTGTAACCAACCCTATCCTTTAACAAGTCCATAACCCTGTGGGGCTAGCCACATAAGTACCTGAATGTCTGCCCGGACGGACGGACGGACGGACGGACGGACGGACGGACGGACGGACGGATGGACATTCAAACATTTGAGAGTTATGAGCTATTTGTTCTTTAAAAGATCAAAGGATTAGCTCCTAAAGATCAATGGAATTAGGAGCTTACC
The DNA here is from genome assembly GCA_029237695.1 of Conchocele bisecta. Taxonomy (NCBI): domain Eukaryota; kingdom Metazoa; phylum Mollusca; class Bivalvia; order Lucinida; family Thyasiridae; genus Conchocele; species Conchocele bisecta. The sequence goes on along the minus strand of CM055269.1, from coordinate 10,105,495 downwards.
GACTATAACAAAGGAATCCTTTGTTACTAACCCTTACCCTAAGCTCCTAAACCCCCAATGTTGGCCCGGACGGACGTACGGACGGACGGACACCGTGACGAAAACAATATACCCATTTTTTTCCCTAAAAAAGTGGGTATAACAAAATAATATATATATATAATGGCCAAAGTGAGATCGAACGCATGCAGTGCAAGCTTAAAATCAAGTGCCACCGTTGGCCGCCAGTTTACCCACTGCTCCGTATGAGAAACTGTTTTGTCAATCGCAATATATCGATCATGACTATAGCGACGCGCCATATAAACAGGGAAATTACCTACAGGAATTCCATGGTTATTTATTACACCAATGTTTATATAAACAAAGCATGTAAACAACGCCATGTCAGGCTGGTATACTTATAGTCACTTTGCTGAGTAAATAAAGGGCACATTAGAAGTTGGTGCTCCGTAACATCTGTACTGTCACATTCACAGTTCAATGTTGGCTCACATCCTGTCTTGGACTGATCATTCCTCAGTCTTGAATGCCCCGTTTTGTGAAAGGCGCTGTATCTGAGATTATGTCTTAGATATACAATATGTCGTTCTTCACTTCATTAACGGTACAACATGCTTTGACAGCACTTCAGAATCATTTCCATTGGAAATGATTCTGAAGTGCTGTCAAACCATGTTGTTCATGTCCACTCAGTAGGTTATAATATAGAGAGATAGATAGTTTTGTATATTCTGTAGATATGACATTTTCTGGCTAAAATAAACATTAATTCACCATTACCCCATGTATTGATTGGCAATATTATACATTTTATATCAGACGTAAATTTCCACACTGATATCAGGGGCGATAACCGTATTTCCTTAACATGTTAACGGACATTACTATTTATTCTTTGTGTTTATTTTTTGGTGTGCAATGATCATACTTTATAATCTGTGGAAAATATTATTTTTTCAGGTGGTGCATTTACTTAGTATAAACTAGAAAAAGTCGATGGCGCGCCATCGCAATATACCCACTTTCCCCAAATGCTAAGTCCGAAAGGGGGAAGTAATCCATGATGGAGGGTCGGATAAAAAATCCGAATTCACTTTGCGCATGTGCACATGATAACGAAGCTACATAGCAAATATGAGGCGCGTAGGTATGAAGGTGAAAAAGTTTTTCGAGTTACAAGGAAAAAATGGGAAATTCTGAGTCGGAAAGGGGGAGGTAATCGATGATGGAGGGTCGGATCAAAAATGGGAATTCACTTTGCGCATCTGCACATAACGAGGTACATACTAAATATCAGGCGCATAGGTATGAAGGTGAAAAAGTTTTTCGAGTTACAAGGAAAAAATGGGAAATTCTGAGTCCGAAAGGGGGAGATAATCCATGATGGAGGGTCGGATCAAAAATCCAAATTCACTTTGCGCATCTGCACATGATAACGAAGCTACATACCAAATATCAGGCGTGTAGGTATGAAGGTGAAAAAGTTTTTCGAGTTACAAGAAACGTGACGGACGTACGGACGGACGTACGGACGTACGGACGGACGGACACCCGTGACGAAAACAATATACCCATTTTTTTTTACAAAAAAAGTGGGTATAATAATATAAAAAAATGTGCCTCATTTGCATATGAAAATAACACGATACCACCTGAAGTCACTAGCAATAAAATAAATATTACCAAATTATTATATCTGTATATACCGGGCATTTGTAATTTTTAGAACTTGTGAAATAGTGACACAATTATACACTTATTTGATTCCTATAAAGAACATTTGTGCCTACTGAGTGGGCATGTACCTTTAACAGTAAATAACATATTCAATCACAACATTTTATTTGATAATTTTCCCTAAAACTTGCATTATATTCAAGTACATGCTGTCAGAAACTGTGATAAGCAGGGGAGATAATTTGGCTTGGCATAATTTGGCATTTTAATTACAGTCAGTACCAGTAAGTAAAAAATGTAAAATTTCTGTATTTGTATGTTGTGTTGTGAAATGATAATACAATATCACATTTAGAAAGAATATTAAGTTCCCATTATATATATACCGTTTATTTAACCAGGTTAACTGATTATAGTGAAATAATGCCCGAGTGATTGGGTCCTTCCGCTAAACAAACGAGTGAGCATAGCGAAATGAGTTTTGTTTAGTGATTGGACCCAATCACTCGGGCATTATTTCACTATAATCAGCTCTAGTTAATTTTCAGTATTATAATATTTTGTTTACAATTCCCGATTTTTACTGCTGCCTTAAAACTACAATTAGGTTCAGAAATATAATACAAATCTACAATTAACTCTTAGACCGCTACACACAACAATTGTCATCTGCTGTTGCTTTTATATCTTGCCTTATTTCTCAATAAAAACATGGTTTGACAGCACTTTAGAATCATTTCCAATGGAAATGATTCTGAAGTGCTGTCAAAGCATGTTGTTAATTATTCTAAAGTGCTGTCAAAGCATGTTTTTGATGATAAAAATGGAAAATAGAAAATAAACAGCAGACGACAAAAAATTAAGATAGCAGTGTAAGGGTTAAAACAATTTTTTCCTTGTCCGGTTCATCACTTTGTAGTCATAGACAATAAATATCAAAGCTTGTGTACTTTTTCATAAATTTGAGAACTGATTATGATATGGTGCTACACTTGTTGCAATCGTTGGAGGAGTCATTATGTCGGTCAACTGCCCATTTAATGACCTTTTACAATCAATCATTCGTCAGTTTTGAATTGCTTTGTTTGAACATTTTTCAGAGATCCGTTTTGAGGATGCTATTGGCAATGGAGTGACTGCGGGCATCATTCTGTCAACAACTAGATGAGCAGAGACAAAATATCAATACAGTAGTGATTCTGGTATTACAGAATATCTCAGACATATTGGAGTGACAGTCTCTGATACTTAAGCTGTCTGGGCTTACATATGAGACAAGCCATGTGATTTTGTGCCTAAGAGCATGTGTGAATTCTCATGAAAAATATTATTAAATTTACCATATTTTCCGTAAATGACATCGAAAGTTGACAAAATTGTCATAGCAAATGCGGGATTATATTCCGCATTTGCTATGAAAATATTGTCACCTTTGACGACATTGGCAGAAAATATCACAGTTTCTGTAAATATATTTTCTGAAAAATCACACATGTTCTTAGGTATAAAATCACATGACATGCTTCTTATTAGGTTATCACTGAGGACATGGTGGAATATTGGAAGGCCATTGTAATTGAAAACTAAGCTTTGTCGGGTATTATCTAGTTGGAAGCATGTGAAAACTCGATAGGTATTGACTTAATAATCAATTTCTTCCCAATCTGGGATTAGTGTAAAAAGGAAACATTAGAATGTGTACTTTTTTATATCTTTGATATGGTTTAAAGGACAAAGTTTGATGATTTGTATTTGACTAAATCAATAATTGATATATTTAAATGAAAATTTCAAGTGGAAGTCTACCATTTAATTGCCATTATAAATGTGCTTGGATAAACAATGTTTATATGTTTTTATTAAAGTTTTAAATTTATTTGATAAAAGTGAATAACTATTGAACGCTAATACGAAGTGAAAACATTTTTTGTGAAGTGAAATTTATGTTTCACGTCCAGTGGTGTGGCACTACACATTTTGAATGCGGCTGAAAGCGCGTAAGGAATGTGCGGAGCCCTGTGAGATGATTCGCACGATCCAGCCGACGTCCGCATTGCCGGTGACGAGGAACATGCCGTACGCGACCGCCAGCGTGCCGAGCAGGAACCAGCCTCGCAACATGACCGGCATCTACCTCGGCCTCGTAAGTACATCAGTGAATCATTCATTTGTTTCGTTCGTTCATTCATTTATTCATTCATTCAATCCTTTGTGAGTAAATCAATCAGTTACACAATCAATCATTCAATCAATCATAAGTACACAAGGCCCCTCAGCTGATAAAAATGACAACATGTTAATTGTTATAAGTATATATATATAATGTAAAGTAAAGTAAAATTTAATTAGTATCAATCCAATACAAGAGGATTATGACTAATGTCACTAACTACAATTACAAATACTAACATACATATATGTGGCATGGAATGCAAAAAAAACCTTGCACAACATGTTAGACTGGATAATAGTTACTGAGTGATTGATTTGCGGGTTTCTATACAATCATTAACAGTTGGGATTAAATGTATTAATGAAAGTGTATCTGTGTCAATTAGGTATTCAAATATTTTACGTTGGGAAAACAAGCCGACAAAAATTATATGTTTTTGTGTAGTGTTGCAAGATCATTTGAGACAGACACGCCATGTGATTGTGTACCTTCGGACATCTGCATTATTTCATTAAATACGTTTCCAATATTTTTCATAAATAAAGTCAAAGTTGACAAATTTTGACTCCATTTACGGAATATTTTGTAAACGTAAAAGGTACAAAATCACATGGCATGTCTCATTTCAGTCACTGAATGGCAAACAGTATAAGCCCTGATCAAGACATATGGGCTGAAAAAAAAATCTTATATATTAATTTGTTTTTTGGTATATCACAAATGTTTCCTCGGATGGTCCTTTACAATTTTGTAAAGACAAGACCCTCTATATCCACACCTTGCCCGCTAACACCCAGGTCATCATCATTGCCCTTCTCGGAAACTGAAAATTGAGGTAAATTTCTTATAATTTCTGTTTAATTCACAGACCCGGCCTCAAATGACCTTAGCTGTTGATAGTCCGTTAAACATTCACAGCATTTTTGATACTTTACACTTGTATTTTTCTCTGATGGTTCTCTGTGACAATCCTACAATGCAACTTATACCTATGTGAAGGTCAATGCAATAGAATAGTTGGTGTCGTTCCTCGCTTACTCGTTTACATAGATGGCAGTATTACCCCATTTCATGCTGAGGATATGTCATTTTTGTCGCGCCTCTGCTAATTTATAGTCGGCGCTTTTTTCCGTCGTCCGTCCGCATCCATCCGCGTCGTCCGGTTTTTGTCGCGCCTGCTTTAGCAGCGGCGCGACTATAGTCGGCGCTTTTTCCGTCGTCGTCCGCTTCGTCCGTTTTTTTTGTAAGGCAAATGCGTTAAAGTTATTGTTTTCTCACAATATCTCTTTAACCCCTTGCCAGACTTTGATAATATTTCACATCAATGTTTGTCTAGGGATCATGCTTCATTACGCACACCCCCACATCCAAATTCTCAAGGTCAAGGTCATTTATTTACTTGTAATGTTCACCAGTTTTGTAACAGAAATGCGTTAAAGTTAAAATTTTCACTATATCTCTTTAACGCCTTGCCAGACTTTGATAATATTTCACATTAATGTTTATCTAGGGATGATGCTTCATTACGCACACCCCCACATCCAAATTCTCAAGGTCAAGGTCACTTATTTACTTTTAATGTTCACCGGTTTTGTAACAGAAATGTGTTAAAGTTATTGTTTTTTCACAATATCTCTTTAACCCCTTGCCAGACTTTGATAATATTTCACATCAATGTTTGTCTAGGATGATGCTTCATTACGTACACCCCCACATCCAAATTCTCAAGGTTAAGGTAATTTATTTACTTGTAATGTTCACCAGTTTTGTAACAGAAATGTGTTAAAAGTTATTGTTTTTTCACAATATCTCTTTAACCCCTTGCCAGACTTTGATAATATTTCACATCAATGTTTGTCTAGGGATGATGCTTCATTACGCACACCCCTACATCCAAATTCTCAAGGTCAAGGTCATTTATTTACTTGTAATGTTCATGGTCAAATGCCTCGCCAGGCGCGATACCGCTTCCGTGGCGGAATTCTTGTGTTTATGAAAAATTGTAAATATTTTCTTTATAATTATGTGCTTAGAAGTATATGTCGTGACCATCATTTGAACTGTCTCATCGAGATGGTTCAAATGAGTGGTCACAACATATACTGTCATTGCGAAATAATTCCAGCACAAAAATATTTAGCAAGTCTCTGTCCAAAATTTATATCCCAGTAAACTCCATGCCGAACTACTTTCCGTAACCGTCAGGCGCAGTTAAAATAATTCTTAAGAAAACGGAAAATAAACACATTTTCTCGATGAATTTATTTCAAATGCTGGAATTATAAGGAAGGAATGGCCTTTTTGTGGAATTTATCGGGGATATAAACTTGGAAAAGTCGCGGGAATACTGGACGAGGCCTTCCGGCCTTCGTCCAGTATTCCCGCGACTTTTCCAAGTTTATACCGCGATAAATTCCACAAAAAGGCCATTCATTCCTATAATAAGAAAAATAAAAATGAAACATTTAAAATAGTTCATACCTGTAAAGGTGTATTCCGCATGTAATGGATTAAAGGACACTTCATGATGGCTAAGAGTATAAGCCCTGATCAGAATCTATCTGTGAATTCCCAGCTTGAGGTGAAAGCATTAGTGTGTTGACACTAATCCCAGAGTCAACAGGTATTAAAGAAGCGATTATTATTTTGCTGACTTTGTGTTTTCCTGCCTAAATTCATGGGCAACGTTGTCGTACGCGGACTGATAAATACCCAGATCAGCCAGCACAGCCACACATACTGATCAAGGTCTATACTGTTGATTTATGGCGCAAGTAAATAACTTGTCACTTTTGATTGGATATTACAGACACATCTAACATGTTACCTACTGTTTGTTCGCTGCTCTTACTCATTTTAACTTATTTTTATGCCCCACCATGATAGTGGAGGGGGCATTTAATGTTACTCTTGTCTGTCCCGTCCGTCCTTCCGTCCATCTCCAACCTTGTAACTTGTAAAACTTTTAAACCGTACTAGCTACAGACCTGAAACTTGGTATGTAGCTTCCCATGACGAGTAGATGCGCACATTTATTTTGATTTTTGATTTGACAGCTAGATCATGGATTATCTCCCCCTTTTCAAATTAGAATTTTCTATTTTTGCCTTGGAACTTGTAATTTTTTTAAACCGTACTAGCTTTAGATCTGAAATTTGGTATGTAGCTTCATATGATGAGTAGATGCGTAAAGTTTATTTTGATTTTTGATTCAACCCCCAGGCCATGGATTATCTCCCCCTTTTCTACTTATAATTTCACCATTTTGCTTTGTCGCTTGTAAAACTTCTAAATGTAATAGCTGGAGGCTTGATGCTTGGTATGTAGCTTCTTTATGGAGTGTAGTGACACTGAGCCATGGATTATCTCCCCCTTTTGGAATTTGAATTTTGCCTCTTTACTATCAAAGCGATATGTGGGGCATCCGTTCTAGTTCACATTTCTAGTTTTTTAACTGAGAAAACACATGTAAAAACAACACATGACATTGTAAAATTGTCTCCAATGGAGACAATTTTCAAGTGCTGTCAAAACATGTTTTCATTAGAGATATGAATTAAAAAAAAATAGTTTTTTTCAAATCCATGTTTTCACACATGTCACATGAAAACATTGTTAATCCATGTTGCAACGCATTTAATAAACGTTATATGACACACGTGTACTAACACCTGGAGCGAATTTGATTGGCTGGCCGTAATTACATATTCATATTATGAGCTAATGTTATGACAAACAAATAAAATGAATGTGTTCCAAATGACGTTTATAATAACACGGCAGAGCAATAATGTTTTGACATTGATGTCATCATTATACTCCCGGCATACAAAGTATGTCAAGGCGCATATAGTTTTCGGATTGACCTCAAACTTTATATACTTCCTTATCATCATCCATATTTTCATTCCATACCACAGTCATGCGGTCTTCATGTCCCAGGTCAAGGTCAAATTACTTAGAAATTTGCATCCGTAAGATTTCATCAAAGTTTTCGGGTAGCCATTATCTCTGCAATATTAAGTCTGATTGACGTCAAACTTCATATACTTCCTTATCATCATCCATATTTTTATTTCCTAACACACCCATGCAGCCTTCATGTCCAAGGTCAAGGTCAAATTACTTAGAAATTTGCATTAAACTTTTTTAATAATTGTGCTAAACTTTTTATTTGTCGGTTCAGGCCCTGCTCACTTTCTCTAGTTTTATTATATGAATGAATGGCCTTTTTGTGGAATTTATCGGGGTATAAACTTGGAAAAGTCGCGGGAATACTGGACGAAGGCCGGAAGGCCTCGTCCAGTATTCCCGCGACTTGTCCAAGTTTATATCCCCGATAAATTCCACAAAAAAGGCCATTCCTTCCTTATAATTCCAGCATTTGAAATAAATGCATCAAGAAAATGTGTTTATTTTCCGTTTTCTTAAGAATTATTTTAACTGCGCCTCACGGTTACGGAAAGTAATTCGGCGTGGGAGTTTACTGGGATATAAATTTTGGACAGAGACTTGCTACGGGCCAATCAAATGTTAGGGAATTGTGTAAATATTTTTGTGCTGGAATTATAAACGTTTAGAAGCATCAGTGACTAATTAAAACTACTGCAGTTGAAAAAATGCTCCCGCTTTAGTAATATGACGTGCTTACATTAGGCTGCATAATTATGCTCAATAAATATAAATCCAATAAATGTTTACAAGAAAACATTGTTAATGTGAAATTGACAGAATATCAGAATTTTGCATTTACGAACATTTTAGTTGTACGACGTTTTGTGAAACGGAACCCTGTATCACAAGCAATGTTTTTTATCAAAATGTTCTCATAATTGGTGGCCATCTTGGACGCCAATTTGGAGTACCATGTCTCCCGATTAAAGTACAATGTATATGTATACACTGATGTATACGGCATGTTTTGTCTGCAGGAAGGCAACATAAATCCACCCCAAAACAGGGGCGGTACCGGTTACGGACGGCCGAGAGGTGGCATGTCACAAAAGATACGAACAACATCGGAGGACAGACGATATGTAAGTAGAAACCTCAATAGTGTATGTCTTATGTACAAGGTGCATGATCACGTGGTTACAACAACAACAACGTCGCCCACTCCAAAGTAATTATTATTTGATAGGCACAGACTTATGTCGTTTTTGCGAAGAATCGATTTCCGTGTCGCTAGACACGTTAATCGATTCTTCGCAAAAACGACAGAAGTTTGGGCGAACAGAAACCACCAAATGCAGCTTAACAAGACACGTTTGATGTGCCATATTTCATCAAAATCCGTTACATAATAAGGACAATATAAAAGAATACGTACTTTGAATCAGATGGATTCTGGAAGTTTCAGTACTTGTTGTTGTTGTTAGTACCACATGATCATAAACTTTGATGTAGTAATCAGTGGAAACAGGTCTTGTGAAATATTATCAATATGATTTATTAACCCTTTCAACACCACAGGCCTGTGTAGTGGTATTGGCAAATAGCGTAGATCCAGATGAGCCGGCTCGTGAAGAGACATCTCATCAGGATCTGCACTTTTTGCAAGTAATTTTCATATGTTTGAGAGCAAAGACACCCCCTTTCCATAAATGGACTAGTCTGAAAATCTTTTGTGAAGGTTGGATTGGATGCAAAATTTACATATAAAAATCCATTCCAGTTACTTCGGGGTGAAAGATATGATTCATTATACTTTATGTTAATTTTCACAGAACTTTCTGGTACATGTATTTCACTCATGTATTATTCTGATGATACTCTATCCTGCTTTCACTGTGCCTTGGTAATTCACCCCGCCCACTTTCTCCCCACCCTGACTAATGCCAAGGTCAAAGTTACGGAATAGGTGCTTTCACGCACAAAATGTTTTCTCTCTTGAGATCTCGCAAATGAATTGTATGGTGATTGTATTATGCTTCAGTTTCCACTGGTGTACCTCAACCTAATTCAAAATACGTGTACATGCGTTTCATTACAGTGACATAATACATGGCATGCACCAAACTAATTTGAATCCATCAGTTATCATTATAATATGTGGCTGTGAATGAAGAAATGGGGATTATGTGTTTTGCAACCAGTGTAGATCCAGATCAGCCTGTGCATCCATAAATGAAATACCTGTGATGCTATTAACACATAAATTTACTGTTATCAGGCTAGAGGAGTGTTCATATTTGATCAGGAGTTATTGATGTAGATATTGTAGGTGTGGCTAGTTTGCACTTTATGCTCACTTCCACAAATGTGTAAGTGTCTGCTCACTAATTCTAACAAAATTCAGCACATTCTGTATATGACTTAACTTCATGATACTACACAACGGTTTCCCAAAATAAATCTTGGTTGTTATATTTTTCTATGGAAATGTCGCAGTTATTGTATGACTTAAAAAAAAAAGTGGCCTTCATTGCTTTTCATCATTTCTTGATTTATTTCTGCACAGAATTATATGTTGTGACCCCTCAAGTAAATCGTCTCGACAATGTGTTTTTAGCTCGACTATTCGAAGAATAGTTAGAGCTTATGTTGTCACCCCGGCGTCGGCGTCGGCCTCGGCGTCACCGTCACGCCTTGGTTAAGGTTTTTAGTCATGCTTGTATATGGAATACTACTGGCCCTACACCCACCATACTTGGACAACTTCATCTCCTAGTGATATACATCAATAACCCCTGATCTACATTTGACATTGACCTACATTTCCTCTTGAATTACTTAGTTAATTCCTCTTGGTTAAGGTTTTTAGTCAACCTTGGTTAAGGTTTTTAGTCAAGCTTGTACATGCAATACTATTGTGCATACAGACACCATACTTGGACAACCTTTTCTCATAGGGATGTACATCAATAACCCCTGATCTATATTTGACCTTGACCTACTTTCCTCTTGATTACTTACTTTTTCCTTGAATTACTTATTAATTCCCCTTGGTTAAGGTTTGTAGTCAAGCTTGTATATGGAATACTACGGGCCCTACACCCACCATACTTTGACAACTTCATCTCCTAGTGATGTACATTAATAACCCCTGATCTATATTTGACCTTGACCTACATTTCCTCTTGAATTACTTACTTAATTCCCCTTGGTTAAGGTTTTTAGTCAAGCTTGTATATGGAATACTACTGGCCCTACACCCACCATACTTGGACAACTTCATCTCCTGGTGATGTACATCAATAACCCCTGATTTATATTTGACCTTGACCTACATTTCCTCTTGAATTACTTAGTTCATTCCCCTTGGTTAAGGTTTTTAGTCAACCTTGGTTAAGGTTTTTAGTCAAGCTTGTACATGGACTACTATTGTGCATACAGACACCATACTTGACAACCTTTTCTCATAGGGATGTACATCAATAACCCCTGATCTATATTTGACCGTGACCTACATTTCCTCTTGAATTACTTACTTAATTCCCCTTGGTTAAGGTTTTTAGTCGACCTTGGTTAAGGTTTTTATTAGTCAAGCTTGTACATGGAATACTATTATGCATACATACGCCATACTTGGACAACCTTTTCTCATAGGGATGTACATCAATAACCCCTGATCTATATTTGACCTTGACCTACATTTCCTCTTGAATTACTTACTTAATTCCCCTTGGTTAAGGTTTTTAGTCAAGCTTGTATATGGAATACTACTGGCCCTACACCCACCATATTTGGACAACTTCATCTCCTAGTGATGTACATCAATAACCCCTGATCTATATTTGACCTTGACCTACATTTCCTCTTAAATTACTTACTTAATTCCCCTTGGTTAAGGTTTTTAGTCAAGCTTGTATATGGAATACTGCTGGCCCTACACCCACCATACTTGGACAACTTCATCTCCTAGTGATGTACATCAATACTATCTGATCTATATTTGACCTTGACCTACATTTCCTCTTGAATTACTTAGTTAATTCCCCTTGGTTAAGGTTTTTAGTCAACCTTGGTTACGGTTTTTAGTCAAGCTTGTACATGGAATACTATTGTGCATACAGACACCATACTTGGACAACCTTTTCTCATAGGGATGTACATCAATAACCCCTGATCTATATTTGACCACCTACATTTCCTCTTGAATTACACCAACCATACTTGGAGAACTTCATCTCCTAGTGATGTACATCAACAACCCCTGACCTATATTTGACCTTGACCTACATTTAACCTTGAATTACTTAGTTAATTCCCCATGGTTAAGGTTTTTAGTCAACCTTGGTTAAGGTTTTTAGTCAAGTGTGTAGATGGAATACTATTGTGCATACAGACACCATACTTGGATAACTTTTTATCATAGGGATGTACATAAATAACCCCTGACCTATATTTTACCTTCACCTACATTTAACCTTGAATTACTTGCTTAATGTTTATAGTCAAGCTTGTATATGGAATACTCCTGGGCCTACATCAACCATACTTGGACAACTTCATCTCCTAGTGATGTACATCAATAATCCCTGACCTATATTTGACATTGACCTACTTTTATCATTGGATTACTTAGTTATTTCCCCTTGGTTAAGGTTTTTAATCAAGCTTGTATATGGAATACTCCTGGGCCTACAGCAACCATACTTGGAAAACTTCATCTCCTAGTGATGTACATCAATAAACCCTGACCTATATCTGACATTGACCTACATTTAACCTTGAATTACTTACTTAATTTCCCTTGGTTAAGGTTTTTAGTCAACCTTGGTTAAGGTTTTTATGCCGGCCGCAGCCATCTTGTTTGTCAAGCTATGTGTACATCGACAACCCTCGTAGTCGAGCTATGCTGTTCTCCTACAGCTCTTGTTTATGGTGGTCAAAACATACACATGTACGTCTGGACAAAACTTTGAGAGAAAACATAGATAGAACAAGAATATGAATGTCAGCACACGAATACCCCCGGAGGGAAATTGGAGAAACTGTGGCAAAGTTAATTAACTAAAATGATAAGTATTCACAAGCATATTTATGAAGGTCAAAAGGTCATGGTCATATTAAGGGCATTGTTGATGTGTGGCATTTGTCCACATTTCTAGTTTTTTCTTAAAAATATGAAAATTACTTGCAAAAAGTGCATATCTTGATGAAACGGCTCGTTATGAGCCGGCTCATCTGGATCTACACTGTTCGCAAACACCGCTATAGAGGGCTGTAGTGTTGAAAGGTTTAACCCTTTCAATACTATAGACAATAAAGCCAACTTGTGCAACCATGTAGATCTAATGTCTGTTCCACGTTTTGCTGCCGACAAACTTTTGGCTATTAAACACATTAAATGTAAAAAATATTTAAATGTTAGTACGTTTTCACCAATAACAAAAAATTCACTCTCCGCAAATGCTTTTGTTTGACAAAATTCCATCAAATATTGATTTTATTGCGAAAAAACAATTTTCCTATGGGAATTTAACATGGGGAGTCAAATTCCAAAACTTCCAAAAATTTTGGAAATTGACTCCGAAACCTGACGAGATAGCTTGAAAATGATGTAACTAAGAAAACAAGTTAGATTTGGAAAATCGGTCCACAAAAAAAAAAAATATTTTAAGAAAATATATTTTTAGCCCCCATGTTAAATTCCCATAGGAAAATCTTTTTTTCGCAATAAAAACAATATTTGATGAAGTTTCATCAAATAATTATACCCCCCCGCAATGAGTTGTGGGGGGGTATACTGGAGTCAGGTTGTCCGTCCGTCCGTCCGGGCACACATTAGGGTACTTATGTGGCTAGCCCCACAGGGTTATGGACTTGTTAAAGGATAGGGTTGGTTACAATTAGCCACCTAAAAAATCCTTTTATGTGGCTAAAAATCGTTTTATGTGGCTAATATTTAACATGTGATAAGCCACATAAGTACCCTAATGTAAGAACGTCCGTCCGTCCGTCCGTCCGTCCGTCCGTCCGTCCGTCCGTCCGTCCGTCCGTCAGTTCAGGCACACATTAGGGTACTTATGTGGCTAGTCCCACAGGGTTATGGACTTGGTAAAGGATAGGGTTGGTTACAATTAGCCACCTAAAAAATCCTTTTATGTGGCTAAAAATCGTTTTATGTGGCTAATATTTAACATGTGATAAGCCACATAAGTATAGTACTGTAAGAACGTCCGTCCGTGCGTCCGTCTGTGCGTCCGTAAACTTAACATCAGAGAAATATTGTTATAACTTCTATTTCCTTCATCTAAAATGCTTGATATTTCACACATGCATTCATGTAAGGCTCTACTACCATGCTGTGCCAAATCCACGACCGTCCAACCCCCGCAGATCCCAAGGTCAAGGTCAAATACTTAGTCCGTAAACTTAACATCAGAGAAATATTGTTATAACTTCTATTTCCTTCATCTAAAATGCTTAATATTTCACACATGCATTCCTGTAAGGCTCTACTACCATGCTGTGCCAAATCCACGACCATCCAACCCCCGTGATACAAGGTCAAGGTCAAATACTTAGTCTCTTTACAAAACTTAACATCAGAGAAATATTGTTCTAACTTCTATTTCCTTCATCTAAAATGCTTAATATTTCACACATGCATTCCTGTAAGGCTCTACTACCATGCTGTGCCAAATCCACGACCGTCCAACCCCCGCTGATCCCAAAGTCAAGGTCAAATACTTAGTCTCTTTACAAAGCTTAACATCAGAGAAATAAGTTATAACTTCTATTTCCTTCATTGAAAATTCTTATTATTTCACTTGTGCATTTCTCTAAGGTTGTACTATCATGCTGTGACAAATCTACGACTGTCCAACCCCCACTGATCCCAAGGTCAAGGTCACATACTTAGTCTCTTTACAAAACTTAACATCAGACAAATATGTTATAACTTCTATTTCTTTCACTGAAAATTCTTAATATTTCATATGATGTGACAAATCCCCGCTGATCTCGAGGTCAACGTCACATACATACCGTATAACCTCAAATTAACACCCCCCTCCTAATAAACCCTCCCCCCCCCCCCCACCCCCCCCCCCCCCAAAAAAAAAAAATATTTTTTTTTTTTTTACCAATGACCGCCAATACTGGCTAATAAATGCCCCCCCCCTTTTGTAAAATGTAACGCCTCCGGGGGAGTTAATTCGAGGTTATACGGTAGTCTCTTTACAAAACTTAACATCAGAGAAATCGGTTATAACTTCTATTTCCTTGCTCGGATCTGCTTCACATTTCACACACTCATTGCTCCAATGGACCTCTACCACCTGTGACAAATTCACGTTCATGCCGCTCGCGCTAATCCCAGTCAAGGTCACAAGCCCACACACTTGGAAATTTTTACATATTTTAGGGGTACCTGGGCCCACGTTGGGGGTATTCCGTAAGCCTCGCTTACTGACCAATCTAGTTTTTTTTGGGGAGTGTGACTTTTGTTATTGATAAAAAAGTACTTACTTTTAAATATTTTTTAGACTTAATGTGTTTAATAGCCAAAAGTTTGTTGGCAGCAAAATGTGGAACAGACAGTAGATGAGCCGGCTTGCAACAAGCCTCATCAGGATATACAGTGGGCGAGAATTATGTTTTTACCCCTGTCCGTCCGTCTGTGCATCCATGCGTCTGTAAGGCAAATTTGTTTAAGTTTTCAATAACTCCTTCATACGACCATTGATGCCCGAGCACCCAAGGTCAAGGTCACTGGGGACTTATGTTCATCTTGTTTGTAAGGCACATGTGTTTAAGTTTTTAATGTTTTATCAATAACTCATTAACTCCTTCACCAATAATATTTGCCCTGTCTGTCTATGGATTAACGATGCCCTTTTACTATCAAGGTGGGGAAATTCTAGTTTCTTTTTTAAAGATACATGCCCACTCTGTAGGTTATAATATAGGGAGACAGATAGTTTTGTATATTCTGTAGATATGACATTTTCTGGAAAAATTGACATTCAATCACCGTTACCCCACATATTGATTAGCAGTATTATACATTTTATATCAGACGCAAATTTCCACACTGGTATCAGGGGCGATAACCGTGTTTTCTTAAACTGTTAATGGACATTACTATTTATTCTCTGCATTTATTTTTTGGTGTGCAATGATCATGCTTTATGATCTGTCGAAAAATGCATTTAATTAGTACAGATAATTAAAAAATATCCTGCCTCATTTGTATATGAAAATAGTCTGATACCGTCGCGAGTCACTATCAGTAAAATAAATACAGCTGAATCTCGTTATCTCGATATTGTTTATCTCAATATACCTGCTTATCTCGATATACATGTATGTCCCAGGTCACGACAGAATTCCCTATATAGATCATATATTTTACTCCTGATAACTCAATATCGGATATGTCGATATATCGGTTTAGTCGAAGTGGAAATCGAGTCCCGATAGTATGTTTCCTTCACATTTGTATTCTGATATGTCGATGCAAAAATGAAGCGCCCGGCGCCGCCAAGTCTGAATCAGCATGACTATCTCAGGTAAGTTTTCACACGTCTATAGAGAAATCAAAGACACCGCAGCCTCTAAAATGCGTTTAAAGTTGCATGACCAGTTCAAGCAGTTCACTTTAAACCATAATTAATCAATTAAACTTAATGTGTTATCAAATCTCTTTTAACAGAAAAATGAATTAAACAGTGTAGCAATAAGTAAATCGTCTGTTAATTACGAAAACAGCTTAGAATAGACTCAAGCCGTGATTTATGAAAAGGTAGAGGCATTTCTGAAGTGATTTTGTTTGGATGTTTTCCCAATAAATTTCGCGAATTGTTATCTCGAAGTTCGGATATGTCGATATATTTTCATCAGTCCATTCGACTTCGAGATAATGAGAATGACCTGCATTACTAAATGATTATATCTGTGTAGTGGGCACTTGTAATTTTTAGAACTGGTGGAATAGTAACACAATTGTACACTTATTTAATTCATATAAAGAACAGTGTGTGTCTACTGAGTGGGCTTGTTAAAATATTTTAAAAATATCCTTTATCAGATTTAATAATGGAATTGTCCAGAAATCGGCATGGAACTGTTTCCTTCCACAGATTTGCTTGATATTTCACACACCCATTACTCTAATGATCCTCTACCAGCCTAAGACAAATCCATGATTGTCCTGCCCCTGCTAAGTCCAGGGTCAAGGTCACATACTTGGTTCGTTTGAAACCTTAACGCTTGTGTAAACGTCTTATAATTTCTGTTTCCTTTCACTCATCTGCTTGATATTTCACACACACATTGCATTAATGGTCCTCTACCGCCCTGTGACAAATCCATGATCGTCCCGCACCTGCTAAGCCCCAGGTCAAGGTCACATACTTGGTGCATTTGAAACCTTAATGCTCAGGTAAATGTCTTATAATTTCCTTTCACCGATCTGCGTTCGAAACCTTAACGCTAGGGTAAATGTCTTATAATGTCTGTTTCCTTGATTGGATCTGCTTGACATTTCACACACGCATTACTTTAATGGTCCTCTACCACGATCGTCCCGCCCCCGCTAAGCCCAGGGTTAAAGTCACATACATGTACTTGGTGCATTAGGTGGGTGGCAGGTGGGAGCCTGCGATGGGTAATTTAACGATCGGGGTTCATCCTTACCGGAATTCCGACTGGAGACCTGGTTTGGCCCTCACGTACGTGTTTGGCATTTTGTATGTGACAGTTGGATCTGGTTATACCCCTTATGTGAGTACATGTATTACGATTATTCGTAATTTTATCTTAAGGGAAGGGGCCAAGTGACTTTGGTGTGGTATGGACCTGGCACCAGGTCAGGTTATTCTAATTTCAGGGCTTAATATATTTTTTCTCCATGTAAATATTCCGTTCTGATTTTGGGATTTCCCCCCCAATGCAGCAGGTTAAAATGGGATCGAACCCATTTACCCGGCCTTACATGACCTTAGCTGTTGATAGGCCGTTAAACACCTATAAACAAACAAAAAACTTGGTGCATTAGAAACCTTTATGCTCTGGTAAATGTCTTAAAATTTCTGTTTCCTTTCACGGATCTGCTTGATATTTCACACACGCATTGCTCTAATGGTGCTCTACCGCCCTTTGAAAAATCCCTGATTGTCCTGCCCCCGCTTGGTGCGTTCAAAACTAGGTAAGTGTCTTATAATGTCTGTTTCCTTGCATGGATCTGCTTAATATTTCACACACACATTGCTCTGATGATCTGCTTTCATGCTGTGACAAATCCACGCTTCTCTAGCCCTCTGTGTTTTCAAATGTGCCTTGTTTCTTTGGCTGCCAGCAGGAGGCATTCGTGTGCCGACAGGCCACATTTCTAGTGATTTTTAAACAAATTTACCTATTTTAATGGGTTGTTAAGGAGTATTTAAGGTGAAATGGTTACGTGCATTCAAGCCTCAAGGACACAAGCAAGTCAGGAGGTGATCTTACATGTGTTTGTGTTTATATTGGTGGTATGCATACAATAATAATTTCAAAGAGACACATTATATGTACAATACAAGAATATATAATTGGCAATTACAACTTTTACTCCATAACAGCTTGTTCCAAACTTGTCTATGATTGAATCATAAATACAATGTACAAAAATATGCATACTTTGATGTGTCATTGAAGCTCAGCTCATGATCAGCCAGCACATTCTGACTGCTTTATCACGCTATGTGACAAGCTACATGTATACTCATTTTGTGGGTATTTCGATCAGCCACATATTAGTGATCAACATGACCAGTAGCTGATTTCACCAACATTGCAAAGTATTCTTATCTATCAAAGTATACTTTGAGGGAGAAATTTTCAATTTAAGGATAAATGTATTAATTTTTTTGGTACTGAATTTATTACATTATCACAGCCATTTTGGCTGTGATAATGTAATAAATTCAGTATAATAATTCTGCATACTTTTAATCATCAAAGTTACACCAATAATTCTTAGCTGAGCTCATGTTTTCTTGGCTTGGTCATTATCTCAAATACAGCAGTATTTATTTAAATAGATGCTCAGGAAATATATTACTGCACTTTAAATTAGTGTAGACCCTGATCAAAATCAAACACCAGTGAAGTACTGTTGATTTTCACAAGGGTTTTCATTGTTCAACCATTATTCAGCAAGTCATTGACGCTACATTAACCCTTTCCCTGTTTTGCGATATTTTGACTCATCCAAATCCAAAACATCTGAATAAAAGAATCAAATGCTGGGTCAAATGATGGTTAAATTATCTGATAGAGTAGAACACATTGTGGGAAAAGGAGAAATTGCTTGTTACAAGCAATTTCTCCTTTTCCCACAATGTTTTCAAAAGACATCTTCTGCAGAGGCGTGAAAAGTCGTCTCTATCAGGGAAAGGGTTAAGTTTGCAGATTTTACCGCATGATCCAGCCTGGTCTTGATTGCCAGTAATTAAGGCCGCTTTTTGTCTGAAACGTTTTTGTTTGCTTTGTCATTTTCTTAACATTTACTTCTTTTATACTTTTTGGAAAATTATTTAATTGTTTGAACTACAGTGATTATCTTCCTTCGTGTTTTGTTAAGTGGATCTTTTACACATTTTTGATGTGTCATATCGGTATATGTGTCAACTTTAATATGCTATCTATGTGCTATCGGTTATTAAATATGTCACTGACTACAAGCAGAAATATTCTGTTAGCTAACGATATAAACCCAGTATATGTGTCAATAGTTTTTGTTTGATCTGGATCAATATAGTTTTCCACATGTGCAAGGGTCCGGCTGATACACTGATTCAGTATAGCCCCAGTAGCCGCTTTCATCAAAATTGCAAAGTATACTTATCTAGCAAAGTATACTTTGAGGGAGTAATCATTTATTTTCCCCAAAATGCATTATTTCATAAAAACCAACAACTGCATATATTTGATGATTAAAAGTATGCGGAATTATTATACTGAATTTATTACATTATCACAGCCAAAATGGCTGTGATAATGTAATAAATTCAGTATAATAAAAATTACTAAATTTATCCTAAAATTGAAAATTTCTCCCTCAAAGTATACTTTGCTGGATAAGTATACTTTGCAATGTTGGTGAAATAGGCCACTGATCAGCCTGTACGTCCACTGATCAAGGTCACCCTTCAGCCACTGAACCATCTGTATTATGATCTTACTGTTAGACAGACGTAAACTCCCATTCATTGTTTCATTGATAGAATGGCGGACAGTGCAGATTCTGATCAGACTGTGCGGATGCACAGGCTGATCTGGATCTACACTGGTCGCAAAACCCTTTGATAGAATGACAAACAATGCAGATTCTGCCCAGACTATGCAGATGCGGAGTCTTATCTGGATCTACACTGGTCACAAAATCCACAAGCCCCATTTCTCCGGTCACAGCCACAAATAACTGAATGAGCTTCACTGTTGTTAGCATACGGATTAGATGGTAATTAGACAACGTGAATGTGCAATATCAGAACCTAGCATTGCTGTAAGGGGGCAGACTGACGAACTGTTCAATTTGGGGTGGCAGTCTTATCTGAAAGCTCAACATTTCTCAACAATATAGATCTACTATGAAAAATGTCCAGGCAGGGCCATAATAAAATTGGTGTCTCTTTTCCATCGCCAGACTGACCCGCTAAAATAGACCCGACTCAAATAATTATAATTGCTGATTAAAAAAAAAAATGTTTTTATTTTTGGTTCATCCCACTGTGGTTTACCCACTGTCGGCGTTTTAGCATATGACTAGCGTAATCCGAGATAAAACATAATTTTCCTATTTACCTACCCAACTTGAAAATGCAGGGTCTGGAAATGAGAAGCAAACTTTCTATTAATTGTGACCCAATTATGAATTTATAACTTGACTCTTGGCTTGAAACTCAAACTTGACTGAACTACTAATTGAACCCAATTTAGCTCAACTTCAATTAAAACAGTTAATAAAAAAAATAGGCCAGGGTCTAAATAAAAAATCTTATTTGTAATATTTGATTTATAGAGCTCACATATTGTATTTAGGTATTGATGTCTGTATAATATTTGGGCAGTCAATTGTGAATCACAGTTATTGAGTACAACTCCACATTATCTACACTAACACCAGTGTATAACATCGCATGAGAAAAGTATTTAACAATTTGTTCACTCGAATTAACAATTCTTTCCCATGAAATGACAATTTGTTCCCTCAATTTAACAATTCGTTCCTTCGAATTAACAATTCGTTCCCACGATATAACAAATTGTTATTTCATTGGAACTACATGTAATTGTTAAATTGAGGGTACGAATGGTTAATTTGTGGGAACAAATTGTTATTTTGTGGGAACAAATTGTTAAATTCAGGGAACAAATTGTTAATTTGTGGGAACATTGTTAAGTTGTGGGAACAAATTGTTAAATTGAGGGAACAAATTTTTATTTAGTGGGAACACATTAATAAAAAAAAGAATTCTATGTCCCTTGTGGGGCTCCGTAAAATGCCAGTGTAACCCCAAATAATTGTTCAATGGAATCTCTCTAACTCGGACACTGGGAAATATGTCTGTTTAATTTGGTTTGTTTAATCTTTCATATTTTACCCGCCCCTTCTCTGACACTCATACATCATTCTGCAACAAGCCTACGACCCCCATTTATGCCAGGGGTCAAGGTCACAGGCTTAGAAACTTAGAAAAAAAAGAAAACTTAACAATTGTAAATTTCCTTTTAACTTCTCTTTCCCTTTGCGGAAATCTTTCATATTTTACCCGCCCCTTCTCTGACACTCCTACATCATTCTGCAACAAACCTACGACCCCCATTTATGCCAGGGGTCAAGGTCACGGACTTAGAAACTTAGAAAAAAAACGAAAACTTAACAATTGTAAATTTCCTTTTAACTTTCTCTTTCCCTTTGCGGAAATCTTTCATATTTTACCCGCCCCTTCTCTGATACTCATACATCATTCTGCAACAAGCCTACGACCCCCATTTATGCCAGGGGTCAAGGTCACAGGCTTAGAAACTTAGAAAAAAACGAAAACTTAACAATTGTAAATTTCCTTTTAATTTCTCTTTCCCTTTGCGGAAATCTTTCATATTTTACCCACCCCTTCTCTGACACTCATACATCATTCTGCAACAAACCTACAACTCACATTTATGCCAGGGGTCAAGGTCACGGACTTAGAAACTTAGAAAAAAACGAAAACTTAACAATTGTAAATTTCCTTTTAACTTCTTCTTTCTTTCCCTTGCGGAAATATTTCATATTTTACCCGCCCCTTCTCTGACACTCATACATCATTCTGCAACAAACCTACGACCCCCATTTATGCCAGGGGTCAAGGTCACGGACTTAGAAACTTAGAAAAAAACGAAAACTTAACAATTGTAAATTTCCTTTTAACTTCTCTTTCCCTTTGCGGAAATCTTTCATATTTTACCCGCCCCTTCTCTGATACTCATACATCATTCTGCAACAAGCCTACGACCCCCATTTATGCCAGGGGTCAAGGTCACAGGCTTAGAAACTTAGAAACAAACGAAAACTTAACAATTGTAAATTTTCTTTTAACTTCTCTTTCCCTTTGCGGAAATCTTTCATATTTTACCCGCCCCTTCTCTGACACTCATACATCATTCTGCAACAAACCTACAACGCACATTTATGCCAGGGGTCAAGGTCACGGACTTAGAAACTTAGAAAAAAACGAAAACTTAACAATTGTAAATTTCCTTTTAACTTCTCTTTCCCTTTGCGGAAATATTTCATATTTTACCCGCCCCTTCTCTGACACTCATACATCATTCTGAAACAAACCTACGACCCCCATTTATGCCAGGGGTCAAGGTCACGGACTTAGAAACTTAGAAAAAAAACGAAAACATAACAATTGTAAATTTCCTTTTAAACTTCTCTTTCCTTTGCGGAAATCTTTCATATATTACCGCCCCTTCTTTGACACTCATACATCATTCTGCAACAAGCCTACGACCCCCATTTATGCCTGGGGTCAAGGTCACAGGCTTAGTTAGAAACTTAGAAAAGAAAAAAAAAAACTTAACAATTGTAAATTTCCTTTTATTTTTTTTTTTTAACTTCTCTTTCCCTTTGCGAAATCTTTCATATTTTACCCGCCCCTTCTCTGATACTCATACATCATTCTGCAACAAGCCTACGACCCCCATTTATGCCAGGGGTCAAGGTCACAGGCTTAGAAACTTAGAAAAAAACGAAAACTTAACAATTGTAAATTTCCTTTTAACTTCTCTTTCCCTTTGCGGAAATCTTTCATATTTTACCCGCCCCTTCTCTGACACTCATACATCATTCTGCCACAAACCTACAACCCCCATTTATGCCAGGGGTCAAGGTCACGGACTTAGAAACTTAGAAAAAAACGAAAACTTAACAATTGTAAATTTCCTTTTAACTTCTCTTTCCCTTTGCGGAAATATTTCATATTTTACCCGCCCCTTCTCTGGCACTCATACATCATTCTGCAACAAACCTACGACCCCCATTTATGCCAGGGGTCAAGGTCACGGACTTAGAAACTTAGAAAAAAAAGAAAACTTAACAATTGTAAATTTCCTTTTAACTTCTTTCCCTTTGCGGAAATCTTTCATATTTTACCCGCCCCTTCTCTGACACTCATACATCATTCTGCAACAAACCTATGACCCCCATTTATGCCAGGGCTCAAGGTCACGGACTTATAAACTTAGAAAAAACTAAAACTTAACAAATGTAAATTTCCTTATAACTTCTCTTTCCCTTTGCGGAATGCAGTGATATTTTACCCGGCCCTTCTCTGACACTCATACATCATTCTGCAACAAACCTATGACCCCCATTTATGCCAGGGGTCAAGGTCACGGACTTAGAATGTCTAGTTTGCTTTTTTCAACTGGAACCACCATCGCACTCTCCATTGTGCTGACATAGTCTTTTATCTGAAAATGATAGTATGCGAGCTGGAATTCATTCTAGGTCAGGACTGACGCGGGTGGGGGGGGGGGGGGGGGGGGGGGGGGGGTATTCTGTAAGCCCCAGCTTACTGACAAATCTAGTTATAATGTATGTTCATGATCGCAAATCACAAATGTTCCACAGGGTTCTCACATATAAGGTTTACAGTGGAACCTCTCTAAACTGGTCACTCTGGGAGGGCTATGCTTTACAGTGGAGCCTCTCTAAACTGGACACCCTGGGAGGGCTATGGTTTACAGTGGTCCCACTCTAAACTGGATACCCTGGGGACCTTTCATGGTGTCCAGTTTAGAGAGGTTCCACTGTAGAACTAAAAACTAAATGCATCTGGGTCACAGATCTATACAATAAACTGGTGACAATTGTCTAAATGATCATTTCTGCATTGACAGCCTGTCTGCACAATATATTTTGCAATTCATGTGGTGTATAAACATTGTGCTCAGTCATTCTGATTGCATATTACCGGTATATTTTACAATTGTGATGCAATTACACATTGATTTCAGCTGACATTTATTTGCCCCCTGCACATTGTTAATTAGACCTTTCAGACGTTATTAGACGCACACCATACAAATTATGTAATATTTGCAATATGATAGGCACACATTAACACATGCAAGACTCAATTATATTATGCACCATGACAAAAGGGGCTTATTGAGCTTTTGACCGTTGTAGCTCCTGATCATTTATTAGCCAGGTTTTTTTTAAAAAATCCAGGCTATTGGATTGGCGAAAGTCGGACGGGCGGGCGGGCTGGCGGGCGGGCGGGCGGGCGGGGGGGGGCGGCGGGCGGCGTCCACAATCAATGTTAAGTTTTATTTTCGTGTTTTGAGTCCATTTCTTTTGTTACTGTACCACCTAGGACCACCAAACTTTCACAGCTTCATAATCAAAGGGTGCCCACCACATATCACTATCCAACATGTTTCTTTTTCTTTTAACTTGACCCATTTTTTCCGCGCAGTCAGCTTAGCCATTTTCAATGTTATGTTTTCGCGTTTACAATGTTAAGTTTTCGTGTTTAAGTCCATTTCTTTGGTACTGTACCACCTAGGACCACCAAACTTTCACAGCTTCATAATCAAGGGGTGCCCACCACATATCACTATCCAACATGTTACTTTTTTTTTTAACTTCACCCATTTTTTCCGCGCAGTCCGACTTAGCCATTTCAATGTTAAGTTTTCGCGTTTACAATGTTAAGTCGTGTTTAAGTCCATTTCTTTGGTACTGTACCACCTAGGACCACCAAACTTTCACAGCTTCATAATCAAGGGGTGCCCACCACATATCACTATCCAACATGTTACTTTTTTTTTAACTTCACCCATTTTTTCCGCGCAGTCGACTTAGCCATTTTCAATGTTAAGTTTTCGCGTTTACAATGTTAAGTTTTCGTGTTTAAGTCCATTTCTTTTGGTTACTGTACCACCTGGACCACCAAACTTTCACAGCTTCATAACAAGGGGTGCCCACCATTTTCATATCACTATCCAACATGTTAACTTTTTTTTTAACTTCACCCATTTTTTCCGCGCAGTCGACTTAGCCATTTTCAATGTTAAGTTTTCGCGTTTACAATGTTAAGTTTTCGTGTTTAAGTCCATTTCTTTGGTACTGTACCACCTAGGACCACCAAACTTTCACAGCTTCACAACCAAGGGGTGCCTACCACATACAACTATCCAACATGTGACCATTTTTTTACCTTCACCTATTATTTCTACGTAATTGACTTACCCATTTTCAACGTTAACTTTTTAACGTACGTCTGGTCAAAGTTTTTTGGTTAAAACTTTTTTGTTGTACTATATCTCTGCAACTGCTTCGCCCATTACCTTGAAACTTCACATGGGTGTTTATCATCATCCATATTTTCATTCTAACCCCCAACCGTGCGGCCGCTGTGCCCAATGTCAAGGTTAAATTACTTTGAATTTTTTTGTTAAAGTTTTTTTGTGTACTATATCTCTGCAACTGCTTCACCCATTACTTTGATACTTCACATGGGTGTTTATCATCATTGTCGCACCCGCTTGCGGAAAGCACGATATCGTCGGCATTTTGGCATACGTCCGTCCTTCCGTCCGTACGTCCGTGTCCGGTTAAAGTTTTTTCGTTAAAGTTTTTCCATTTACTATATCTATTTTGTTAGTGTCCATGCCTCGCAGGCGCGACATGCAGGCCACGGCCATCTAGTCTACAAAAAGTGGGTATAATTATGTTATCCAAGTGTCTATGCTTGGAAAAAACCTGGCTTTCGTGGCTTTGCCTCGTTTCTTGTTATATCTTAGTTAAGAGTCTTGATACAGATCCAAGGTGTTTGTTAAGAAATCAGGAATTTTTCTACGATGCGAAAGTGAACTGTGTACAGGCCTTGAAAAATTCTTAATTTTCCACTTGTCCAGAATGGATTTGAGCTCATACATTCATATTTGTTTTAACTCTTCGACCGCTACACACAACAATTGTCGTCTGCCGTTGCTTTAATATCTTGCCTTATTTCTCAATAAAAACATAAAAACAGCACTTCAGAATCATGTCGAAGCATGTTGTAAATTATTCTAAAGTTCTGTCAAACATGTTTTTGATGATAAAAATGGAAAATAGAAAATAAACAGCAGACAACAAAAAAATTATGATAGCTGTGTAAGGGTTAATGTTTTTGCCGCACTGTCTTTTCAAATTGCTCCTGATCCAGATAAAAAAATCACTCACCAATACCAGCGGACGAGTGGATTTGTCTAGGCCTGGTGTAGGCTCTGATCAAACCCTGGAAAGCGGTAATAAATTGAGAAAAGAATCAAATAAATATGCACAGTATATATCCAGATAAGATGGCTGATTGGAGCTGGCTCATTTAGATCTCTCATGTATGCAAACATTTGTGTTACGGTCTGTAGTGGATAATTGATTAACCAATTTCATGCTGAGGATATTCCATTATGTTTGCGAAAAATTATAAATATTTTCCTTCTATGCGCTCAGAAGTATATGTCACGACCACCATTTGAACTGTCTCAACGAGACAGTTCAAATGAGTGGTCACAACATATACTTTCAATGAGAAATAAAAAAAATAAAAATAAATATTCATACCCGTAAAGGTGTATTCCGCATGTAATGGGTTAATGTAAATTGAGGCACTGTAGTTCTACAGAACGGTTTGGTTATATACTTCACCTGCTGCACATTAAGACTTCTTTTCTAACAAAATGTCACATGCATAATCAAGTATTTGACAATGTGTGGTATGGCAGATGAAATTTGCCAGTAATTGGATGACTTGTGGGCTAAAGGTAAACATAGCATTATGTTCACGGTATAATCTTTAAAGTTTAAGGCACCTAATTATGCGCAAGGCATTTGACAGGACAACCACAGATGAATTCAGGCTGTAAACTTGTATTTCATTATGTGATACCCTAAGTGTATTGTACGGAGCCCCGCAGAGGACGAAGAATTATTTTGTTTTCGTTCCCACGAAATACCAATTTGTTCCCACAAAATAACAATTTGTTCCCTCAATTTAACAATTTGTTCCCACAAAATGATTTGTGGGAACAAATTGTTCAAATCTCGGGTACAAATTGTTTAAATTGAGGGAAAAAATTGTTAAAATGAGGGAACGAAGTGTAATTTTATGGGAACAAATTATTAATTCAAGGGAACAAATTGTTATATCATGGGAACGAATTGTTAATTCGAGGGAACAAATTGTTAAATTGAGGGAACAAATTGTTATTTCGTGGGAACGAATTAATACAAAAAATCCATGTCCCGTGTGGGGCTCCATAGTATTGTATATTGCTGCCTAAGTGAGGTATATTGTTTTGCTCTGCCCAGTCTAATATTTAAAGAGGCATACCTCTGTGTTAGTGGAACAGAAAAAGTACAGAATAGAATAGTACATTACAGAACAAACCTAAATAACTGGAATATATTTGGATATATTAATTTTCGATCAGTCTTTGCTGAGAATGCAGGAAATGGAAATGGCATTCCTTGGACCCCTTAGCTGCCTCAGGTCATTCAGGTCCTCGAAAATACTCACATACCCCCACCCCCCTGGTCTGGTTACGGACCTGTACTTTCAAAAAAATAAATAAATAGCACCCATATTGTTAATTTTAGTGCACCTCAAATTCTAGATTTTTAAAACTACAGCCTACATTTTGTATATATAACTTTCAGCTTATAGAGAAGAACTATAGTGTATGTATATCAGCACAAATTGCATTTCTATATTTATACATGCACTTGTAACTAGACTACGTCACTAGTTATAATAATTGGGGATATCTTCAGAGTTGCCTCCCTTTATTTTTTTCTGTAATTTGATTTTGTTTTCACTCTGTAGCTTGAATACCCATTGCAATCGACTGATTTTGTGTTGAAATGGACGGGGTACACATGTGTTTGTGGACAAGCGTCCATTCCTAGTTTACAAAGGGGCCATAACTGTGGAAATCTGATGGTACTAAATCCCATATATTACCATGTACATGTAATTGTACAGGTAATATATGGGATTTAGTACTAAACCCATTGACCCTGCCTTAAATGACCTTAGCTGTTGATAGGCCGTTAAACCCCAACAAACAAACAAACAATCTGATGGATCAGAATTGTTTTGGGAAGCAGTGATGGTTCATGTGTCTATTTCGCAATATCTTCAGTTTTCTTTGACACTCTGCAAGACAAATATTGGTATGTGACGAGATACTTTTTAGTTAATTTGTACATATACCTTTGGCCATTATTATTTTTTCCCACAGCTATATCCCTTTGTCAATTATGTTCACTTTGTGCAGTCAGCATGTGTGCACCTGTTCAATATCTTTATAAAACAACTGTTTTCCAATGTATAATGATAGGTGTACGTTGTTTTTCGAGTGTGCAATAAAATAACTTCAAGCAGCCTGTTGATTCTTGCTACATTCTGATCTGTAGCCGTGGGTGGAAGGTGGGTGCAAGCGATGGGTAATTTAACGATCGGGGTTCATCCTTACCGGAATTCCGACTGGAGACCTGTAGCCGATTTCATCAACATTGCAAAGTATACTTTAGTAGCAAAGTATACTTTGAGGGAGAAATTTTCAATTTTATGATAAATTTATTAATTTTTATTATACTGAATTTATTACATTATCACAGCCATTTAATGGCTGTGATAATGTAATAAATTCAGTATAATAATTTTGCATTGTTTTAATCATCACATATATGCCATCATTAGTTCTGTATGAATTAATGCATTTCGGAAAAATTAATGATTACTCCCTCAAAGTATACTTTGCTAGAAAAGTATACTTTGCAATTTTGATGAAATCGGCTACTGGTTTGGCCCTCACATACGTCTTTGGCATTTTGTATGTGACAGTTGAATCTGGTTATACCCCTTATGTGAGTATTACGATTATTCGTAATCCTATTTTAGGGGAAGGGGCCAAGTGACTTTGGTGTGGTATGGACCTGCCACCAGGTCAGGTTATTCTAATTTCAGGGCTGAATATATTGTTTCTCGATGTAAATATTCAGTTCTGAATTTGGAATTTTCCCCCCAATGCAGCAGGTTAAAACGGGATCGAACCCGTTTGCCCGGCCTTACATGACCTTAGCTGTTGATAGGCCGTTAAACACCAATAAACAAACAAACAAAAAAACAAAACAAAACTGATCTGTAGCCTATTTCATCAACATTGCAAAGTATACTTATCTAGCAAAGTATACTTTGAGGGAGTAATCATTCATTTTTCCCGAAATGCATTATTTCATACAGAACTAACTATTGCATATATTTGATGATTTAAAGTACCGGTATGCAGAATTATTATACTGAATTTATTAAATTATCACAGCCATTTTGGCTGTGATAATGTAATAAATTCAGTATAATATAAATTAATAAGTTTATCCTTAAATTGAAAATTACTCCCTCAAAGTATACTTTGCTAGAAAAGTATACTTTGCAATGTTGGTGAAATAGGCTACAGGTGTCAGCATCAAGCAAATTGCTGTGTCGTGACACCGACATTGGTATACACACAGTTTGCACATTTGTTCTTATTCACCTGCAATAATATCTATCAAATTTAATGGTTGTGCAAGTTTCACAGAAAATATTCATCAAGATTTACACTAATTGTGACTGTGACTGGAGAAATGGGATTTATGGGTGTTGTGACCAGTGTAGATCCAGATCAAACCATCCGTCATGGTTCTATCAAGCAATATATATCGTTATCCAACTACAAGAGTGTTCTATTTGATCTCAGGAACTACACTGGTCACAAATCCCATAAGCCCCATTTCTCCAGTCACAGCCACAAATAATATCTTTCAATTTTCACATCTGTACCTCAAATGGTGAGCCATGGTAAAGGATCTGCACATCTCACATATGCACAGAAAGTGCTAATCATATTTCTGAACATAATTGGGTCTATATGTCACCACTAGCCTGTTTCATCAACATTGCAAAGTATACTTATCTTGCTAAGTACACTTTGAGGGAGAAATTTCAATTTAAGGATAAATTAATTTTTATGATACTGAATTTATTACATTATCACAGCCATTTTGGCTGTGATAATGTAATAAATTCAGTATAATAATTCTGCATACTTTTAATCATCAAATATATGCAATCATTAGTTCTATATGAAATAATGCATTTTGCGGAAAATAAATGATTACTCCCTCAAAGTATACGTAGCAAGATAAGTAGACTTTGCAATTTTGGTGAAATTGGCTACTGAAACATATTCGGGTGTGGTACAAAACTGTATATTATGTGTACTGAACAATAATTGGCATTGCGAACACTAGTTTTTCTGCGATCAGCGGTTGCTAATTTAATTTATTGAAATTCAACTGGGTGGCAGGTGGGAGCATGCGATGGGTAATTTAACGATCAGGATTCATCCTTACCAGAATCCCGACCGGAGACCTGGTTTGGCCCTCACCTACGTTGTTGGCATTCTTATATGTGAGGGTTCTGGTTATACCCCCCCTTATGTAAGTACATGTATTATGATTATCTGTAATGAAATTTTAAGGGAAGGTGCAAAGTGACTTTGGTGTGGTATGGACCTGGCACCAGGTCAGGTTATTCTACTTTCAGGCTGAATATGTTTTTGTGGGGATTTTTCGATGTAAATTGGGAATTTTCTCCTCAATGCTCAGGTTATATATGGGATTGAACCCGTTGGCCCGGCCTTAAATTACCTTAGCTGTTGATAGGCAGTTAAACACGAATAAATAAAATAAAATAAATTCAACTAGTGTCTAAAATGTAAACCTATTTCTATTGGCAGTATAGTAATATCATTTCACACATTATAAAAAGTGTTATGTTTCACAAAGTGTGCTTCCTTGTACAGAAAAAAATGGAAATACTTACCAAGTTTTCTCCTATGAGTATCATAAAAATAAATATTGAGTCCGCTGTTTTCCATTGATCTCTTTTTCTTTAATAAAAAAAAACTACTGTTTTTCTCTTGCGCTGTTAATATATGGTTTTATTGAGAAATATAGAAAATAAATTAAAAACAGTAGACAACAAAATTTACTTCAGCGCTGTAAGGGTTAACAAGTTAACAGTCATATCCCTATCCATAGATATTAACCCTTAGACCACTACACACAACAATTTTCATCTGCTGTTGCTTTTATATATTGCCTTATTTGTCAATAAAAAATATGGTTTGACAGCACTTCGAAATGATTATGAAGTGCTGTCAAAGCATGTTGTAAATTATTCTAAAGTGCTGTCAAAGCATGTTTTTGATTATAAAAATGGAAAATAGAAAATAAACAGCAGACGACAACAAATTAAGATAGCGGTGTTAGGGTTAACCCATTACACATGAGATACAATTATAGTAGTATGAAACTCCAGAGAGAAAAAATCCTATTTTCTTTATTTCCTCTCAAAAGTATATGTTGTTACCACTTGCTATTATGCCTCCTATGCGATAGCTTGAGGTTCTGTACGTCCATCCATTTGTCCGTGTATACTTACGTGAAATAGTCAAAAAGTCAATATTACGCGAATGGTTGCTTCAAGTCGTGTCGGCCAAAAATGTGAAACAATTTGAAATTAGACTGGACAAACTATGGGAAAATCAGGACATGAAATTTGACTTCAATGCTAATTATGAATTCAAACCGGCAAGCGGAAGTGAGACAATAGTAGAAGAAAGTAATGAAGAAGATGCGGACATAGTGGTACTAGATGCCAGCGTCCACAGAAGAACCTAAAGTAACCTAAAGTAATACTTGGACACTTGAATGACCTGAACATTTGTCACACACTCGCGCCATCATTAACACGACCTTGATCTTTGTCACCGTCCAAATGTCGCTGAAACACTTAGCCATTTTGTTTGATCAAAAAGTTTAATAGAATTTCTCCAACATGTAATATCTTCTGTATGTAGAAATAGTGCAGATCCTGATGAGATGGCTCATCTGGATCTACACTGTTTGCAAATATTATGATAGAGGTATGTAGTGTTAATATGGTTATAATTACCTTGCAATCGAACAACTTGGGATTGGCTGAGCCTTATAATGAACCTGTGTAATTTCTAGCATGAGATTTGAGTACCTACTCAGTAGCCGATTTCACCAACATTGCAAAGTATACTTATCTTGCTAAGTACACTTTGAGGGAGAAATTTTCCATTTAAGGATAAATTCATTAATATTTATTATACTGAATTTATTACATTATCACAGCCAAAATAAATTACATTATCACAGCCATTTTGGCTGTGATAATGTAATAAATTCAGTATAATAATTCTGCATACTGTTAATCATCAACGATATGCAGTCGTTAGTTCTATATGAAATAATGCATTTCGGAAATGTACCTGAAACACTTTTTTGTGGCTTTGCCTCGTTTCTTGTTCTTTTTTTATGGTCCAGTATGTCAGGGGGCATACCCAAGTTTTACAAACATAATCTCTAGTTTGACCAGTTTTACAAACATAATCTCTAGTTTGACAAGTTTTACAAACATAATCTCTAGTTTGACCAGTTTTACAAACATAATCTCTAGTTTGACAAGTTTTACAAACATAATCTCTAGTTTGACAAGTTTTACAAACATAATCTCTAGTTTGAAACGTCTCAAGTGGTAACAACATTTACCTTTATCGAGAAATAAACAAAATAATGAGATTGTTTAAACAAAAATTATCATGTCCTTAGACTGAAACGGGTTAACAAATTAAGCCATGATACATTTACTTACAGATTTTCATTAGAGCCTCTTAACTTATTTGCTTTTTGCTTTCATGCTTACAATTTAGTCAAATATTAGTTAGGCAGTTAGTACTGGCACCTGTAGCATACATGCAGGTTGTAAGTTAGCTGCCTTGACTACCGACTCACAACATTTCCATGGAGGTGTTAACAATTTATCAGTAGCCTATTTCACCAACATTGCAAAGTATACTTTTCTAGCAAAGTATACTTTGAAGGAGAAATTTTAAATTTTAGGATAAATTTATTAATTTTTATTATACTGAATTTATTACATTATAACAGCCATTTTGGCTGTGATAATATAATAAATTCAGTATAATAATTCTGCATACTTTTAATCATCAAATATATGCAGTTGTTAGTTCTATATGAAATAATGCATTTTGGGAAAAATCAATGATTACTCCCTCAAAGTATACTTTGATAGATAAGTATAGTTTGCA
Organism: Conchocele bisecta; assembly: GCA_029237695.1. NCBI lineage: Eukaryota > Metazoa > Mollusca > Bivalvia > Lucinida > Thyasiridae > Conchocele > Conchocele bisecta. Next base: position 10,071,978 of record CM055269.1, on the reverse strand, counting down.
ATTTTTATGAAATCGGCTACAGGTAACTCGCCATGCATTGATTAACTGTGCACATCCGGGTCATATTTACTTTCTAGTGGGTGGCAGGTGGGAGCATGCGATGGTTAATGTAACAAAGGGATTCATCCTTACTGGATTCTCGACTCGAGACCTGGTTTGTACGTCTTTGGCTTTCTTGTATGTGAGAGTTGAATCTGGTTATACCCGTTATATGAGTAATATGATTAATCGTATTCCTATTACTTTCAGGGGAAGGGGCCAAGTGGCTTTGGTGTGGTATGGACCTGGCACCATGTCAGGTTATTCTAATTTCAGGGCTGAATATACTTTTTATGCCCCCGCTACCGAAAGGTACGGGGGCATATAGTGTTACCGGCGTCCGTCCGTACGTCCGTCCCGTACGTCTGTCCGATCCGTCCGTCCCGATATTACCATATTCTTTAGTAACTTCTACATGGCTTCACATATTATGTCAATATTTATACACGTGATACATATGAACATGCCTTACACACTCGACCCCCCAGTATTTCAACCTTGACCATTGGCCTTGACCTTTTCCACTTTAAATGTTTGCTTGGCACTTTGGGACAAATCTACTTTATGTACGGGGGCATATAGTGTTACCGGCGTCCGTCCGTCCATCCGTCCGTCCGTCCGTACATCCATCCCGTACGTCCGTCCGTCCGTACGTCCGTACGTCCGTCCCGTACGTCCGTCCGTCCGTCCGTCCGTACGTCCCGATATTACCATATTCTTTAGTAACTTCTACATGGCTTCACATATTATGTCAATATTTATACACGTGATACATATGAACATGCCTTACACACTCCACCCCCCAGTACTTCGAACTTGACCTGTGGCCTTGACCTTTTCCACTTTAAATGTTTGCTTGGGCACTTTGGGACAAATCTACGTGCACGTTTTTCAATCCTACACTAACTTCTCAATACTTTTGCCAATCGCTTAAATATTTATACACATGATACATATGAACATGCCCTACACACTCCACCACCCAGTACTTTGACCTTGACCTTTGGCCTTGACCTTTTCCACTTTAAATGTTTACTTGGCACTTTGGGACAAATCTACGTGCACGTTTCTCAATCCTACACTAACTTCTCAATACTTTTGCCAATCGCTTAAATATTTATACACATGATACATATGAACATGCCCTACACACTCCACCACCCAGTACTTCGACCTTGACCTTTGACCTTCACCTTTTTTACTTTAAATGTTTACTTAGCACTTTGGGACAAATCTACGTGCACGTTTCTCAATCCTACAATAACTTCTCAATACTTTTGCCAATCGCTTAAATATTTATACACATAATACATATGAACATGCCTTACACACTCCACCACCCATTACTTCGACCTTCACCTTTGACCTTCACATTTTCCACTTTAATTGTTTACTTGCCACTTTGGGACAAATCTACGTGCGCGTTTCTCAATCCTACACTAACTTTCACACACGCATTGCTCCAATGGTCCTCTACCGCCCTGTGACAAATCCACATTCATCCTGCCCCCGTATGGCACAGGGTCAAGGTCACAGACTTGGTGCATTTGAAACCTTAACATTCAGTTAAATGGCTTATAATTTGTGTTTCCTTGCTCGAATCTGCTTCACATTTCACACACGCATTGCTACAATGGTCCTCTACCGTCCTGTGACAAATCCACATTCGTCCCGCCCCCACTAAGCCCAGGGTCAAGGTGCGTTCAAAACCTTAACGCTCGGGTAAATAGCTTATAATCAAATATGCCTCGTTTTCTTTGGCTGCCAGCGGGGGCATTCGTGTGCCGACAGGCCACATTTCTACTTTTCAATGTAAATAAATATTCATGTTCTGATATTGGTATTTTCCGCCCAATGCAGCAGGTTGAATACGGGATCGAACCTACTGGCCCGGCCTTAAATGACCTTAGCTGTTGATAGGCCATTAAACACCAGCAACAACAATTACTTTATCTGATGTACCATTGGTTTAATGGCGTCATATGATGTTAATTAATGACGTGTTCATTTCTACTTTTCAATGTAAATAAATATTCATGTTCTGATATTGGTATTTTCTGCCCAATGCAGCAGGTTGAATACGGGATCGAACCTACTGGCCCGGCCTTAAATGACCTTAGCTGTTGATAGGCCATTAAACACCAGCAACAACAATTACTTTATCTGATGTACCATTGGTTTAATGGCGTCATATGATGTTAATTAATGACGTGTTTGGTGCAACTTAAACAAGTCTGTGTTCTTTTCAACGAAGATCATGTTATTTTGCCAATCCTCTAGTAGAAATATTACCTGATAAATAAAATACCATGCTCGTGTCTTTTGATATCAATTTTATGAGGCTCGGCTTGGAAACGCTTGGACGACCCGCAAAATCCCTACTAGTGCTCATGTGTTTTGCGACCAGTGTAGATCTAAATCAGATTGTGCATCCGCACAATCTGATCAGAATCTGCACTGTTCGCCATTCCATCAATGAAACACCCGTCATGATTAAAAAAAAAAAAGAGCGCTATGAGGCTACCGGAGTGTGCTATTGGTCACATCGCCCATAAGCCCTATTTCTCCAAGTCAGCTGCCTATGGATGCCATCATGATGACATATTGTTTTTTATCTCTTGTAGAGAATGGTCGAGTTACTTCGAATTAAGGAAGAGAAAAGGGGCTTCACAGGACAACCGCTGAAGGTAAATGTTTCATATTTGTATCTCAATATCATACCGCATACATATATGAGACACGTCATGTGATTTTGTGCAATATCTCATTAAAAATATTTACAAAAATTACCATATTTTCCATAAATGACATCGAAAGATAACAAAATCTTCATGGAAAATGCAGTTATATTCCGCATTTGCTATTAAATTTTGTCATCTTTTGACGTCATTTACAGAAAATATCACAGTTTCTGTAAATATATTTCATGAAAAATCGCATATCTTAGGTACAAAATCACATGGCATGTCTTATGTGGCTATGGTATTATTGGCCAACATGGACGCAGACCAGACTGTGCATCTACACAGTCTGATCAAGGTCTACATTATTGTGGTACATCGATCTCCTGTTTTACCAACTATCCTTCTAACAAACCGTGTGTATCCTGATTGGGCAACACGAGTGCATTAGCAGACCAGGAGCCTATTTCATCAACATTGCAAAGTATACTTTACTAGCAAAGTATACTTTGAGGGAGTAATCATTTATTTTTCCTGAAATGCTTTATTTCATATAGAACTAACAAATGCATATATTTCATGATTAAAAGTATGCAGAATTATTATACTGAATTTATTACATTATCACAGCCAAATTGGCTGTGATAATGTAATAAATTCTGTATAATAAAAATTAATAAATTTATCATAAAATTTTAATTTCTCCCTCAAAGTATACTTTGCTACTAAAGTATACTTTGCAATGTTGATGAAATGGGCTACAGGAGCTATTCTGTTCACAAATGACATAAGCCCATTTCTCTGATCACAGCCTCATAGCATGGACTCTGCTTATTTGTGTCTTTGTCTGCAGAAATTGGGCTTGTGGGGTTTGCGACCAGCACAGATCCAGATCAGCCTGTGCATCAATGAAACACCTGCCATGCTTCTAACAAGCAATATAGATCACTATCAGGCTACCGGAGTGTGCTATTTGATCAGGAGCTACACTGGGCACAAATACCATAAGCCCTATTTCTCCAATCACAGCTTCATATTATGGACCATGGGTTGACCGACCATGCTTATTTCATGTCTGACCACTGTACTGATCCTCTCCCAACATACTTAGAAAATTGCTTACTATAATGAGAAATCTAGTAGATATCAGCCCCACCTATACCTCTTGGATGCCAACAGGCAGAGCTTCGTTGTCTTCTGACAACTCTTGTTGTAGATAAATTGAACCTTTTACTGCATGTGACATGCCTCGAAAAGCAGGTGTCGGGCATGCTTTTTAACCAGTTTTCATACAGATTAGCATTTTCATACACACAGTCGGATATGTGTACAGCATATGTCATTAACCCTTAGACCGCTACTCACAACAATTGTCGGCTGCTGTTACTTTTATATCTTGCCTTATTTCTCAATAAAAACATGGTTTGACAGCACTTCAGAATCAATTCCATTGGAAATGATTCTAAAGTGCTGTCAAAGCATGTTGTAAATTATTCTAAAGTGCTGTCAAAGTATGTTTTTGATGATAAAAATGGAAAATAGAAAATAAACAGCAGACAAAAAAAAAAAGATAGCGGTCTAAGGGTTAACTTAAACACTGGTGTCCCAGCTGAAAAAAGATACCCGACAGTGTATGCGACCAGCATAGACCCTGATCAGCCTGCGCATAAGCGCAGTCTGATCAGGGCCTATGTTGTTTGCCATTCATTCACAAAGGCATGCTGTTTGCCCTCAGTAAAAGGATTAGACCATGATACAACTGTGGCAGTGTACAAGATGGTCAGGATCTAGTTTGTCACAAATCTTATAAGGTACATTTTCTGAGATGGGAGCCTCTTAATATTACTTCTGTTTACTGTGATCCTTATCTGGCTGTAGGAAATTCCTAGTTGATTAAGCAAGAGTCTGAGCTTAACCAATTTCATGCCGAGGATACTCAATTTTGTTTGTGCATAATTCTAAATATTTTCTTTATATCTGCTTGGAAGTATATGACATGACCACCATTTGAACCATCACATCGAGATGGTTCAAATGAGTGGTCACAACATATACTTTTATTTAGAAATAGCAAAAATAAAATAATAAAAAAATCCTACATGTAAAAGTTTTTCCTAATGCAATGGGTTAAGAGGCCGAAGCAGTTTTTGCTACCTTTTGTCATGCCATGTCACGTGTAGAATCATGTGGAACCATGTACAACCATGTGGCACCATGTGAAACCGTGCCAGTAGTTTTCTCACTATTTCAGGCCCACCCCAAGTCTGGTAAACTACAGCGTTCAGCTACAGAGGACCCGCTCGAGGTAGGTGTATATCATCGTTATTGTAACCATTTACTTACATGTGAATATCAGATAGTTACACTGCCACCATTAGGCCTCAACAAATTCTCAATTCCCACTGGTTCAGATTGGATTTCAACTTGTACATTCCTTTTTGTCGCGCCTGCTTTAGCAGAGGCGCGACTATAGTCGTCGTATTTTCCGTCGTCGTCCGCGTCGTCGTCCGCGTCGTCGTCCGCGTCGTCGTCCGCGTTGTCAGCGTCGTCCGCGTCGTCGTCATCCGCGTCGTCCGGTTTTTTTGTAAGGCAAATGCGTTAAAGTTATTGTTTTTTCACAATATCTCTTTAACCCCTTGCCAGACATTGATAATATTTTACATCAATGTTTGTCTACGGATGATGCTTCATTACGCACACCCTCACATCCAAATTTTGAAGGTCAAGGTCATTTATTTACTTGTAATGTTCACCGGATTTGTAACAGAAATGCGTTAAAGTTATTGTTTTTTCACAATATCTCTTTAACCCCTTGCCAGACATTGATAATATTTCACATCAATGTTTGTCTAGGAATGATGCTTCATTACGCACACCCCCACATCCAAATTTTAAAGGTCAAGGTCATTTATTTCCTTGTAATGTTCACCGGTTTTGTAACAGAAATGCGTTAAAGTTATTGTTTTTTCATAATATCTCTTTAACCCCTTGCCAGACATTGATAATATTTCACATCAATGTTTGTCTAGGGATGATGCTTCATTACGCACACACCCACATCCAAATTCTGAAGGTCAAGGTCATTTATTTACTTATAATGTTCACCGGTTTTGTAACAGAAATGCGTTAATAAGTTATTGTTTTTTCACAATATCTCTTTAACCCCTTGCCAGACTTTGATAATATTTCACATCAATGTTTGTCTAGGGATGATGCTTCATTACGCACACACCCACATCCAAATTCTGAAGGTCAAGGTCATTTATTTACTTATAATGTTCACCGGTTTTGTAACAGAAATGCGTTAAAAAGTTATTGTTTTTTCACAATATCTCTTTAACCCCTTGCCAGACATTGATAATATTTCATATCAATGTTTGTCTAGGGATGATGCTTCATTACGCACACACCCACATCCAATTCTGAAGGTCATTTTGGTCATTTATTTACTTATAAGTTCACGTGTAACTTTTACCCCGAAAGTTTTGCGTTTAAAGATTGATTGTTCATTACAATCATTCTAATCTTTGCACTTGAATGCTTTGATACAATATTTCACATTCAATGATAATGTTTGTCTAGGGATGATGCTTCATTACGCACACACATCCATCCAAATTTCTGAAGGTCAAGGAGTCATTTATTTACCCCTTCCAGACTTGAATAATGTTTCACGGTTTCTGGTGTGTTAATTTCAGAAATGCGTTATTTAGTTATTGTTTTTTCACAATATCTCTTTACTAACCCTGCCAGACTTTGATAATATTTCACATCAATGTTTGTCTAGGAATGATGCTTCATTACGCACACCCCACATCCAAATTCTTTTGAAGGTGAAGGTCATTTATTTACTTGTAATGTTCACCGGATTTTTTGTTGAACAGAAATGCGTTAAAGTTATTGTTTTTCACAATATCTCTTTAACCCCTTTCCAGACATTGATAATATTTCACATCAATGAATGTTTCTAGGGATGATGCTTCATTACGCACACCCCCACATCCAAATTACTGATCAAGGTCAAGGTATTTTTTTCATTATTTACAGTTGCTAATTATTGTTCACCGGTTTGTAAGGACAGAAATACACATTAAAATGTTAGGGATTGATGCTTCAATACATCACCCACATAAATCTGCCAGACTTTTCTTTTTTGACGAAATGCTTAGTAGTTTCACATCAATGTGTTCTAGGGTGATGCTTATGCATTACGCACACCCACCCACATCCAAATTCTGAAGGTCAAGGTCATTTATTTACTTATAATGTTTACCGGTTTTAATGTTAACAGAAATGCGTTAAAGTTATTGTTTTTCACAATATCTCTTAACCCCTTGCAAACATTGATAATATTTCATATCAATGTTTGTCTAGGGATGATGCTTCATTACGCACACACCCACATCCAAATTCTGAAGGTCAAGGTCATTTATTTACTTATAATGTTCACGGTTTTGTAACAGAAATGCGTTAAAGTTATTGTTTTTTCACAATATCTCTTTAACCCCTTGCCAGACTTTGATAATATTTCACACAATGTTGTCTAGATGATGCTTCATTACGCACACACCCATCCAAATTGAAGGTCAAGGTCATTTATTTACTTATAATGTTCACCGGTTTTGTAACAGAAATGCGTTAAAGTTATTGTTTTTTCACAAATATCTAACCCCTTGTCAGACATTGATAATATTTCACATCAAATGTTTGTCTAGGGATGATGCTTCAATTACGCACACACCCACATCCAAATTCTGAAGGTCAAGGTCATTTATTTACTTATAATGTTCACCGGTTTTGTAACAGAAACGCGTTAAAGTTTATTGTTTTTTACAATATCTCTTTAACCCTGCAGACTTTGATAATATTTCACATCAATGTTTGTCTAGGGATGATGCTTCATTACGCACAACACACATCCAAAATTCTGAAGGTCAAGGTCATTTATTACTTATAATGTTCACCGTTTTGTAACAGAAATGCGTTAAAGTTATTGTTTTTTTCACATATCTCTTTAACCCCTTGCCAGACTTTGATAATATTTCACTCAATGTTTGTCTAGGAATGATGCTTCATTACGCACACCCCCACATCCCAAATTTTGAAGGTGAAGGTCATTAATTTACTTGTAATGTTCACGGATTTGTAACAGAAATGCGTTAAAGTTATTGTTTTTTCACAATATCTCTTTAACCCTTCCAGACATTGTACTATTTTCACATCAATGTTTGTCTAGGGATGATGCTTCATTAGACACACCCCATCCAAATTATCAAGGTCAAGGGTCATTTATTTTACTTGTAATGTTCACCGTTTTGTAACAGAAATACGTTAAAAGTTATTGTTTTTTCACAATATCTCTTTAACCCCTTGCCAGACTTTGATAATATTTCACATCAATGTTTGTCCTAGGGATGATGCTTCATTACGCACACCCACACATCCAAATTCTCAAGGTCAAGGTCATTTATTTACTTATAATGTTTACCTGTTTTGTAACAGAAATGCGTTAAAGTTATTGGTTTTTCACAATATCTCTTTAACCCCTTGCCAGACATTGATAATATTTCATATCAATGTTTGTCTAGGGATGATGCTTCATTACGCACAACCCCACATCCAAATTCTGAAGGTCAAGGTCATTTATTTACTGGTAATGTTCACCGGTTTTGTAACAGAAATGTTATTGTTTTTTCACAATATCTCTTTAACCCCTTGCCAGACTTTGATAATATTTCATATCAATGTTTGTCAGGAATGAGCTTATTACGCACACCCCCATCCAAATTTTGAAGGTGAAGGTCATTTATTTACTAGTAATGTTCACCGGATTTGTAACAGAAATGCGTTAAAGTTATTGTTTTTTCACAATATCTCTTTAATCCCTTTCCAGACATTGATAATATTTCATATCAATGTTTGTCTAGGGATGATGCTTCATTACACACACCCCCACATCCAAATTCTGAAGGTCAAGGTAATTTATTTACTTGTAATGTTCACGGTCAAATGCCTCGGTAGGTGCGACACCGCTTCCGGGGCGGAATTCTTGTTTAGCTCGACTATTCGAAGAATAAGTAGAGCTTATTTTGTCACCCCGGCGTCGGCGTCGGCGTCACCGTCACGCCTTGGTTAAGGTTTTTAGTCAACCTTGTATATGGAATACTACTGGCCCTACACCCACCATACTTGCACAACTTCATCTCCTAGTGATGTACATCAATAACCCCTGATCTATATTTGACCTTCACCTACATTTCCTCTTGAATTACTTAGTTAATTCCCCTTGATTAATTTTTTGGTTTTTAGTCAACCTTGGTTAAGGTTTTTAGTCAAGCTTGTACATGCAATACTATTGTGCATACAGACACCATACTTAGACAACCTTTTCTCATAGCGATGTACATCAATAACCCCTGATCTATATTTGACCTTGACCTACATTTCCTCTTGAATTACTTACTTAATTCCCCTTGGTTAAGGTTTTTAGTCAACCTTGGTTAAGGGTTTTAGTCAAGCTTGTACATGGAATACTATTGTGCATACAGACACCATACTTGGACAACCTTTTCTCATAGGGATGTACATCAATAACCCTTGATCTATATTTGACATTGACCTACATTTCCTCTTCAAATACTTAGTTAATTCCCCTTGTTTAAGGTTTTTAGTCTAGCTTGTATATGGAATATTCCTGGCCCTACACCCTCCATACTTGGACAACTTCATCTCCTAGTGATGTACATCAACAACCACTGACCTATATTTGACCTTGACCTACATTTAACTTTGAATTACTTAGTTAATTCCCTTGGTTAAGGTTTTTAGTCAAGCTTGTACATGGAATACTATTGTTCATACTAACACCATACTTGGACAACCTTTTCTCATAGCGATGTACATCAATAACCCCTGATCTATATTTGACCTTGACCTACATTTCCTCTTGAATTACTTACTTAATTCTCCTTGGTTAAGGTTTTTAGTCAAGCTTGTAGATGCAATACTCCTGGCCCTACACCAACCATACTTGGACAACTTCATCTCCTAGTGATGTACATCAATAATCCCTGACCTATATTTGACCTTGACCTACTTTTCTCCTTGTATTACTTTCTTATTTCCCCTTGGTTAAGGTTTTTAGTCAAGCTTGTATATGGAATATTCCTGGGCCTACAGCAACCATACTTGGAAAACTTCATCTCCTAGTGATGTACATCAATAACCCCTGACCTATATCTGACATTGACCTACATTTAACCTTGAATTACTTACTTAATTTCCCTTTGTTAAGGTTTTTAGTCAACCTTGGTTAAGGTTTTTATGCAGGCCGCGGCCACATTGACCTACATTTAACCTTGAATTACTTACTTAATTTCCCTTGGTTAAGGTTTTTAGTCAACCTTGGTTAAGGTTTTTATGCAGGCCGCGGCCACCTTGTTTGTCAAGCTATGTGTACATCGACAACCCTTGTAGTCGAGCTATGCTGTTCTCCTACAGCTCTTGTTCTTTTTGTTTATGCCACACTGTCTCTTCTAATTAGCACTCATCGAGATCAAGTGGATTTGTCTAGACCCGACCTTTTGTCATGTCATGATGTCAAAAGACAAGCATAATTATTATCTTTGATGTCAAAGACAATCTTCACTACCTGCTTTAGTCCAGTCATGATTGTAATACACTGTGTTGTTGCATTGCACAAATCACCTTAATGTTCATGGATATCTTGTGCATACGAGAACAGTCTTCTCAGCTGCCAACTGGCGATATTTTCCTGTTTTCTTGCATTACTGAGCTTGTCACCCATGGAACAATGCTAGATACCATCATTTTCATCCCCAACACGTCAGGACACAAACACATGCTCAGGGTCGCAGTATCCATGTCGGAGCTGGCAGCCATCATCTGTCGAGTTGATGTACCCAAGTATTCATGTCAGCAGGTAAACTTTACGACAATGCAAACTGCCATAAACTCTTTGCATTCTGGGAAACTTATGGGCAATAAATGGTTAAAAAATAGCAGACGACAATTCATTATATTTCTTTATTTCTCCTTGTAAATATCATGAAATTCCAAGACATATTGACAGAGAAATAAGAAAAACACCTAACCTAATGAGTTGGCTGTTATTTTCACTGCTAGAGACATTGTATATCGCACAATGCTTAACTATTGGCACAATAGTTAAGCATTGTGCGATATACAATGTCTCAGACAAATTCAATCTTTCCTGCCACAGCATCAAATTACATTTCTAATATTATATATTCATATAAAGTAATTTCAGTGTTTATTGTGCACAATCTCCGCCCCCTCTGCCACCCATACATGGATTTCCTCTCTGTATATGGCATTGCTGTTGAATAGACATAAAACCCCAATCAATTAATGATTGCAATATTTATATTAAAGTTCTGCATCATGAATTATGATTATACTTAACTATTTTCTGTCACTAATTGTGTTTTTACGTGCCGGTTATTGTGTTACTTCATTAACTGACCTAGCAATATTATTATTTGTCTCATTTACTGGAAGATTTAACTGAAAATAGGACAACCCCTAGTTGCGAACGGTAACTCTTGCAATTACTGTGCCGTCCGTAGCTAGCTACGGACGAGCTACGGACGGTATGGGAGTAGATTGCAAGAGTTACCTTCGCAACTAGACAACACCCCCCCCCCATTCCCCAAATGCTGGATCCGCCCCTGGTATGGCAGCTTCTAAAGTGTTGCCACACCAATCTTTTTATTGATAGAAAAGACAAAATATGAAACAATAGCAGCCGGCAATTTCCAGTTCCCACATTCTAAGGGTGAATCTGTAAAAGCTGTCTAATCAGTCCATGATTGCAAGTATCATGTGTTTCCCATGTCTTCATTAGTGAGTATAATAACATCCATCTGACCTATTTCCGATAAGGATAATTAATGTCTTATTACTACCAGATGTAATCTGACATGTACCAGAGCTCTAGTTAAGGTGCGTAATTTGACCAACTTGGGGTGAAATCTTCTGTTTTTTTTCTTCATCAAAAATGGCAACTTGGGAGTGCTTTAGAATCATCTCATTGAGACGATTCTAAAGCACTCCCAACTTGCCATTTTTGATGGAGAAATAAGAAATTTATCTCCAAATTACGCACCTTAACTAGAGCTCTGGTGTACTTCAGTAGAATCAGTGAAGCAATATAGACTCGGCTTCCGATCTGCATGTTCATGATTACAATCAGTCAGGGCCACTGCTTTTATTTATTCCGTTAAATTAGGTCAATTATAACTTGTACAGCAAAACCTCGCTAAACCGGACACCGTGGGAGGTCCCAGGGTGTCCGGTTTAGTGAGGAGGTTCCAGGGTGTCCGGTTTAGTGAGGTTTCACTGTAAATCAGGCATTTGACCATTCTGAGTCATAATTGTGTGCTATGCAATCACGAACAGGCATTCTCACCTGAGATAAATGATCAACAAACCCATCAAAATTATGATCACATATGTTTCTTGTTGTCCGGTTGAGAGAGGTTCCACTGTACTAATGTTGGACACTATTATAAATAGAGAATTCCAGGTTATTGGTCATATCAGGTTTATCGGGTGAGGCTAGGAAACATGTAGGAATTACGAGACTTGTCGAGGAATTTCTACTGTTTCCGACTCAAGCTTGATAAGGTAACGTTTTGGGCTATAAAATATGAGACACGCCATGTGATTCTGTACCTTCGGACATCTGCATAATTTCATGAGGGTCAATATTTTCCGTAAATGGTGTCAAAAGTTGACAACATTTTCAGAGTACATGCGGAATTATAAATTTTGTCAACTTTTGACTTTATTTATGAAAAATATTGTAAATTTTGTTAACGTATTTCATGAAATTACGCAGATGTCCAAAGGTACAAAATCACATGGCGTGACTCGTATGCAAGTGTAATGTTGTTTTCGTGGCAAGGAACACAAACATGTATCTATTGCATCATTCTGTAACGTCACATGACATTATACAGCCCATAAATGTCAGTGAAAGTAGGATTGGATTGACCCTGATAAATAATATTATTGGCCGAGGTATAGACTTATACACCTGAGCTCCAGGTAAGGTGCGTAATTTGGAGGTAAATATCTTATTTCTCCATCAAAAATGGCAAGTTGGGAGTGCTTTAGAATCGTCTCAATGAGACGATTCTAAAGCACTCCCAACTTGCCATTTTTTATGAAGAAATAAAAAAAAATCACCCCAAGTTGGTCAAATTATGCACCTTAACTGGAGCACTGATAAACAGTAATATACTGGAAGCTCTCTATATAAACATGTATTCAACTAGAAACCGCGGTGTGCCCTAAAGTTCACATCTAGCCATTCATTGGATTATAAGTTTAACTTCTAAAACAACCACCATTATAATCCAATAAGTAGTTAGATGTAGACAAGGACATAATAATATATAGGACATGAAACAAGACGAAATCTCGCATAATCCGGTATGCACTGTTTAATACTCTAGACATTTTATGTGAAATGGATATACTGTCCAAGCTTAAATTATTTTTTTTAATATTTTCCATCCATTCATAATAGATTTTTCTCTAAAAGTGGGACGGTACTATATTCATTTCACATCAACTGGCTAGAGTATGAAACAGGCAAGGGGATACCGGGTTTTGTGAGATTTCCTGTAAGTTCATACCTTATACATGTATATATTGGCTAAATGTAGATCCTAATTAGTTAGCACACCAATGTAACCTGTTACAACAGGCTGCTTGTGTGTGCTAGTTAATTAGCAGGTACATTAGAATCAAGGCATGCATGATCAGGGGCTACACTAATTGCCCAATAATGAGCCCCTTTTTGTCATGGTGATTCCTGTACACACTGGTATGATTCCAACAAATATGGTTGTGATTGGAGAACTATGATTTATGGGATCGTGACCAATGTAGAACCAGACTAACTTGCACATCCATACAGTCAGGTTCAGAGTCTGCATTGTTCACCTTCAGTCATTGAAGCACCAGTAGCCTATTTCACCAACATACTTATCTAGCAAAGTATACTTTGAGGGAGAAATTTTAAATTTTAGGATAAATTTATTAATTTTTATTATACTGAATATATTACATTATCACAGCCAATTTGGCTGTGATAATGTAATAAATTCAGTATAATAAGTCTGCATACTTTTAATCATCAAATATATGCAGTTGTTAGTTCTATATGAAATAATGCATTTCAGGAAAAATCAGTGATTACTCCCTCAATACAAAGTATACTTTGGTAGAAAAGTATACTTTGCAATGTTTGTGAAATAGGCTACAGGTATAGACAAACAGTATAGATCCTCATCAGCCTGGAAGAGTACGTGTGCTAGAGGTTCAGGAGCTAGGTTGGCCACAAAGACCAACCAGAGCATACCCAGACCAGACCAGTCTGGTCAGGATCTGCACTGTTTGTCATTCCGTCAGTGACACACCTATGATACATCTGACAAACAGTACAATACATAACAGTTCAGAAACTGCCACAAAAGCCATAAACTCCAGGGGGCCGTTTCACTAAACTTTGTAGGACTAAAATGTTTGTAAGTGCACAATTATGATAGTCTGTAAATTACACATTAACAATGTTTTCTTGTAAACAATTATTGAATTTACATGTATTGAGCATATGCTGCATATGCAGCCTATGCTCAATAAATGTAAAGCCATCAATTGAAATTTCCAGACGATCCCACATTTGCACTTACAAACATTTTAGTTATACAAAGTCTAGTGAAACGGCCCCCATGTCTTTAGTCAGAGACTTTAGTCACATATACCATAAAACCCTAAATATTCAGACATCATTTATTCGGAATAGGGGGGAGGGGGTGAACATATAAATATATGGTTTCCACAAAAATGAGCGGAGATTTAAACTATACTTGTGCATTTGGATACAATTTGTTTTGGGAAACCCCTATAAGAGGTGACCAATTGTGTGTGAATGTTATAGCGTTATTACAGTATGATTTATTCCATACAGCGGCGGAGACAGCACCATGAGGAGTATGACAACTTGACGTCACGCACTGTGCCGAGTAATCCCCGCAAATGGGGGCCCGCCAAGTCAGCCAATCCCAGCAACTTTGATGATGTCATCAGGTATGGCCTTTCAGGGAGGGGCTGTTATGGGGTTGGGGTTGACTAAAAACAAAAATTTGGACAGATAACAGAGTGAACTAAAAAAAAGAGAAATTAATGATAACAGTTAACAAAATGTCTAAACAGTTCACAGTAAATATGTTGTCAAAATAACAGTTAACCCTTACACCGCTACTCACTTTTATAGCTTGCCTTATTTCTCAATAAAAACAAGGTTTGACAGCACTTCAGAATAATTTCCTATGGATTTGATTCTGAAGTGCTGTCAAACCATGTTGTAAATGATTCTAAAGTGCTGTCAAAGCATGTTTTTGATGATAAAAATAGAAAATAAACAGCTGACAAAAAAATAATAAGATAGCGGTCTAAAGGTTAACAACAATTAAATGACATTATTAGGCTAACAGTTTGAACCCATACCCCTTCCTACTCTTTCATATGGTAGTGGCATCCATTAATGTTGCCACATTCAGTACATGTACAGGGCTGCACATAAGGAATTAGTAATACTCCTGGCCCTGCTCATAACCCCGTATACATTTCATCCGCAAGAGATTTTGAAAATTGATTTGAGCTATTGGACCATTTACCTTTAAAAATGACACAGGTGCTTTTTCGAAACCAGCTGCGAATGGCCGTCAGGGCTGTAAATCCAAGATGGCCACCGGTAACCTATTGAAAATCTAACTGTTGAACCATACAATGTAGAAGTAAGTGGAATGCCTCGTTTTATAGGTTTTTGGGCATGGGAAATCCATTTGTGGCATCTTCTTCGTGATTGGAGGTCAATGTCACATGCTAAGGTCAAGGTCAAGGTCAAGGTCGAAAATCACCAAAAACGGATGATTTCAAATTATGTTATTATACTTCTCATTCGGCTCACTATATCGTAGACTGACGAATTGTTCACTTATGAAATTGAACACACAATCCGAAAATTAGGAAAGACTTCAGTCAAACCTGTGGTAAAGGCCATCGGCCTTTATTAATTTGCGCCGATATGAGCATAATACTTAAGCAGCCACTGTTCTAGGTCCGCGGCAGTATATTATGCCACCGGGTTTCGAAGAAACGGGTGGCATATAGTGTTTGGACCGTCCGTCTGTCTGTCCGTCCGTCCGTCCGTCCGTCCGTCCGTCCGTCCGTCCGTTTGTCTGTCTGTCTGTCCGTCCGTCCGTCCATCCGGGCACACATTAGGGTACTTATGTGGCTAGCCCCACAGGGTTATGGACTTGGTAAAGGATAGGGTTGGTTACAATTAGCCACCTAAAAAATCTTTTTATGTGGCTAAAAATCGTTTTATGTGGCTAATATTTAACATGTGATAAGCCACATAAGTATAGTACTGTAAGAACGTCCGTCCGTCCGTCCGTCCGTCCGTCCGTCACACTTTTCGGTTAACCACTTTGTCAGTTTCTCAAATATGCTGCAGGTGGCATCCGCGTTCGACAGACGCATTTCTTGTTTACTATATGTATATAAGTGTCTCCTGTTCAGCAGTCATCTAATTTAAAATGCCAATTTTGTTGCATCATGTTGTGGATGTTTTAGACATGTTTAACTTTAGCTATATAGTAGTGCCAAGTAATACCTGCATATATGCCATATTCCCTATAATTTTGACGAAACATGAACGTTATACAAGTCAGCTATCTGTCCTGACGAAAGTGCAAATGGGGTATCTGGGTATATGTTTATTTATTTGCAAACATCGGCTCAACGACCTTCTTGGCAGTAGATCACATATATAATGTCTGCTGCTTTGCAGGAACAACGCTTTGAGTTGCATTTTCCACTACAGCCACACATGGTAAGGATTATTAGCGACTTAAGTGGCAGTAGGTTTCGTTTTGGTTGATCCAACCATAATCAATGGGTGTCAAGCTACTGGCATCAGCTAGTAAGGTAAGAACATTGCGGATCACATAAAATAACCTCCTCGAATGTCGGATGATGCTGGATGTGCGTGGTAGTCCCTCTAACCCTACCACTGAATGCCTGTGGACGTCAAGTCGTAATTGGTCAAATTCGGACAAGATATTGTTCCGCCTGCATACTCGCCGAAGCTGGAGAGAAGCATTGCTGGTATGCATACGAATGAGTGCAGCATGTTTTGTGCCCACTTTGCTGAGTGCATCGTCCCCACGATGTGCCTTGATGAGTACACGGCATAACACGTCTTCTAGTTTGAGGTGCATGACATGAAGCGGAATCATCCGTTGCTTCTCTCCAGTCCCGTACTGAACCCAAAACTCCTGCAAACCACCCTCTTTGAACACACTAATGTAGCGCAGGAGAAGAATTACAGTATCTGTGTCATTAGCCACTACAATAGCTCTCTCACAGCTCCTTTCGACTGCCCAGTGCACGTGAGATATTATGCGACAGTCTGACAGATCACTCGCAGGTGATCCAACCAGCTTCAGTCTCGTAGATATAAACTCTTCATTTATCAACATTCCACTCAGAACCACGTCCTGTATATCCTGTTTGTTGAGACTAATTGCCCAGGACTTGTCCAGCTGATGTGGAATAGGTACAGACTCATCCACGACGGCCAAATCAACAGCGCTATCCTCACCAGCTCTACAGTTCCACTCACCCTCCTTGATGCTCAATTCATTGTGGCTATCAAATACTATGTGAGCCATTTCCAGTGTTGGACAAACTCGACGGATACTCTTCAAAACTTCTTGGATGACTCCACCAAAGTTTGTAGATATAGACCGGAGATTAGGAAATTGTTGTATTTTCGACATAAAGTCAAGCAAAATGTGTGTTGCTTGTGGACTGTCTCGTGTGAATTGGTACTCATCTTAGGTAAGATTATTTTCCAGCTCAGTGTCCAATTTTGCTTTGTCAGGCTTTGTTGTGGTGTCGCCGACAAATAGTTGGCTAGATTGCAGAAGGTCATACGAATACAGCTCTTCTGGCGACATTCCACGCAGTGTAGCAATTGCTGTCTCCCTCTGTGCAGATGTGATGTCCTTTGTGGAAACGGCAGCCTTGGTTGGAACAGTATTGGTCTTCGTTGTACACTGTGAGTCAAAGGCAGGAAGATTCACCTTAGATATGGTGACGCTAAGTTTCTTTGACCTGACCACGTACCGCTTATTACGGAATTGCCGGTATGCTATGTCACCGTTCTCCAGCGCCTTCAGAAGTCTCACCGTTACGATGTCATTGACAATGTGCTTTGTCACGATGTTGTAGAGTGGCACATTTGGCGCCAGAACAATGAAGGGGTTTTCCCGCGCCTTTACAAAGTCTAGCAATCGTGCTCTTCAATGCTCTTCAAGTACCATGATGCGTACCGCAGATAATTGATAGCATCAAACTCACGCAGGATCCCCATCGAAGTCTTCACTGTTCCGACATGCAATGGCCAGTTATTATCACGGTCTGCAACAATCAGCTGTTTGATGATTGCAACGATCTTCCGAAAGTTCATGAAATAATGACACAATTCCGATTTCTCTTGGCACCCTTGAACAAATGTGTTAAATTGTTGACGGAGATCAGAAGCATCAGCGGATATCTGCTCAAACTTGGGGAGACACTCCTCCAGCTTCTTCGTTTCAATACATCCTTGAGCACAATGGCTGACTGGACAAAGGGTACAGACGTGTGATCATTGGACTGCCAGAATGCATTCCACATGAGAGAATCAAGAACCTGATACGATAAGCATTCCTGTCAATGACCTGACGTAGTGGCCACCAGAGACCACAGTTGAAACTTTTTATGGTCCAACAACCTCACTTTCAATGAGTGCATCACTCATGCCACTGCCACTTAGGTACCTCCTGCACATCGCAGGAGTACCTTTAACTTAGCAAAGTGAAACCTTCCCAACATTGGAAAACGGTCGTCGAAATGTTCATTTCGATGTTTTCTACAAGCCTAAAGTTGGGTGGTAAGGAAGGTTTCACCACGGGTTTGTGGTGAGAGGGTACAATTTGGCAAGGAAGTTTTTAATTTGACGGACACTCAAATTTTGAGAGATTCGTGCTTGATACGGAAGATTTTGACTTAGCTGGCAAAGTGGTCTCCTGGTAGAGCGCCTGCGCTGTATAATGTTTACCTTGGATACAGGAAATGGAGGAATTATCTTCGAAATCTTCATTGTCAAAGGCACCAAATGCCCAGCCATCATCAGAAAAATGGCTTGGAATGGGCACCACAGTGACCTCTGATGACTGTATTGTGTAAACACACATGAGACATCGGGATCACGTCACTTCATTGTAGCTGGCAGAGGTCCCTACTCTGTTTAGTGTTGTGAGTATCTCCCTACTGTGTGTCTTCCCATACATATATTGTCCTAGCATTGTGTGGAGTGGAGTTTTTCTTTGGCCGTGGTGAATATGGTTATATGCCATCTGGAAATGACAGTTAAGTCTTGAATGCCGATTGTTCATAGCCCATCTATCATATGCATTTGCGTATTACATATTAACAACGCTGTTCTTAAAAGTAATCGGGATACGATACACGCTGTATATGGAAAGTGGCGCGAAATATCAATACAGCTCTATGCTTTATATTACAATGTAAATGGCATGTGTATATAGAAATTAATGACGATATATGAGGGGATGGACAGGGGGCGCGAGGTGACGAGAGTGTGTGTGTGGGGGGAGGGGTGGAGAATGTGTGTGAAACTGCATTTTTGTGCTTTTTTGGTGATGTTCGACCTTGACCTTGACCTTAGTATGTGAAGTCTACCTCAGATCATGAATATGATGTAAGAAATGGATTCTCCACACCCTAAAACCTATAAAATGATGTATTTCACAAACTTCTATGGTGTGTGGTTATTTACATTTTCAATGTCTATCGACGGCCATCTTGGATTTACACCCCTGGCGGCCATTCGCAGCCGGTTTGGAAAAGCACCTGTGCGATTTCTAAAGGTGAATGGTCCAATAACTCAAATCAAGTTTCAAAATCTCTTGCGGATGAGTTGTATACGGGGTTTTAAGCAGGGCCTGGACTGTAATTGAGAATTGTCACTGCATCATTTCTGAAGCAGATGGGTATTTCAAAATTTTGATTGGGTAAAATAAAATCACTACTGTTTACACATCAACACACAGCAATTATTAAATAATTTGCTTCAAAATAAAAACTTATTTTGGAATTTCATTAGAATTGTCTCCTTGGAGACAATTCTAATGAAATACCAAGATGTGTTTTCATGGAAAATAAGAAAAATATACTATATTTTTGGTCTGTTTATTGTTTTCTGCAGCATGATAAAGGTACCACAAATTTGTTATTGCTTTTTGATACTCGCTACTTCTGATTTCAATTGGGTTTCTGGCAATTTTAATTGAGTATTTAAGCAAATACGCAGCTTATCTGGAGCTCTGCATGTAGCTTGTGTGATAATGAAGCCTTATATAGACATAAATAATAAGGAAACATTTGGGCCAGTCGATGGAATTGAGGAATTTCTTAATGAAATGTGTAGAGTAAATCTCTTGATATTTCCAATAAATAATAATATTTAAACAAAACACAACATGTGATATTAAATTGTTGTTGGTTTTCATATCTCTAGTATTTTTTCTTTTGTTGCTAGCTGTGCAACTAACAGCAGCGCATAAACCTAAGTTTTATATAATTGAAATTCTTTGAAGTTTAATGACACAATGTTTTTCTGTCTCAGACAAAATTCGAGAAACTTCACGGGAGTATTGAACAGCGGTGTGACTCGATCAGAGAACCTGACAGGGTACATGAGTTTTGCGGACACGGACGGGTTTGACTTGACGAGTATGCCGATGCCTGACGATCTGGTGGAGGAGGTACAGAGACTGGCGAAGGACCAGGATGACTTGGCCGGGCTGGAGGAATGCTTCCGCAAAGTCTGCAAGGTGATCTCTCAATAGAATACGAGGGGCATTCGAAAAGTAGTGTCATGATATACAATTACGAAAAATGTCAATTTTCGAGAATAAAGGATAAATAGCCTTCCCCGCAATAAATATTGAATTCTACATTTAACTTCCTCTATTATAGTGATTTTAAAGCTATATATTTCACATACAGTTAAACTTGCATTAAGCGACCACCCAAGGGAGACACCAAAAATGGTCACTTAGAACAATTGTCTCTTAACACAAAAAAAAAAAAAAATGGAAATCCGGGTACTGGTATGTCCGGTTATATGGTTTAATATTCGGAATCCGGAAATCGCGAATATTAAACATTAACATAGAAATAAATACATTAGAATACTACCGGTAATGTTTACTGTGCACTTTTCTGAATTATTCAGGCTTTATTTCATCAAAATAGATGAAAGAATTTGAATGTTATTCCGAAATAAAATCGCCCAGCTGAAATCGCAAATAGGCATGAGTTCATTCCCTGTAGTAATCACTAAGAGCGAGTTCGAGCTTAAACTATGGTTACTATAGTTGAACTATAGTTCAATAGTTCAACTAAACAAACGCGAACGCAGACTAGTTCGACCAGTGACGTCATACGTCATACGTCATCTGCAGGGGTGCATCCAGGACGCGCGATTGCAGCAATCCCCCTTAATTATTGTCAATGCCGCAAATTATTGATTTTCTTGCACCCGACATCGCGCAAAAAATCACGGATGGGCCCCTTTGTAAATGACCAGTGCGCACATTAAAAAAAACGTAATCGACTATTTAAACTCGCTGCATATTTACATCATTGGAAAGCGTGCAGTTCAATCGAGTTTGTGCGGCCGTTGAACGTAAGCTTCGAGTCGATTTAAACCATTTAAATCGATAAACAAGTGACAACGTTATCAAGGCCAATCTGGGCACATGCCTGAATACGCATGACGTCATAGTTCCGACAAGCCGCGACCCGACATCAAAGCAGTCAAGTAACACTGAAACAATGTCATTGCCACAGCTGTATGACTGTGACTGTCTATAAATAGCGTGGTTTATAATAGGTTGTGCATGTTGTAATGTAAATGTGTCACAGCGTGACATGTATACATGGTACCGTAAATATACGCATTTTTTGTTGTGTTTTCCGTGGATTTCGGTTTTACAGCTAGGGAAAATTCTGTTAATCTTACTCCCAGACACTATGACTGCTATTTTCTCCCAGACACGGTATGTGCTATTTTCCCTATAATATATAATTATATACACGAGGTGTCGGTGTGTGTTGTATCCAAATGCAGTTGCTGTGCAGAGACTTATAGTCTATTTCAGAAAAACATTTTACAATAAATTTGTATTGCGCTGCAGGTCGTGGGTATCATAGTAAAACAGGCTATAGATTTGGAATCTGGTTCAATCACACAGACAGGGCATGGTGTGTCATTCCCAACTCGCTGATAGCGTAATTCGATCTGATTGGATGCTGAGGTGTGTAGTCGGCATTCTGTTGTAAAATCATACATGCTGAACTGGGTTGGCCATCGCTGAGCGTGAAAAGCATGGCTAGCGGCAGTGGAAATCGCGATCAAACTTTATTTAAGTTTTTTGCGAAAGCTAACATTAACAACGTTGTTGAAACTGTGAAAGACTCTACTCTAGTTATATCTGTGCCAGAATCAGAACGAATAAATGATGCCGTGGTCAGTGAAGATTGTGAAAATACAAATGATGCCGATAAGGTTGACGTGTCTGGAGAACAACCCACCAAAAAACGGAAATATTGTTTCAGTAATGAGTGGAAAATAAATCGACCATGGCTTGTTGTGAACGAAAAACAAGAAATGGTGTGCAAGTGATGCATGGATACTGGAAAGAAAAAAAATTTACGCACGGAAACAATAATTTCAGGACGTCCACACATTCTTTGCATGTATGCGTGAGGAAAATATATATTTCACCGAGTATAACAATACATTATTTTTCAAAACAAAGTTTTGCTTAAAAAAATGGCCATATTTTACATCAGTATTTAGGTCTCAGATACATATAAAATGCCACCATTGGGCACCATTTTTTCAAAATTTTCAAAGGGTGAGCATGCCCCCGGACCCCACTAGGAAACACGCTCGCTACGCTCGCTACGCTCGCTCAGCTCCGCATCAGTGTTGCCCCTATTTTCAAAAACAAGGGGGGCATATGCACCCATCTATTATAATCCTGGATGCATCCCTGCATCTACTATAGTTCAACTAGCCAAAAGACACCTGTTCGTCCAGTTTCAAGTTGGTGGCGTATAGGTAAAAAGTTCTGGAGAGCAGGAAATTTACATGGAAATTCTCTACTAGACATGCACAATGCATCTACTATAGTTCAACTATAATACGAACCCGAACTCGCTCTACGGAAACTAGCGATTCAGAACGAGGTTTCAGGTCAACAATCATAAACAATGCAACATTCACACTTTGACAGTGACATCCTGTCAATTAATGGTCGTTTAATACAAACTAACATTGCTTTTGTTTACAAAATAAGTGACCGGTGGTCGCGTTAAGGGAAAGTCGTTTAATACACTGTCATTATATAGGCCAAATGGTCGGGGGAATTGAAAGTGGTCGCTTAAGACAAAAGTCGCTTAATGCACGTGGTCGCTTGTGCAAGTTTGACTGTATATTGTAGTTATTTCCCCCAGAAGTTAAAGTAAAAATACACATTCACACTCCTTTCACTGTCCCTGGCTACTGTAATGTTGCAATATCTGCCATTGTACCTGTTGTCTCCGGTTCTACCTGCAGAGCAATGCAGAATCATTACACAGTCTGCTGCCACTACGGAAAAGTACAGGGAAGCAAGAACACTACTCTACTGGTTTCCAAGTCAGGTAAAACCTGCCCAGCCATACATACTTCAGTAGACAAGAACCCACTCTTCCAACATTTCGGACAAAGCCGAAATGTTGTTAGAGTGGGTTCTTCGTTACTGAAGTATTGTTCAACATATCGTATTACTGCGGATATCTTTATATCAAGTTCATTTGGAAAGACTAGGGAATGAGCTTGATTAAACTTGATTTCAAAAGAAACTAGCCTGGTATTCTATCTGGTGAAATTTTTTTGTACTACGAATTGAAAATGTACAATGTGGTTTTCAAAATAACCCAGATTTGTCTCCGTTGCCTCAATATACTGACGTCATTCAGTAACATCATGTGACGTCATTCAGTCAATCAACCTTTAATGAAACTACTGTCTGTTCCACGTCTTTCTGCTGACAAACTTTTTAAATGTAAGTACTTTTTCATCAATAACAAAGTCACCCTCCCAAGGATCAAAAATCGAAATTCACTTTGCGTATCTACACACCATAAGGAAGGCACACATCAAGTTTCAAGTCCTTAGCTATTGCTGTTAAAAACTTTTACTTCTTACAAGCCAAAATTCTAAGTCTGAAAGGGGTAGATAATTCATGACCCGGGGATCGAATCAAAAATCGAATTTCACTTTGTACATCTACACACCATAAGGAAGGCACATACAAAGTTTCAAATCCCTACCTATTACGATTAAAAAGTTTTACTTATTACAAGGTAAAATTGGGAAATACTAAATAAAAAAAGGGGAGATAATCCATGACCGTGGGTGGAATAAAAAATTGAAATTCACTTTGCGCATCTACACACCATAAGGAAGGCACACACCAAGTTTCAAGTCCCTACCTATTACGGTTAAAATGTTTTGCTTCTTACAAGGCAAAATTGGGAAATTCTAAGTCGAAAAGGGGGAGATAATCCATGACCGGGGGTGGAATCAAAAATCTAAATTCACTTTGTGCATCTGCACTCTATAAGGAAGACACACACCCAGTTTCAAGTCCCTACCTATTACGGTAAAAAAGTTTTACTTCTTACATGGAACGTGAAAACTGACATACGGACGGACAGACGGACGGACGCCCGTGAAGAAAGCAAAACACAATGTACCCATTTGTTTTTCAAAAAGGGGGTATAATTAGTTGTTGATTACGAATTGACTACAATACATTGTATCAGCAGCAATATCTGGCACAGCATTTTGTCATTAGTTGGTGTGTATTTATTTGATCAATATACAGCTATATACGTGACGAGCCTGCTCATCAGGATCTGCACTTTTTCAAGTAATTTTTAATTTTTTAGAGAAAAAAAACCATACCCTTTTCATGAATGGACTAGCTGGATAATCCTTTTGTGAAGATTGGATTAGTCGGAAAATCAATGTATCAAAATCCAGTCCAGTTACTTAGGGGTGAAAGTTTTAACATCTTGTGAGAAATCAAACTGATATCATTATTGCTTACACCAACATTGTAGGAGCTACCGAAACCCAAATAAGGCGGAACTTTTAGCCGACTTTGAGATTCAGCATATACAACATGCGCGACCAAAGACGGTTCCCGCATCGCAGCAGAACAGGCTGGCATTTGTACCGGCTCCCTACTTCTTCAAGCACTACAGCAAACCACAGACTGCATCCAGCCAGAAGAAGAGAACGAGCCCAAGTTCACAGTTCGAGGGTGAGTCTTGTTGGTCGCTCTGACTGGAGGAATGGGGGAGGGGGGCTTCGGATTCAGTTTTGTACAATTTCACTGATTGAATGGTGAACAGTGCAGACCCTGACCAGACTGCGCAAATACGCAGTCTGGTACGGGTCTATACTGGTCACAGATGGCATAATTCCCTTGCTCTAGTTTTGTCTGTGATGCTATGTTGGACGTTTGTCCATTCTAGTTTCTCATCCCATATTCATACAGTTTCATACAGTTTTATACAGAGTCACTGACTGAATGGGCAACAGTGCAGACCCTGATCAGACTGTGCAGATGTGCAGGCTGGTCTGGATCTGCACTGGTCGCAGATGCAATAATCCCCATTATTTCTTTTTCATATGTCTAATTTCTATATTCATACATGATATTAAGAATCTATATGGTTTGTTAAAAGCATGACAATTGTTCTCTAACTGAATAGCGAGCAGTGCAGACCCTGATCAGATTGTGTGGATTTTCATCCAGGGTACAATTTGTGTACGTGATTGGAAAAAATTGGTATTTTGGTATCTGTGACCATTCAAGCACCTGATCCACTATCACACTCCTGCAGGTGCAAAATGAATCTTCACTGTTTGTCCACCCGTGACACATTAAATTAACATTTCATTTTTCGGTGCAGGCGGCGGCCAGGCGTACCCATGGGGCCCCTGCTCTCATTCTCTAATATTATCTTATATATATATATATTCCCAGAACAAATGAACAGTTTGGGTGGAGACAAGATATTTGGAGCGTCGGGTAGTGGTGCAATATCGCGGTCAATAAAGCAGCGATCGTCGACGGCGTGGAGCGAGGGGGGCGACAGCAGGATGTTGAGAAGGGTACGTAACTCTGCGCACGATAAACCTCTCCTCATAGTACAATAATAACTGGGTCCACCTACTGAGAACAGGGACTTATGGGGCATTTGTGGGCAGTCTGGATCCTTGGTGTCACATGTGGCTGTGACTGGAGAAAATGAACTTATGGAATTTATGATCAAATATCACACTGCTGTAGCCTGATATCGATCTGTATTGCTTGTTAGAAGCATGACGGGTGTTTCAATGATGGAATGGCGAACAGTGCAGATCCTGATCAGCCTGTGCGAATGCGAATGCACAGGCTGATCTGGATATACACTGGTCGCAAAGCCCATAAGCTCCATTGCTCCTGCCATTTATGTTCTTGCAACCAGAGATTGATCAAAACTATTATTCAGAGGCACAATATTTGATTGATGGAATGACTTGGGGCTACACTCGGGTCACACATGACATAAGGCACCCTTTCTCAGTTTGTGGCCCATACCTATATCTCTTACATGACTGGAGATGTCGCGCTTATGGCATTTGTGGTCATTCTAGCTCCTATTCTGCTAATGTACACATGAAGCCTGATGCAAATGTATTCCATTTATAATTATTGTCTCCCATTACCACATAATTATTTATGCCAATATTAATTTGAAAAATAAAATGTAGTACTTCCAGTAAATGTCGTCACAAGACGTCCATGCTGTATTATATTCAGCATTCGTGTTCAAATTTCTGTCATCTGACAAGGCTGTTAAGGCTAGCAACCACCAATTAGTTTTACTATACAACTTAACCGATTCCTCCAAATATGGCCATTCTCTCACACTTTCACTATTCGTATGGATGCTGTGGAACCTACCTGTTCATAACCTGCAACCTGTCTGCACCGGATTTTCACTAATTAAACAATATGTTCACTTACTCCTAAGAAAGAAAATTTCAACATTGTCCTGTCCGCCATATTGTTTATCATCAAAGTGTCATGTGACGTAGTGTTCACATCACGTGACAAGCAGGCTCAGTAATTTCTTTTAAATGCTAGAAATATGCTGGAAACTGGTGTTAAAAACACCCCAACATGTTTCTCAAGTAAAATTGGGCTGTAATGGATCAGGATTTACAAGCAAACTGGGTCTGTGGCCTCAAAACGTCTGCACTATTTTTTTATACCGGACTACAAAAGCATACCCCCTGGCCAATGTGTACTATATTTAGCACAGTGATACCTATAAGCGCATTTTTTTGCTATAATATCTCAATAAACTGCCTACCATTGTCTTGTCTGACCTATTTCGTGACAGCAAATGTAATTTGACATTATTTAGAAGACTAACTTTTCAACAGTGGCAATTTAAGAATGAATGGTCATATAATTATGGCTGTCCAGCTGCGGAAACTTCAGTTTCACCAGAATTTTCCAGAGTATTATTTTCTCATATATTTCTTAGGAAAAGTCTATATTGTTGATGCACTTGTAAACAATTATTATAAAATAGATGGTGCTTGTCAAAAATATTGGCTGTTCCACAATTATGGGGTTAAAACGATTAAATTTATCGAAAGTCGGGTGATTTCGGAGTATTTTTTAGTCATTTTTTTATCATAAAAACAGGCGAAAAAGTGACTTTCGAAGTATTTAGTCAATCTACATGTTGTAATTTGCATAGAAACATTTGTCCGCATAACTTAGTGACATGCCAGAATGATACGTGTCAAATTAAATTGAAACCAGCCCAGTGTATGAGTGCTGCCAGCGAATTCAGACATAGAAGTGTTAAAATGTCACAGGAAATTGAAACACGTGTGCCCGTGTTGACACTTGTTTCCTTAGGAGGGTATAGACACTGCCTGTTAAATGAGCAATGCTATCCCATATATATTTCTCTACCGATATGCACTGCTCAGAGTGAACTTGGTTAACCTAATGAAAATATGCCGGCCAATAAGCATAGGGAGGCGGGGTAAAAAATGCGGATTTCAAACGGGGCGGGTAAATGAAAATAAAGGTAAAAAACTTTCTTCTCACTCACCAAATGGAACAAATCATAGGTACATCAGGCTAACCAAAGACTCATTTGAATCCCGGGTTAATGTAAATGAAAATAAAACGTTTACCTGTAAAGATGTTGATGGTACGGACAATGATGTAACTGTTCTGCGCTCTCTGTCGAGGCGTCCGAAACTCATTGACGAATGCGCCGTACCGCAAAATGCATCCGTACACCCCGATCTGTTGATAAACAAATTATATCGACCGTATGAGGTCCAGAAGATGTTTAATACTGAAATAAACAGTCATCGCGCCTTTAATACGCACTGTAGTGGCGAAATGGTATTTGATGCGGTCGCATCAAGAAAATGGGGCATTTGTTGGGCTGAGCGGCTAAAATGCACCCGATGTAGATATAAAAGTAAATATATAAAACTATATGAAGAGGTTCCGTCAAGTCGAAAGGGTAGGAAATCAGGGAAAGCTAATGTGGTTTTGCAGCTGGGCCTTATGAGCACACCAATCAGTAATTATGGTGCTTGTCGGCTGTTGGTAAACACAAACATAATTCCGCCGACGTATAACTCTATGCAAAAGCAGTCAAATAGGATAGCAGAGTCTATGGTTGGCTTAAACACTAAAAGTATGCATGAAATCAGACAAACTGTGGCCAGAGAGAATGAACTCTGTGGCAATAAACGTAGCAAGACGGTTCGAGTTGAAGGTGACTCTTGCTACAATAACCCAATATTCAATAGCGACAGTACACCATTTCAAGCGGGTACAATCGTGACAACCACTATGTGCGAGAATATACCAAATAAATTAAATCAATTGGGGCATTTGTTGGCAGTAAGCTGTGCATAATAGGTAGTAAGCTAAGAAATCAGGGTGGAGATATCAGCTGCCCAAACCATCATGGTCACTGCACTGCCAACCTCGCCGATAATGAGTCGATAGGTAATGAAGCGAAATGGAATGAAATAGTTACGAAGCAGATAAATAGTGACTTACATGTTAGTCATTACACGGGGGACGGTGATAGTAAATCACACAAAGGTGTAGATGCCGCTCAACCAGGGGTAACGGTAACGCATCTAAAAAGATATCCGCCATCTGAGTAACTCCCTGAAACGAGAAATAAACAAGGCGCCATTTAGCTCGAACATGTTTCGTGGGGTCAAGAAAACAAACTTGAGAAACCGATTTGCTCTCTCTGTAAGATCCAGGTGCATTGCAGAGTTGAGGCAAGCACATGCCAAACATAATGGTAACTTAGAACAAATAAAGAGCATAATGCCAGGAATAATTTGCACAATAGTCATGTGTTTCAAAGGTTAATGTGGCAAGCAATGTTCACAGTATAATTTCTGCTAAATTTAAAATTTTGAATTTTTTTCTGGAAAAATGTAGCCAAGAAGTACTGGCGTAGACCCTGATCGCGCAGCCAAATTTGGTCATAATGTTTGCAAGTATCAACCGAGTCAATAAATAATGTTTACAAAAACGTTGCTACCTGTTGGGGAGCTATACACTTGATACCGGTTAGTAATCAAATACACAGTGCCAATTAAAGCGACGCGCCACTTTAATATGGCTGAATCTAGTCAGTAACAGGCTCATCTGGCTCCCTGATGCATCTCAAATCTGTGTAATTAGTATGTAGACATGTACATAATGTAGATAGGTATACAGTTAATTTACCGTAATTAATAAAACAGGAACTATTAGCAGATACAGGGTGGTTATGTGACGCCGTCGAGTGCATGGCTCAGACAGCGCTTTTCGCTATGGCAATTCTTTCGAGAATTATTTATAATTGTTGACTCAGCACTCAGGTGGGCCGGGTTAACACACAGGGAACAACCACATAAATGTGATATTTCAAGGTGCCTGGGTATTTCAAACACATTATGGTGTAACATGAATGCTACTCTATGTGTATAATAGTATTTTGTTCTTGCATCATTTGGAAATTTGAATTTAATTTAATCTTTCCATATTTGACGCGTACACCTGTGGTTATCCCGACCCACTTGATGCAACCATTTTCATTAAATAAAACTGATTTTCCAGCAATTCCGTCTTTTGTTCTCTTAATAAAACTTGCTGTAGCCATGATTAAAACCGTTTAGAATTGTTTTCAAAGAAAGCAGACGACATCCACTGATGACCCGGAAATGCTTATAGGCTAGCAACCGCCAATTAGTTTTACTATACAACTGAACCGATTCCTCCAAATATGGCCATTCTCTCACACTTTCACTATTCGTATGGATGCTGTGGAACCTACCTGTTCATAACCTGCAACCTGTCTGCACCGGATTTTCACTAATTAAACAATATGTTCACTTACTCCTCAGAAAGAAAATTTCAACATTGTCCTGTCCGCCATATTGTTTATCATCAAAGTGTCATGTGACGTAGTGTTCACATCACGTGACAAGCAGGCTCAGTAATTTCTTTTAAATGCTAGAAATATGCTGGAAACTGGTGTTAAAAACACCCCAACATGTTTCTCAAGTAAAATTGGGCTGTAATGGATCAGGATTTACAAGCAAACTGGGTCTGTGGCCTCAAAACGTCTGCACTATTTTTTTATACCGGACTACAAAAGCATACCCCCCTGGCCGATGTGTACTATATTTAGCACAGTGATACCTTAAGTATGGTAAGTAAGCAGCCACACTGGTCAGAAAGTCAGTGGACCAAATCTCTCCCGTTCTGATCCTTATATGGTTTGTGTGTATAATTATTACACAAAGATTCCATGCATTTTACTGTCTGTTTCACGAAACCTGCCCAAATTTTAGGGATATATCCACAATATAAAAACAATTTCTTTTTGATAATATTAAATTTTGCAATTTGAAATTTGGTCCAATATTGATTTTATTACGAAAAATTAGTTCTCTATGGGAATTTAACATGTGGAGAAAGTGCTGAATGAGCTGCAGGAGTCAAAAATAAATAATTGGAAATTGACTCTGAATCCTGGCTAGATAGCTTGAAAATGATGCAAGAAAACAAAAGTTAAATCTTGAAAAATGTGTTCACTATTTCTGAAATTTGAAAAAAATTCCCATGTTAAATCCCCATAGACGTTTTCACTCTATGAAGATGTCTATGGGGATTTAAGGCCTTAACAAAAAGGTGTTTTGGTTCGCAGATATCGCTGCATCAAAAAAATCCCTGCGTGTCGAGAAGCATTTTATCGTCATGGAGAAATAAAATTGTACTGTAAATTTGCCATGTGATTAATAAAAAACACTGCCATTCAAACATATGTTAAATATAATCATATCTGACAAAAAAACTTGTGATTGTTCACGTCTAAAGAGGTTATAGTAACTTTATAGAACATATACAGTACAGCCACTGCGAAACCCGCACATTTTTTGCTTTGCGGAGTTTTTCGCCAGCGCGGAATTTCCTACCTATTGCGGCAAATCGCTGGTTTGCCACGAAATGCCGCAAAGCGTCGCAAAGTTCTTGCGGTATTGCCGCAATTGTTAAAATAAATTGCCGCAATCGTGACCCAAGTCAATTGCGGCAAAACGCGGCGAAATCATAAAACGGATCACCGGCACAATTTGCGGCGTTGTGATGGACAGAAAATGCGGCGTTTTGCGATGTTTTGCTTTATTATTTTATGCTTTATCAATTGCAAATCTAGGTTCCAATGATGTTTGTTAAATGCAAAATATGTGTTTTGATTGACAAAAGGCACAAACAGATGCACATGTTTAACTTGATTTTGCACGACATATCATCGTAGAATAATAAAAATGGTTTCCTTAATTGGAGGTCATTGTCGAATTAGGTTGTTAGTAAATAATTAACGTCAGGTGCATCCAATTATTGAATGCACATGCCCATTAATAATCCGTTAAATTCAGGTGTGCAAACTACAACACTTATGTTGCGGCCAACCCTCTGATATTGTATTTACTCGATCCTATATTCATTGGCGACAATTCCTTGTGATTAGCCGCGTAATTGCTTAATTAGCATGCAATGTGTCAATTTTATTATGTTGAGTCAGATACCAAAGGCGAAAACAATCAAGCCAGGTGCATGGAACAAACGAATGAAAATTAAATGCAGCAACTCATTTTCGTAATCGAGTACCGTTTTTTTCTTACATTCACGTGCTTTAGTTTTTATTTACATTTACGGTAACCGATTCTTCGTCAAAATGACAGAATTATGAAATTAATGTCGCCGATACAATAAAAGGTGGCGTGTACCGCATTTGCTGCTGTAAGCACATCTAAAAAAACATGACGTCACGTCGTACGGAAACACGTGATCCCACACCTTGCGTTCCATCTGTCCGAGATTTGCACTATGTTCGCCGAAGATAGTCTCGGGTACACAGTCGCCACACAGTTTGTCAATATGTCCGTCCTCGTGTCTGTCCGTGCGAGAAAACGCGAGAATGTAACTGGCCCTAACAGGACACTGTAATATCATAATCACCTTAGGAAACGATAATCATGTGCTGTAAAACATTATTTTAATTAAGAAATAGAAGAAATGTGGATATTGGGGAATATGTCAGATACATATGAAAGGGTTTTCGCGATCTCGTGTAGAGGTCGAAATCGAGTAAATGCGAGTTACACGACACTAACAGAACACCATTATAATTCTCGTGTTAAGGTTTCGGGACGTACGTACGTACGTACGTATGTACGTACGGACGGACGCCGGTAACACTATATGCCCCCCTCACCATTCGGTGGCGGTGGCATAAAAATCTGCCCTCCTGCGTCACGTTCCACAAATCCCGTGTCCTCGAACGAAAGTACATTTTTTATGGCATAACATGGGGAAATTGTTTTTTTGCAATAAAATAAATACTGGACCAAATTTCACGAAATAAAAAGGCTCATTCTTAAATTTTGATTAAATTTAATATTGTCAAAAAAATATACATGTATTGTTTTTGTATTTTTATGCTCCCGCCACCGAATGGTGAGGGGGGCATATAGTGTTACCGGCGTCCGTACGTACGTCCCGAAACCTTAACGCTGGGTAAATGGCTTATAATCTCTGTTTCCTTGCTCGGATCTGCTTCACATTTCACACACGCATTGTCCCAATGGTCCTCTACCGTCCTGTGACAAATCCACATTCGTCCCGCCCCCGCTAAGCCCAGGGTCAAGGTCACAGACTTGGTGCTTTCGAAACCTTAACGCTGGGAAATATGGCTTATAATTTCTGTTTCCTTGCTCGATCTGCTTCACATTTCACACACGCATTGCTCCAATGGTCCTCTACCGCCCTGTAACAAATCCACATTCGTCCCCGCCCCCGCTAAGCCCAGGTCAAGGTCACAGACTTGGTGCTTCGAAACCTTAACGCTGGGTAAATGGCTTATAATTTCTGTTTCCTTGCTCGGATCTGCTTCACATTCACACACGCATTGCTCCAATGGTCCTCTACCGCCTGTGACAAATTCACATTCGTCCCCCCCCGCCCCCGCTAAGCCCAGGGTGAAGGTCACAGACTTGGGTGCTTTCGAAACCTTAACGCTGGTAAATGGCTTATAATTTCTGTTACCTTGCTCGATCTGCTTCACCATTTCACACACGCATGCTCCAAATGGTCCTCTAACCAGCCCTGTGACAAATCCACATTTGTCCCGCCCGCTCAAGCCCAGGTCAAGTCACAGACTGGTGCGTTCGAAACCTTAACGCTGGGTAAATGGCTTATAATTTCTGTTTCCTTGCTCGGATCTGCTTCACATTTCACACACGCATTGCTCCAGTGGTCCTCTACCGCCCTGTGACAAATCCACATTCGTCCCGCCCCCGCTAAGCCCAGGGTCAAGGTCACAGACTTGGTGCTTTCGAAACCTTAACGTTGGGTAAATTGCTTATAATTTCTGTTTCCTTGCTCGGATCTGCTTCACATTTCACACACGCATTGCTCCAACGGTCCTCTACCGCCCTGTGACAAATCCACATTCGTCCCGCCCCCGCTAAGCCCAGGGTCAAGGTCACAGACTTGGTGCTGTTCGAAACCTTAACGCAGGGTAAATGGCTTATAATTTTCTGTCCTTGCTCGATCTGCTTCACATTTGACACACGCAATGCTCCAATGTCCTCTACTCAACCCGCCCTGTGAAAAATCAACATTCGTCCCGCCCCCGCTAAGCCCAGGTCAAGGTCACAGACTTGGTGCTTTCGAAACCTTAACGCTGGGTAAATGGCTTATAATTTCTGTTTCCTTGCTCGGATCTGCTTCAAATTTCACACACGCATTGCTCCAATGGTCCTTTACCGCCCTGTGACAAATCCACATTCGTCCCGCCCCCGCTAAGCCCAGGGCAAGGTCACAGACTTGGTGCTTTTCGAAACTTACGCTGTAAATGGCTTATAATTTCTGTTTCCTTGCTCGGATCTGCTTCACATTTCACACACAGCATTGCTCCAATGGTCCTACTACCGCCCTGTGACAAATCCACATTCGTCCCGCCCCCGCTAGCCCAGGGTCAAGGTCACAGACTTGGTGCTTTCGAAACCTTAACGCTGGGTAAATGGCTTATAATTTCTGTTTCCTTGCTCGGATCTGCTTCACATTTCACACACAGCATTGCTCCAATGGTCTTCTCTACTGCCCTGTGACAAATCCACATTTGTCCCGCCCCCGCTCGGCTAAGCCCAGATGCTCAAGGTCACAGACTGCTTGTCTTGCGTTCGAAACCTTAACGCATGGTAAACCTGGCTTATAATTTCTTGTTTCCATTGCTCGATCTGCTTCACATTTCACACATATGCATTGCTCCAATGGTCCTCTACCGCCCTGTGAAAGATCAACATTTGTCCCGCCCCCGCTAAGCCCAGGGTCAAGGTCACAGACTTGGTGCGTTCGAAACCTTAACGCTCGGGTAAATGGCTTATAATCAAATATGCCTCGTTTTCTTTGGCTGCCAGCGGGGGCATTCGTGTGCCGACAGGCCACATTTCTAGTTTGTATATATCTGTAAAATGTGGAAACAGTGATTTTGACTAGTGTTGATCCAGGTCATCCTATATAGCTGTACAATCTGATCTGGGGCTGCATTATTTGCCAGATTCATATTTTCATGCTTATTAATTTGATTGCAAACAGCGTAGACTCGGATCAGACTGCACATATGTGCAGTCTGATCTGGGCCTACTCTGTTCGCAAAACTCAATTTTTGTGTTCTTCAGTAAGAAATAAACTCTGAAATACAGCATAGGGCCGGATCTCTATAAATAGATTTACAAAAGGAAATAACTAGCTACGATCTTCCATTGTTATTCTTACCAATGGACAGCCAGTGATATTAGTGATACTAGTCGTCCATTCCATACAATGGGGTTGTTAGCTTGTTTGTTAGTTAGTAGTAACACTTCCTTCCTCCAATAATGTTGCACTATTTGACATATTTTGATAACATTTAGCAATGACAACTGTCTGGTCAGGCTGTTATGTTGTGCATATGACCTCTATCCCAAGGTCAGGGTCATTTAGTTGTTAAGTTAACCTTCGTTGTGTGTCTAATAACTGCACTCAACTACATTCTGTGTGCAATGTACTTTTGCACGGATTAATGGACGTACATTGTTCGCTCCGTATCACTCCGTCAGCGACACAATAAGATAAATTGAAGGGATCAATGGAAGAAAGGGTGGGGGGGGGGGGCACTTATAGAGATGGATGGTGTTACTTGTTGACTGTCAGTGTGAAATTTGGCAGTTTTGAGATGTTGGAAGTTGAAGGGATCAGTGGAAGAAGGGGGCTAAGTCCATTATGGACTTAGCCCCCTTCTTCCCCTGATACCTTCCATTGACAAGTGATTCTATAAGTGGCCATTTTGTCAACCAATGGGTCATATACAATCATCTTTCTACAGCAGAGGAGAGGATATGTGTTGTGGAATCACTAAGGGTGCCAAGTGTAAATGCTTTGATTTAACGACGGCACTGGCTCGATGACCCTGCATGTCAGGACCGACTATTTAAGTCCCCATCCGATAGGACTAGGCTAGCACAAAGTTGTCTTGCCCAAGGACACGCCGAATCGGCCATTTCGGAGCAGGTCGAGGTGGGAATCGAATCCGGGGTCTCCCGATCCGCCGTCCGACTCTACCTACTGAGCTAATCCGGCCACTACCATTACCTGTCTGGGTTTATATGTGCCTGTGGAACGAGAAACAGGTCTTCTGGCCATTTTTATCATTTTAGACCAAAATTAGTCTTGACATCCATACATCTGTTCAGAGTATGCACTGTTTGCTTTACATTTGTTATGCTTCTATCAGTCAGTGTAAGCCCATATCTGGCTGTAAGAGTTTGCACACAGATCAGGAGAGAAAATGGACACAAATGCCATATGCTCTGTTTCTCATTCACTGGCATGTTTGATGATTATACTGACACTATCCATGTTTACTTCCAGCCTCTGGGATCTGCCTATTTAAACAAGGTTAATCTTGTGCTATATGTTATCGTCATTACTGTGAGAGGTTTTAACTGAATTATTGTTGCTGTATTAATAATAACTTAATACATGTATAACATTTATTGTAACTGTAACTTCTGTAAACATTCATACATGCTTTTAGATATTTCTGTAACAGCTTTATTTGTTTTAATTCCTACTCTACCACTTGTTCCATGTAAATCTGCCAATATTTTAGACTTATATTTATTTATCATTTACATTAATTGCAAGCAAAACTTTAGAATATCGATAATCCTATTTTTTTATTTTGTGAAATTTTGTCACTATGACTTTATCGCAAATATTTTTCTCTCTTTTTTTTCGTAATAAATTCAATATTTTGCCAAAGCACACAAACTATAAAATAGGCTAATCAATTTAGTCAAAACGTAATTATATGGAAATAATATTGTGTTTAAAATGTACCGGTATACATAACCGTAATAAACTGGACAGGTTTACACTAAACGGACAGTACCAGTATACCGTAATGACCATGCATATTTAGACACTATTTCTTTTGGGAAACCCCTAAGGGTTTCCCAAAAGAAATAGTGTCCAAATATATTGTTCTTGCGATAAACCACTACAACCATACTAACCCGAAACATGGGGATATTCTTTCTTGTGAGAAACCAGATATTTATAGGTGTTTCCTAAAATAAATTGTGTCCGAATATGCAGGGTTATTGCAGTAATACTGTTAAAAACATGTGGCAGGTAGAAGTTTCTTCACTTGGGTACATTTGTCGAGCCCACTTGCGGAAAGTGAGACACGTAGTGATCACAATGTCTGTTCATCCGTCCGTGCATCTCTCTGTCTGT
The DNA here is from genome assembly GCA_029237695.1 of Conchocele bisecta. Taxonomy (NCBI): domain Eukaryota; kingdom Metazoa; phylum Mollusca; class Bivalvia; order Lucinida; family Thyasiridae; genus Conchocele; species Conchocele bisecta. The sequence goes on along the minus strand of CM055269.1, from coordinate 10,034,555 downwards.
CTCACATCTGCAATAAAGGTTTTTAAATATTTGTTTAATCTCTATAACCATATGGCGGGTTTACTTGAAACTTCATATGTGGTTTATCATCATTTTCATATATGGGTCACTCATGCTCCAGATATTTGCATTAAAGTTTTTATAACGTGTCTTATCAACTTGTTCAAATGTGTCCAAAATATATACTTTCATTGAGAAATAAGAAAAATGAAGCCCACTGGCAATCTATTACAAGCTTTGCTGTCACTGCAACATAACCCTGTTGCTTATTGTTATTTTCAGATGATTTCAAGCGTCTCCATATAATTAGTGTTAGTAATGTGCAAAAGTATCAGATGAAACTGGGTTCATCACAATTTTCACCCGGAATAAATACAATTGCTTAACTTACAACTCTGTTTTGGTTTGTGGCTGTTAACCCTTAGAATGCTGGAAACAAAATTTGTTGTCTGCTGATGTTTCTTATTTTGTCTTTATTCTCAATTAAAACATGGTTTGACAGCACTTAAAAAAACCTGCTGTAAAATCATGTTTTTGCTAGGAAAAAAAAGGTAATATAAAATAAACAGCAGATGACAAAATTTAATTCAGCATTGTAAGGGTTAGCATCTGTTAATTATTGACTGTTTTATGAAAACATCATACAGACACATGTAGCGCTAAAATGCTTTGTTGTCATGTGTGTGAAAAAGCAAGATATTGCTTGATGTGCATTGATGCATTCTGTAAAAATCTTTGTGCATGTGTGAATAGTAAAAGTTGCAATTTGGCCCAGTTTCACAATGTATTTGTATGTTTGCTGTTGCACAAATCATGACATTTGGTTTGCGGGTTTCACCATGTCCAATTGTTACTTAATTGTTATATAATTTAATAATTTTGCTGATGGGAGGCAGCCTATTTTAGTGACTACATGACGAACAGTGTAGTCCTAATATGCAGTGTGATCTGGAAGTACACTGATTGTAAAGATTGTACGGCACCTTTTGTGTGTCAACAATAAATGTGAAATATTGGACATGGCGTGTTGTTTACTGCAGTGTTGTGTGTGCTAGTTGTATATTCATGTATGAAGTGCAGTCATAAAGTTCTCAGACTTTCTTGATAAAAAGTTTAATATAACTGCCACAGTGTTCATCTTCATATGACATTTGCTTGTCGTCAAATGGAATTGTTTTTGAAAATAATTCCAGCACAAAAATATTTACACAATTCCCTAACATTTGATTGGCCCGTCTCTGTCCAAAATTTATATCCCAGTAAACTCCGACGCCAAACTACTTTCCGTAACGTGAGGCGCAGTTAAAATAATTCTTAAGAAAACGTAAAATAAACACATTTTCTTGATTAATTTATTTCAAATGCTGGAATTATAAGGAATGAATGGCCTTTTTGTGGACTTTATCGGGGATATAAACTTGGAAAAGTCGCGGGAATACTGGACGAGGCCTTCTGGCCTTCGTCCAGTATTCCCGCGACTTTTCCAAGTTTATACCCTAATAAATTCCACAAAAAGGCCATTCATTCCTATAATAAAAACAGACTTTGTAACAAACTGTTCGCACGTAATGCGTATCTATAGCAATGAAATGGCATCACTTCGGAGCAGTTGAAAAATCCAACGTTTTTTTCATGAAATACCTGTGTTTCGAGTTCCATAGTTTTGGGGAGAATATAGCGCCAAACCTTAACTGCATTGCTCTTCCCACCAAAGAAATATCTGAAGTATGCACTGGCCCAGTTTCGACTTTGTTTGTCTTGAAAACAAACATATTATGCAAAACAGATGCAGGTATTGCAGGAAATTCAAAGTCAAAATTCATGATGTAATGTGAATGAACGGAGCAAAGTTCGATGTTTCTTTCTGTGTTATGTTGCATAGTGGCTCCAACTCACCCGTGAGACAACGAAGACAACTTCACACAAAAAAGCGAAAAACCTCAACACTAAACAAGCTTGGTGAACTTTCAGAAACAAGAGAAATGACGTAACAAAACATTTACAAAAAGCCAAACACGACTGTCAACAATCCATAATAGATAAAATTAATGAAGACAATATAACAGCTAAAAACTGATTTAAAATGACTAAATCCTTAATAACCAGTGATAATTCGAGTAATTAGATACCGACAGTAATTCAGAATGACACCACTGCGTCTGTAGATAAAGACAAAGCAAACTTGTTGGATGAACATTTTTGGAAGCAATCAAACGTAGATGATAAAAACAAAAATCCACGCATTTAGCAACACATACTAATAACTTATATCAAACCAGGAAGTAAAAGATGCAATTTTGCAAATGGACTCCTCGAAGGCATCTGGCCCAACGCAATAAGCCCTCGACTGTTAAAAGAAGGTGTAAACAAACTTTCAACACCCCTAGCAAACTTTCTACTTCTCAGTTCCCACTGGCATGGAAAATGGCCAATGTTACTCCGATATATAAGAAATCCAACTCGGCAGATCCCACGAACTACGACCAATATCACTACTTACCGGTAGTTGTATTGGTAAAATCATGGAGCGATGTATCCACAAACACTTATATAATTACTTAATTTCCAAGAACATACTAACCAAGTATCAATCGGGTTTTAGACGTGGTAATTCTACAACTCATCAATTTGCTTACATATACAACGACATTTGCAAAGCTTTAGATGAAGATAAAGAAATTCGGGTAGTTTTTCTGCGATACTTCAAAGGCATTCGACCGAGTTTGGCATCGGGGATTACTAGCGAAACTCTCATCAATAGGTATAATTGGCACCCTTCATAATTGGTTCACTTCCTATCTTTCCACACGACAGCAGCGTGTAGTAATACATAACACACATTCTGAGTAGAAAAACATTAATGCTGGTGTACCACAAGGCTCAGTGGGTGGCAGGTGGGAGCACGCGATGGGTAATTTAACGATCGGGGTTCATCCTTACCGGAATCCCGACTGGAGACCTGGTTTGGCCCTCACATACATACGTCTTTGGCATTTTGTATGTGACAGTTGAATCTGGTTATACCCCTTATGTGAGTATTACGATTCTATTCAGCTCATATTTAAGGGTGGGAATTGGCTCGAACACCTTCCATACCCGGGAGTATTACGATATTCGTAATCCTATTTTAGGGGAAGGGGCCAAGTGACTTGGTGTGGTATGGACCTGGCACCAGGTCAGGTTATTCTAATTTCGGGGCTGAATATATTTGTTCTCGATGTAAATATTCCGTTCTGATTTTGGGATTTTCCCCCCAATGCACCAGGTTAAAATGGGATTGAACCCGTTTGCCCGGCCTTACATGACCGCAGCTGTTGAGAGGCCGTTAAACACTAATAAACAAACAAAAACCACAATGCTCAATCTTAGGGCCACTCTTATTTCTCATCTATATTAATGACATAGTTAATGAGATTAATTCCAACATACGATTATTCGCTGACGACACAAGTCTTTATTTTATAGTTCAGGAACCAATCACTGCTTAGCATATTCTAAACGACGCCCTTGACAAAATACATAACTGGTCAATGATTTGGCTTGTAGACTTTAACCCAAATAAAAGAGAGGCTATGTTGATATCCAGAAAACAAAATAGTCGACTTCATCCTCAACTTCTTATGAATAATACCGTAATAAAAGAAGTTGAAACTCATAAACACGTATATTCCGATACTGGCAAATGGCAGCTTCACATTTCATCAGTCATTAGTCGTGCCTGGCAACACATTGGATTGCTTCGTTGTTTAAAGTTTACATTAAATAGAAAGTATCTAGAAAAATCATACTTCTCTGTGATATGTCCCTTGCTCGAATATAGCGATAGTACTTGGGATAATTGTTCAATAGAACTAAAAAATTAACTAGAATCTATACAAATTGAGGCCGCACAAATTGTTACTGGGTTCACTAAACTATGCAGTATAGAAAAACTTTACACAGAAACCCAATGGGAAAGTCTCGCGAAGCAAAGAAGAAAACACAAATCAATTTTATTCTACAAAATGTAACACAATATGACACCAACTTATCTAAGTAACTTAATCCCGGAACAAACGACAAAGACATTCCATTAATACACACACATACTAAACTGTATCAATATTCATTTCTTCCATCTACCATAAAAGAATGGATTCCCTATCATCGAATGCAAGAAACAGCCCAACCCTGAACTCGTTTAAGAATGTACTAAATGTTAACTTGCGTAAACCATGCACCACCCTACTACTACACAGCTACTAACTACTAACCAACAAGGCCAAATTCTCCTGACTCGTATCCGATTAGGGTGTAGCGTGCCTAACTATGACTTACTCCGGAAATCAATAGTTGACATTGCTACATGCGCCTGTGGCGCAATCGAAAATGCTAATGTCCTCTTCATACAAATCAAAGACAACAATATTTGTCATCTCTTCCTTGTCCAACGATCCTTAATAACCTAATTTACCGCAGCAAATTCTTAAACAACAATGAAAACAGCCTTGTATTCCGAAGGGTTCAATAGTTCATTATTGCCTTCAAGCGTTTCACTATGACGGGAGACTGCCCCTGCGACTGAATGGTTTGTAATGATTACCTTGTAAACTACCAATAGCAGGTTAAATGCTAGTTGCACATGTGTATCGTTATAACACTTCAAAACAATGCCAATGATTCGGAGTGCATGTTTGCGATAACTTTCTTTTTTTTCCTTCAATTATGTAACAAAACTTACATATGTATACATTATATACATTCTTTCCACATTCCATTTACTAATGCTTTCCTCAAGGAGAAGAATTCACCGTTACTTTATATATATTTTGATGCATACATGTATATTATTTGAAATAAATATTGTTTAAACTAACTCACCCGTGTGTAGTCTGACTTGGTGGTGAAATGTCCTTGTAGGTCTCTTACACGTGTATAGTGAAAATATATGCAGTTTATTAATCCATGATGAACATAATCAAGTGTTGAATGGCATTATAACTACATACAATGAAACATGTTACAGTACAATAACATTTGACATCCAAATAGTGAATTTGGACTTGCAGACATCTCTTTGAAAGCGACTAAAACACTGTTATGTAATCATTTACAGTAATTTTACTTAACGTAAGACGACGTCAAACTGCTCTGTGGCGACATAGATGCCCGTGAATAATTGACTACTGTACAAAATTATAGGATTTACTACATGGAATTGATATGTTAGTGTCTGCAGTACTGAACCAAAGGTGGAAGTAACGGACCGAGGTCTATAAATACATTAAATATACCTAAAAGCAATAATAAGCGGGAAAAAAATGAAAATAAAATAAATTTCTTTACTCCCTCCTAAACACAGTTATTGTGTATAGGAGGGAGTAAAGAATCTTTTTTTTAGTTTATTTGTTTTCACTTATTAATGCTTTTAGGTATATTTAATGTATTTATAGACCTCGGTCCGTTACTTCAACCTGTGTACTGAACCAGCTTTCTAATGACATATTTTTGGCCAAATAGTTCTTTAGATACAAACATAGTCCTAGAACTTTATGACTGCACCTCATATGTCAAACAAAACAATTCCATAACTACTCCTCAATTTGATATATGATACTGTAGAAATATATATTTGATTTTTTTATTACATTTGTGTACTATTTATTTTTTCATGACCATAATGGTGCTGATTAGTGTGTTTATGTATCTATATTCCCAGGAATTACTTCACCATTGTATCTTGTGTAATTTCTAGTTTAAGAGGTGCCCATGTTTGGAAATAGTGGAGGATCCCGTCTATGTTGACATGACTCCACTGTTGGCCTACCTGGATTTACAGCCAATTAGTGGTAGCCTGCCTCGGTAATGGGGGATCGTAGTCAGTTATTTCCCTTTGCAAATCTATTGATAGAGATCCGGTCCTATGCTGTATTTCAGCGTTAATTTCTTACTGAATAACACAAAAATTGAATTTTGCGAACAGAGTAGACCCAGATCAGACTGCACATGTGCAGTCTGATCTGAGTCTACACTGTTTGCAATAACATTAATATGTGTGAAAATAGGAATCTGGCAAATAATGTAGTCTCAGATCAGATTGTGTAGATATGCAGTATGATCTGGAACAACACTAGTCGAAAACACTATATAAATGGCTTCTTTACACAACAATTCATGCGATATTCGGTTTTATTACAAGCAATTAGGCCATAAAATATACAAGTTGGACCGGATTTCTATAAATAAATTCAAAGGGAAATAACTAGCTACGATCCCCCATTGGTCTGTCTGTTCGTCCATCTGGAGCACCAGTTACCTCCCCTGTCCCCTGTAGTGTATTTCCTGGCCACAGGCAGTTTAGTGTTATGCACATTGTATTTACACATGTGAATGTGTATTTGTGGAAGAAATTGCATTAAGTTTAACAACTACAGTTATGCATGCCATTTGTCATGTTTTCAGCACTCACCACAATGGATGTTGTTATTTATTGACTGTTAACACGTAGACCCCTACTCACAACAATTGTCGTCTGCTGTTGCTTTTATATCTTGCCTTATTTCTCAATAAAAACATGGTTTGACAGCACTTCAGAATAATTTCCATTGGCAATGATTCTGAAGTGCTGTCAAAGCATGTTGTAAATTATTCTAAAGGGCTGTCAAAGCATGTTTTTGATGATAAAAATGGAAAATAGAAAATAAACAGCAGACGACAAAACAATTAAGATAGCGGTCTAAGGGTTAATGTTGGAAATTGGTTACAGTATCTTGGCAATTGAAGGGGTCACTGGAAGAAGGGGGGTAAGTCCATAAGGGAGTTATCCCCTTCTTCCATTGACCCCTTCACTTGTTAAAGTTTGCATCTTACTGTGGCTAGGACTAATTGTAGATACCGTAGTTTTGTGATTGAGCACACTAGCTGTTGATGTTTGTTTTGACATTGCATTTCTTGGCTATATACAGTGCTACACACAACAATTGTTGTCTGCTGTTGCTTTTATATCTTGCCTTATTTCTCAATAAAAACATGTTTTGACAGCACTTCAGAATCATTTCCAATGGAAATGATTCTGAAGAGCTCTCAAAGCATGTATAAATTATTCTAAATTGCTGTCAAAGCATGTTTTTGATGATAAAAATGGAAAATAGAAAATAAACAGCAGATAGCGGTGTAAGGGTTTTCAAGTGTGTTGATCTATTTTTGCACTACTGCATGGCATGCACATACGTTGGTTGTTTATTTTCAGTGTCTGTTTGAAAAAACAGTATATAACATTTAAAGAAGAAAAACATGAATGTGCATTTGAATGGGGATAATCTTACTGTGTTCAAGTGTGAACAGTATGCCTGAATTTACACAGCTAGGAATTTAGCTCTTATACTAGCAATTTGCCAGTGAACCAGGGGCCCGTTTCATTAACCTTTGCATGACTAAAATGTTCGTAAGTGCAAATTTAGGATCGTCTGGAAATTTCAATTGATGGATTTATTTTTATTGAACATAGGCTGTAAATTCAATAAGTGTTTACAAGAAAACATTGTTTACAGACTATCATACTTTTGCACTTACGAACATTTTAGTCATACAAAGTTTAGTAACCCCCCCCCCCCCCCAGAGTATTGGATCACATGGTGTCATAAATAAGATACATAATTAATTTGTGACATCATTTTTGCAGTAGATTTTCTTCGAATATTATTGCAAACAGGTGGGGTTAATATGGTAATTTTAAGTGTACAAGCTTGATTCTAATCAAACTACAGGATGTATATTTGACCAGAGAGGGTTAATTTGCATGCTCTCATCCCCACCCACCTGCCAATACATGTAAATTGCATTCATCTTGGTATGTATAGTTTCAAAAATATAGAAATCATTGTTTCGTACATTAATTTTAAACCAATGTCAATGGAAAATAAAATTTTACCAAGTACCCAATTTTTGTCGCGCCTGCTTTAGCAGAGGCACAACTATAGTCGGCGCTTTTTCCGTTGTCCGCGTCGTCCGCGTCGTCCGCGTCGTCCGGTTTTTTAGCTCGACTATTCGAAGAATAAGTAGAGCTTATGTTGTCACCCCGGCGTCGGCGTCGGCGTCACGCCTTGGTTAAGATTTTTAGTCAAGCTTGTATATGGAATACTACTGGCCCTACACCCACCATACTTGCACAACTTCATCTCCTAGTGATGTACATCAATAACCCCTGATCTATATTTGACCTTCACCTACATTTCCTCTTGAATTACTTACTTAATTCCCCTTGGTTAAGGTTTTTAGTCAAGCTTGTATATGGAATACTCCTGGTCCTACACCCACCATACTTGAACTACTTCATCTCCTAGTGATATACATCAACAACCCCTGACCTATATTTTACCTTCACCTACATTTAACCTTGAATTACATAGTTAATTCCCCTTGGTTAAGGTTTTTAGTCAACCTTGGTTAAGGTTTTTAGTCAAGCTTGTACATGGAATACTAGTGTGCATACAGACACCATACTTGGACAAACCTTTTCTTTTCATAGGGATGTACATCAATAACCCCTGATCTATATTTGACCTTGACCTACATTTCCTCTTGAATTACTTAGTTAATTCCCCTTGGTTAAGGTTTTTAGTCAAGACTGTATATGGAATATTCCTGGCCCTACACACACCATACTTGGACAACTTCATCTCCTAGTGATGTACATCAACAACCACTGACCTATATTTGACCTTCACCTACATTTAACCTTGAATTACATAGTTAATTCCCCTTGGTTAAGGTTTTTAGTCAACCTTGGTTAAGGTTTGTAGTCAAGCTTGTACATGGAATACTATTGTGCATACAGACACCATACTTGGACAACCTTTTCTCATAGGGATGTACATCAATAACCCCTGATCTATATTTGACCTTGACCTACATTTCCTCTTGAATTACTTAGTTAATTCCCCTTGGTTAAGGTATTTAGTCAAGCTTGTATATGGAATACTCCTGGCCCTACACCCACCATACTTGGACAACTTCATCTCCTAGTGATGTACATCAACAACCCCTGACCTATATTTGTCCTTCACCTACATTTAACCTTGAATTACATAGTTAATTCCCCTTGGTTAAGGTTTTTAGTCAACCTTGGTCAAGGTTTTTAGTCAAGCTTGTACATGGAATACTAGTGTGCATACAGACACCATACTTGGACAACCTTTTCTCATAGGGATGTACATCAATAACCCCTGATCTATATTTGACATTGACCTACATTTCCTCTTGAATTACTTAGTTAATTCCCCTTGTTTAAGGTTTTTAGTCTAGCTTGTATATGGAATATTCCTGGCCCTACACCCACCATACTTGGACAACTTCATCTCCTAATGATGTACATCAACAACCACTGACCTATATTTGACCTTGACCTACATTTAACTTTGGATTACTTAGTTAATTCCCCTCGGTTAAGGTTTTTAGTCAAGCTTGTACATGGGATACTATTGTGCATACTAACACCATACTTGGACAACCTTTTCTCATAGTGATGTACATCAATAACCCCTGATCTATATTTGACCTTGACCTACATTTCCTCTTGAATTACTTACTTAATTCTCCTTGGTTAAGGTTTTTAGTCAAGCTTGTAGATGCAATACTCCTGGCCCTACATCAACCATACTTGGACAACTTCATCTCCTAGTGATGTACATCAATAATCCCTGACCTATATTTGACCGACCTTGACCTACTTTTATCCTTGGATTACTTTCTTATTTCCCCTTGGTTAAGGTTTTTAGTCAAGCTTGTATATGGAATATTCCTGGGCCTATAGCAACCATACTTGGAAAACTTCATCTCCTAGTGATCTACATCAATAATCCCTGACCTATATCTGACATTGACCTACATTTAACCTTGAATTACTTACTTAATTTCCCTTCGTTAAGGTTAAGGTTTTTAGTCAACCTTGGTTAAGGTTTTTATGCAGGCCGCGGCCACATTTTTATGCAGGCCGCGGCCACATTGACCTACATTTAACCTTGAATTACTTACTTAATTTCCCTTGGTTAAGGTTTAAGGTCCTACAGCTCTTGTTTGTAAGGCAAATGCATTAAAGTTATTGTTTTTTCACAATATCTCTTTAACCCAGACTTTCATAATATTTCACATCAATGTTTGTCTAGGGATGATGCTTCATTACGCACACCCCACATCCAAATTCTCAAGGTCAAGGTCATTTATTTACTTTTAATGTTCACCGGTTTTGTAACAGAAATGCGTTAAAGTTATTGTTTTTTCACAATATCTCTTTAACCCCTTGCCAGACTTTGATAATATTTCACATCAATGTTTGTCTAGGGATGATGCTTCATTACGCATACCCCCACTATCCAAATTTCCTGAAGGGTCAAGGTCATTTTATTTACTTTTAATGTTCCACCCGAACATCGGATTTTTTGTAACCAGAAAATGTGTTAAAGTTGAAAAAAATTTGTTTTTTTTCACAATATCATCTTTTAAACCCCCTTGCCAAGACTTTGATAATAATTTCACATCAATGTTTGTCTATGGATGATGCTTCATTACGCACAACACCACATCCAAATTCTCAAGGTCAAGGTCATTTATTTACTTGTAATGTTCACCGGTTTTGTAACAGAAATGCGTTAAAGTTATTGTTTTTTCACAATATCTCTTTAACCCCTTGCTAGACTTTGATAATATTTCACATCAATGTTTGTCTGGGGATGATGCTTCATTACGCACACCCCTACATCCAAATTCTCAAGGTCATTGACTTGTAATGTTCACGGTCAAATGCCTCGGCAGGCGCGATACCGCTTCCATGGCGGAATTCTTGTTATTACAAAAATCGGATGAGAGTCTGCTAATTAATTTATTGCCAAGGTCTACTTAGATTATTGTGTAACGTGATCCACTGTTGTATACATGTATATGTACATGTATATATGAGGGCCTCATGGAAGGTTAGTTTGAAACTAAATGTGTAACCCTCTTAAAATAAAGTCTATTATTATTATTATTATTCTAATCATGTTACCTCATATATACTTTGTATAAACCTTTGTTAAAGAAAATAGGCTATACACTGATGTTAACCCTACACACAACAATTGTCTTCTGCTGTTGCTTTTATATCTTTCCTTATTTCTCAATAAAAAACATGGTTTGACAGCACTTCAGAATCATTTCCAATGAAAATGATTATAAAGTGCTGTCAAAGCATGTTGTAAATTATTCTAAAGTGCTGTCAAAGCATGTTTTTGATGATAAAAATGGAAAATAGAAAATAAACTGCAGACGACAAAAAATAGATTGCGATGTAAGGGTTAAACATTATGTTACACTTTTCTTACACCACATGTTCTCCCACAACCTGCAAACTATTTGCAGCCAGTATAATTTCTTGCATACTGCTGCCATTAACCCTTACTACGCTGAATTAAATTTTGTCGTCAGCTGGAAATTTTTTATTTTCAATATTTCTCTATAAAAACCTGTTTTGACAGCGCATGAGAATCGTCTCATGTGCTGCTAAAACAGGCTTTTTTGTTAAGAATTAATGCAAAAATGAAAAAACACCACAACCCGCTGAGAATCAAATGACCTTTGTGTGACCTTGACCTACACTTGCCATATTTACGATAGCTATTATGCCGCCTATGCAGTAGCAAGGGGGTGGGTGGGGGGGGGCGGGCATATTACATTGCTCTTGAAGTTCCGTACTTCCGTCTGTACGTCCGTCTGTATGTCCGTCCATACTTGGACACATGAATCACCTGAACAGTTGTCACACACTTGCGCCACCATTAACACGACCTTAACCCTTGTCACCTTCGAAATATCCCTGAAACACTTAGCCATATTGTTACGTTGAAAAGTTTGTAAGAGTTTCTCCAACATGTAATATCTTCAATATTATGCGAAGGATTGGTTCAATTCTTGGACACTTGAATCACCTGAACATTTGTCGCACACTTGCACCACCATTAACATGGCCTTGACCTTTGTCACCGTCCAAATGTCGCTGAAACACTTAGCCATTTTGTTTAATCAAAGGGTTTAATAGAGTTTCTCCATGTAATATCTTCTGTATGTAGAAATAGTGCAGATCCTGATGAGACGGCTCGTTACGAGCCGGCTCATCTGGATCTACACTGTTTGCAAACATTATGATAGAGGTATATAGTGTTGATAGGGTTATAATTACCTTGCAATCGAACAACTTGGGATTGGTTGAGCCGAAGTATAATGAACCTGTGTAATTTCCAGCATGAGATTTGTGTACCTGCTCATTATATGATTTCACCAACATTGCAAAGTATACTTATCTTGCTAAGTACACTTTGAGGGAGAAATTTTCCATTTAAGGATGAATTTATTTATATTTATTATACTGAATTTATTACATTATCACAGCCATTTTGCATACTTTTAATCATAAAATATATGCAGTCGTTAGTTCTATATGAAATAATGCATTTCGGAAATTAAATGATTACTCCCTCAAAGTATACTTAGCTAGATAAGTACGCTTAGCCGGGTATGGAAGGTGTTTGAGCCAATTCCCACCCTTAAATATAAGCCGAACGAACGAACGCTTAGCAATTTTGGTGAAATAGGCTGCAGAAAAGTTTGAATCACGTTAAGATTATTCCGGTAGTGTATTTTGTGGCTTTGTGTTTCAGGGCACACCGAGGGCAGATTCAGGAGTAAAAGATTTTGGTGAGTATAGTAGGACCATCAACAGTAACACATGTTCCACACTGTTCATTATAGCAACGGCTAAACAATCTTAACCATTTCTGAAACTGTGTGTGGCAGGTGGGAGAATGCGATGGGTACCTAATTTAACAATTGAGGTTCATCCTTACCGGAATTCCGACTGGAGACCTGGTTTGGCCCTCACATACGTCTTTGGCATTTTGTATGTGACAGTTGAATCTGGTTATACCCCTTATGTGAGTATTACGATTATTCATAGTCCTATTTTAGGGGAAGGGGCCAAGTGACTTTGGTGTGGTATGGACCTGGCACCAGGTCAGGTTATTCTAATTTCAGGGCTGAATATATTTTTTCTCGATGTAAATATTCCGTTCTGATTTTGGGATTTCCCCCCCTAATGCAGCAGGTTAAAACGGGATCGAACCCGTTTGCCCGGCCTTACATGACCATAGCTGTTGATAGGCCATTGAACACCAATAAACAAACAAACAAACAAACAAACAAACATTTCTGAAACTAAATTATCCCCTTTCTGAGTTGTGGTTTTTCAATTGGAATCTCCTTATTTTAACCTTTAACCATTTTTGAAAAATTGGAAAAATACTGACAAATACGAAGGGTGATCAATATATTCCGAGAATAGTGTCATATTTCTTTTAATACCGTACACGGCGTACACATATGAAGCTTTATACTGCGAATATACATTGTTATATTCCGGACGGTGGTTGTTAAAAACAATCATCGGATATTGAAACGTTTTGTTATCATGATCGCCATGTTAACGTCATGTCACTACCCGGGGAAATGATGTCAGGAAGAAAAAACACAAATAAATTATTATTATGCCGCTGCTTAAAAATGACGTCATTCACTCATTCCTTGGTTTGGCGAACGCGATGGCGTAAATTAACGGTAGGGCTTCATCCTTGTAGGAATCATGGTTTGCCTGGTTTGGCCCTTAGGTACGTTTTTATCTTTGACTCTTTTGTTACCTGGGCGTTGAATTATAAAAGTAGTAAGATTATTACTGATCCTACTGCTTTTGGGAGGGGGCCAAGTGATTCTGGTGTGGCGAGGACCTGGCATCAGATCAGGATCATTTTTATTTCAGGGCTGAATAATATATATTTTTTTTTATTGCAAATATTTAGTTCTGATTTTGGGATATTCCCCCCATTTGTACGGGTAATATATGGGATTTAGTACTAAACCCATTGCCCGGCCTTAAATGACCTTAGCTGTTGATAGGCTGTTAAATCCCAACAAACGAAACCAAATCATTCCTTAAGATAAAATGGAGGGATGGGCTGTGATTCAATGGTAGAATACAGCACTTCAATACTGAAGGTTGTGAGTTCAAAACCTACCCTAGGCATGAACAATACTTTCATAGTATTTCCATCCCACTTGTCTGTCAGATGAGACTTTAAACTGTCTAGTCCATATGTGACCTTAGCTATTATTTCACATTAGCTAGTGCAACGTCATACACATGCATCATGATGCAGTTAATGCTAGGTGATTTCATATTTCATTCTGGCGTTGAATATTTAACTTCAGGTATAAACTACAAAACTGCACAAGCAATCATAGTATATGACTTGGAAATGTGGCGTGTGTATGCCCGTTTGGTGCCACGGTTGTTGAGCAATGAACCAATGATCGGCAATGAATATGTCAAACGATAAAACAAAACAAACAAATGCCACGGGTAGCGTGTACCTACGTTCCTATGGTAACTGTCATTACATGAGTTATGAATCTGATTTATTGCAAAGTTTTAGTTTTATTTTAAGGTATACTCTCACCAAATTTGAAGAATCTATCAAAAGGAAATAATGGAAATACAGCAATATTCTCAGAATTTATTGATCATCTCTCGTACTGTAGATCTCGAGGAGATGGCTCGTCATAAGCCGGTTCATCTGGATCTACAGTGTTTGAGATGCTGTTTATCACATGATTTCAGCCTGCAAAGAGCAGAAAACTTGGAGATATCCAATATGTTTCGGTGAGCAGACACCATTGACTATTTTCACATCTAGTTGAAAATTTCCACTGAGAAAAGTAGTTTTAATCCTTTGGACATCATTTGGAACGTCTCTATTCATTTGACATAACGTTCATATGCGACATAGCGCACAATCAGAATACGTAATTAGGGTGATGTGGCCAGCCAATCAAATTCGCTCCAGGTGTAATTACACGTATGTCATAACATTTATGAAATGGGTTGAAACAAGGCATAACAAGGATTACATGTGATAAATATATATATTGCATTGACTGAAACCAATAAAAAGTTATATTATAAATAATTATTCCAATATTTATAATTAAATCAAGTGTGATATAGCCATTTCAC
The DNA here is from genome assembly GCA_029237695.1 of Conchocele bisecta. Taxonomy (NCBI): domain Eukaryota; kingdom Metazoa; phylum Mollusca; class Bivalvia; order Lucinida; family Thyasiridae; genus Conchocele; species Conchocele bisecta. The sequence goes on along the minus strand of CM055269.1, from coordinate 10,019,482 downwards.
ATAAACTAATTAGGAAAGTGCACAGCAGGTATTGTTATCATGTTACTTCATATTCTATCGACTGTACCGTATATGTAGCGGATATGTCCCTGTATAGCCAGAGAGCAAAAAACACGGAGTCAAACATAATATAGAACAATGCCCCTAGGAAAACACCTAGCCATCCGCCAAGCAGTGCACCTCCACAGGTGGAAGACTTGGGCCAAAAAAAAAAAAACCCCACCCACTTGGTCTCGTACAGTACCATCTTCTATATAGAAACGTCTTCTCCTCGGTAACCATTGGGCCTATAGTCACCAAACTTCATGGTCATGGTCCTTAGGTAGGGGGATTACAAAATTGTTAAAATGACGTCATTACGTAATCCAAGATGGCCGCCATCTAAAAATAGCACAAATTCTTCAAAAATCTTCTTCTCAAGAACCGCCAACCGGATTTCGACAAAACTTGGTAGGAATGATTGATGTACAATGCTCTTTCAAAGTTGTTAAAATGGTGACCCCGGGGTCAAAAATGGGCGTGGCTTGTGGGGTCAAATTGGGGTTAAATTTTATTTTTGACCGAACATGGTCATTGTTATACATGTATATCAAATCGAAGGTATCAACCAGGCGATCACTCTGGTGCATTAATTGTCGAAATTGGATGGTTATGTCATCCAAGATGGCCGCCAAAAGGTCAAAAGGTTGTTCTTTTATCAGAGATTTCAAAATTCTTCTTCACATGACGTCATTACGTAATCCAAGATGGCCGCTGTCTAAAAATAGCATAAATTCTTAAAAAATCTTCTTCTCATGAACCGCTAACTGGATATCGACGAAACTTGCTAGGAATCATCGATGTACAATGCTCTTTCAAACTTGTTAAAATGGTGACCCCGGGGTCAAAAATGGGCGTGGCCCGTGGGGTCAAATTTGTGGTCAAATTTTATTTTTGACCGAATATGGTCATGTTATATATCAAATCGAAGGTATCAATGAGGCGATCACTCTGGTGCATTTATTGTCGAAATTGGATGGTTATGTCATCCAAGATGGCTGCCAAAAGGTCGTTCTTTTATCAGAGATTTCAAAATTCTTCTTCACATGAACCGCTTGGCCCATGGTAGCCAAACTGAAAAGTTATGGTCCATGGGTGAAGCCTTTTCAGATTTGTTAAAATGGAGGTCATCGCTAATGCAAGATGGCCGCCGTCTAAAAATAGCATAAATTCTTATAAAATCTTCTTCTCATGAACCGCCAGCCGGATTTTGACTAAACTTGGTAGGAATGATCGATGTACAATGCTCTTTCAAAGTTGTTAAAATGGTGACCCCAGGGTCAAAAATGGGCGTGGCCCATGGGGTAAAATTTTATTTTTGACCGAATATGGTCATATCAATATCAAATCGAAGGTATTAAAGAGGCGATCGCTCTGGTACATTTTTTGTCGAAATTGGATGGTCATTTCATTCAAGATGGCCGCCGAAAGGTCAAAAATTCGTTCTTTTATTAGATATTTTCAAAATTCTATTTCACACCAACCACTTGGCCCATGGTGGCCAAACTTCACAGTTATGGTCCATAGGTGAAGCATTTTCAGATTTGTTACAACGGAGGTCGTCGCTAATCCAAGATGGCCACCGTCTAAAAATAGCGCAAATTCTTAAAAAGATTTCTTCTCATGAACCGCCAGCCGGATTTCGACTAAACTTGGTAGGAATGATCGATGTAGAATGCTCTTTCAAAGGTGTTAAAATGGTGACCCCGAGGTCAAAAATGGGCGTGGCCCGTGGGGTCAAATTTTATTTTTGACCGAATATGCTCATGTCATATATCAAATTGAAGGTATCGATGAGGTGATTGGTCTGGTGCAATATTTGTTGGAATCGGATGATTATGTCATCCATGATGGCTGCCAAAAGATCCATTTATTCAAGATTTTGAACGTCTTTTTCTCGGGAACCGATGCTGGCCGATGCTGGCCAAACTTCATAGTAAGTTAAGATCCTTGGGTGAAGCATTTCCAGATTTGGTAAAATGAGAGTCATCGCTTAATCCAAGATGACCGCCATCTAAAAATAGCACAATTTTTTTAAAACACATGAACTCAATGTCACATTCTCCTCTGGTGTTCATGGAGTCAGGTGAGCGAATTAGGGCCATCATGGCCCTCTTGTTTTAATAGGCATTTTTTTGGTGTCATAGGTCCGAGTCTTCCACCTGTGTGCACCTCGATGTAGTTACAGCCCAATTTTCATCAAATTGTAATTTCGATGCTCTATCTACCAATTACCAATTTCAACTTAATATTTTAAAGGCATTGTGTCTCAGATGATGTCTCAGATATACAATATGTGGTTTTTGCTTCATTTACTGCAAATAATCTTCACTGCACAAAATACTGATTCAGTTTGTTATCATGCTCGCTTGCAGTCGGCGTGATATAGTCGCCGCATTTGGTGTGTATCTGTGTGTCCGTGTGTCTGACTTGAAACTTCAGATACCTCTTTATCATCACCCATATTTTCAGTCTATACCCCACCCATGTGGCCCCCATGTCCATGGTTAAGGTCAAATTACTTTGGTGTTCAATTTTTTTTTTTTAAATCTGCGTTGAAAATTTTTCAAAATATCCATGGCCCTAAGTGTGATTGGCTTGAAACTTTATATACCTCTTTATCATCACCCATATTTTCATTCTATATCCCACCCATGCGGACCCCATGCCCAAGTTCAAAGTCAAATTACTTCGAAACATGCGTTAAAAGTTTTTTTGTTAAATCTTTGTTAAAGTTTTTCAGTACCCAGTATCTTCACAACCCTATCAGTCTATATGCCACCCATTTGGCGTCCATGCCCAAGGGCAAGGTCAATTCAAAATTTGTGTTATTACTTTTATTTTATGAAATCTGTGTTAAAAGTTTTAAAGTACCAAATATCTCCACAACCCTAAGTCCAATTGACTTGGATCATTCCTCTTTATCATGATCCATATTTTCATTATATAGCACATCGGCTCCCATGCCCAAGGTCAAGGTCAAATTACTTTTCAATTTGTGTTAAAAAAATGTTAAAGTTGGTAACTACCCAATATCTTGACAACCCGAAATCCGATTGACTTGAACTTCATATACATGTACTTCTTGATCACCATCCATATTTTCATTCTATAGCCCGCCCATGTAGCCCCCATGTGCAAGGTCAAATAACTCTGAAATAAAGTTTTTGTAAAATTTGTGTGAAAGTTTTTAGCTTCCAATATCTCCCCAATCCGATTTCTCTGACCAGATAGATACATACTGGGACCATCAAATACCTCGGCGGGCGTGATTATGCTGGCCGCGTCAATCTACAGTCTGTTTCATGAAACCTGCCCAAATTTTGCGGCCATATTAACAATGCAAAAACTTTTCTTTTTTTTCGATAATATTTAATAATTTTATCAAAATTTAAGAACGAATCCTCTTTTTATTTCATGAAATTTTGTCAAATATTGATTTTATTATGAAAAATGAGTTCTCTATGAGAATTTAACATGGGGAAAAAAGAGGTAGAGAACCTGGAATTTGGAAATTGATTCTGAAATCTAGCTAGATAGCTTGGAAATGATGTAACTAAGAAAACAAAAGTTAAATTTTGATAATTGGTCCACTACGGTATTTCTGAAATTAGAAAAATTACCCCATGTTAAATCCCCAAAGAAGATGTGAAGATGCTTATGGGGATTTAACATGTGGAAATTGTTTTTTCGCAATAAGGTCAATATTGGACCAAATTTCAAGAAATAAAAAGTAGGCTCATTCTTAAATTTTGCTATAATGTAATATTATCGAAAAATATATTATTTTTGCATTAATCATGTAGCCGTAAAATTTGGGCAGTTTTCGTGAAACAGACAGTAGTTTTGTATACTTTCATACATCAAGTAGCTAAACAATTGGAACATAATCGGTCTGTGTGAACATCCATGTGATTATGATGTTGCAACAACTGTACGGTTCCCCTTCCCTGTATAGTGTAGCAGCAGCACTTAAATAATCAAATGCTGGGTCAAATGATGGTTAAATTATCTGATAGAGTAGAAAACATTGTGGGAAAAGGAGAAATTGCTTGTTACAAGCAATTTCTCCTTTTCCCACAATGTTTTCAAAAGACATCTTCTGCAGAGGCGTGAAAAGTCGTCTATCAGGGAAAGGGTTAAATAAGTGCTCTAGTTAAGGATTTCTGGCCATTTGGAGTGTGCGTCAACCGGAAGTACCACATTAAGTGTCATATATCAAAATGTTCGTCTCGGTGTCAGGATTCTGAAAACCAATGTTGCCATTGTGGCAATTTTGTGCCGGCTGAGATTTTGGGGTAAAAAGACGGAATTTTAGATAAAAAGTGGGGAAAACTGGAATCATCAAATATTATAAAATTGTTTACATATGTAATCCACATATTCATATCATCTACATATATGAGTGAGTGAGTGAGTGAATAGGGTTTAACGTCCGCTTTTCTGACATAGAGGTACAAGCCTCAGGGAGTCTACACGCAGACGGGTCAACGGGGTCGAGTCCCGTATCCACCTGTCCAAGGGGGGTAAATCCCAACTTCAGAACTCAATATTTACAATCAAAATATATATTCAGTCCTGAAATTAGAACAACCTGATCTGGTGCCAGGCCCTCGCCACACCAGCATCATTTATCCCAATCCCCTAAAAGTAATAGGATTAGCGCTAATCTTACTTTTATATATGGGGCATAGCCCGACTCAACTCTCACATACAAGAAAGCCAAAAATGCACATGAGGGCCAAATCCGGTATAGTGGGTTCCGGAAAGTATGAACCCAATCGTTAAGCCAGTTTAGTCGCCTTTTACGACAAGCAATGGCTACTGCAGCACTATTCTCAGGATCAGTTGATCCCGCCCCGGTGCCTGCACGGGGCATCCTCTACATATATGATATTTTACAATATAATTAAAGCATTTTCTGGCATATAAACCATACATTTTAGTTAACCGTTCCAAGGCGGTTCCCATTTTCTCACTTTTGCAGTGAAAATACGAATACGTATGGAAGCCAATGATGCCAGAACATTTTCACATTTACATTTTGCAGTACCGGGATGAAATTTGTAATATAAAGTGTATTCACACAATATCTTCAATTGTTCTTGTGTTAATTAGTACATAGTCGGTACCATCTTAGAGCAATAAACACATCAATGTGTCTCAAAAAGTGGCACACTCGGGATAAAATTGCGGACCAGTTTACATCTGGTAAGTAAAGTTGTCTTAATTCCTCTAACCAACTGTATTAAATAATAAATGATTGTTCTCTATATTTAATAAATACATACCTCCTTATCTGTCCCTGATAATTACCTGGTGGCAGAGCTTGAAAAAAGTGAAAGTGGTAAAGTTTTAATTTAAGTTCAAGCTCCATCTACCAGGTATTTATTTATCTGGGACAATAAATACCTCAATGGAGGTATTTACAACTTATCTAATATGGTTTAGTGATCTGAAAATAAGTGAAATTCATGAAACCAAGAAACCAATTCAAATTCTCCTGCTGACTAATTCATGAATATTCACGAGACCTTGTCAATATTGATGAGTCGGGTGACTACATTGGTCGAATTAAATGGTATAAGCGTACGTTTGGTGGGATGTCATATGCGACTTCGCTAGATGCAACAATCAAAACAGCAACCATCGTGGCGTCATATGTGCTACCAAGAGATTTATAGTGTAACTAGAAACATTGAATGAATTTAGTGTACATGATTGTTCAAACATTACCATTGTGTTGTGTTATAGTGAGTGGTGGTTCTATTATTAATTTCTAAGATGTTACTGTTAATTTTTGAATTTGGGAATTACGGCTCAATTTGATCGAAAGATGAAAGACAAAGACACATGCTGATTCTATAATGTAATATTCCCAAGAGCTCCCTGGCAACCCAAACAATGCCTTTTATACTCAGCAACGGCGGACGTTATAGAAAGCACCTCTGACCATTGCCTCAAAACTTATTCTGAGAACTGTGTTTGTTCAACACAGTTCAAATTGCTATAATTAATTACTAATTGAATGCAAACCTTAGATATTTTACATGCACATTTCATCCATTCATCTACATACACACAGCAAATATCAATGACGAAATGAAATTAGAACTATGTCTAAATTGGCTTTTAATACGAATATGAAAGTCAATTTAGACATCGGACTGTCTTCTGAATCATATTTGGAACCATCTGTAATATGCAAATGACTGTGAACAACTACATGTTATAGTATTATGTTTCGACTCAGTGTAGCTCAAATACTAGTCATTTATGTTCAGTCTCAAAAGAGTTATTACATGATTATATGAATTGCACAAGAACAATTGCAGACAACAATTAAGCATTGCAACAGCGATCCTGCATTCATTGTGTGTGACCCCAAGCTATTTGACCAGGGCATTTAGCCCATTAAGGGTGTCTGGTTCCTGCCGACTGGAGATTTCTCAGAGTTCATGACCTCCAAAGAATGATAAATCATCAACCTTTGCAACCAGTCTAGTCCCAGATTGGACAATGCATCTGCATGGTTCAGTCAGGGTTTATACTGTTTGCCATTCAGTCCATCAAATTGGTACACTATAACAGTTGCCACAAAAACGTTTTGAAGCCATATTAAGATTCCATCTTATTGCATGTATGCATCATAATAAACGGGGCTAATCATATTTTAGACCAGCGTAGCACCTGCACAATACTTCCATTTGCTATGACGTGACACAATACATTAATACACATGCTGGTGAAGGCATACACTAGTAAAAGATGAGATAAGCTCGGTCTTGTCAGATCATGAGCAGACACGTTTTAGGCACATCGTAAATATGGTGCGACTATAATCGCATGCGAGCATGTTCATGATGTTAGATAATATACAAGTTCTACATAAAGTTACATGTAAAGTGCTCCAATATGTTTCTTTAATGTCCACCAATTTGCACCTATTATATTATGAAAATATACGGTAAGTGGAATGTTTATCTTGTATTTCTAAGCGAAAGTGAAATGTGATATTTTCAGTTAGACATATGTAAATATTGTATAGGTCATTCATGAGATATGAATACAGTAGCCAGTATGCATGTTTTTCTGTCTAGTCATTACATTGCAGATACTCACTATCCATGTCGTGAATCCGCACATTTAGCAGTTCAAACGGTTCTGTTGTCGACGGATTCGACCACACAGTATCTTCCAGATCGTCCACTTCACACTTGCATGCGGCCATACACGTTGGATCATTGTGTACGCACGTGCATCATTCTGCACAGGAGTTTGTACATACACGTTGGATCATTGTGTACGCACGTGCATTCATTCTGCACAGGAGTTTGTACATACACATTGGATCATTGTGTACGCACGTGCATCATTCTGCACAGGAGTTTGTACATACACGTTGGATCATTGTGTACGCACGTGCATCATTCTGCACAGGAGTTTGTACATACACGTTGGATCATTGTGTACGCACGTGCATCATTCTGCACAGGAGTTTGTACATACACGTTGGATCATTGTGTACGCACGT